>CM061136.1:138689728-139137518 GCA_030789695.1 Scilla litardierei
TGAAGTCGCACAACCTCCTGCACGATTCACGTTACATCACTATCCAAACTAGGAAAAAGAAAATAAAAACGGAGAGTAAAAAGAATTTTACCTCCATATATCTCCTCGCTAGCGCCTCAGTGGACTGTCCCACTCGGAATGGAATAAAGTGCGCAGATTTGGTCAATCGATCTACGATCACCCAAATCGCGTCATTCTGCTTCGGACTCCGAGGTAGTCCAGTCACGAAATCCATAGTGATGTGTTGCCACTTCCACTCCGGAATCGGAAGCGGTTGTAGCAACCCGGCCGTACGCTGATGCTCCGCCTTCACTTGCTGGCAAACCAAGCACTTGGCTACACTCCGAGCCACACTCCTCTTCATACCATGCCACCAATAATTCAGACGAAGATCCTGGTACATCTTGGTGCCACCAGGATGCACATAATACGGCGAACTGTGTGCCTCCACCATCAACTCCTCTCTAATATCCCCAGCTGGCACTCACAACCTGGCTTAAAATCTCAGCGAGCCATCCTCATGAATCAAAAAGTCAGTCCGCAGACCGGCTTCCACCTGCTCCCGAATCCTTACCAATTTCGGATCTCCGGCCTGACTCGCCTTAATCCGTTCCACGATCGTCGACTGTACCTGCATGTACATCAACGATGAAGCCTCCCCAGGAAGAACAATCTCCACACCAGACTCGCAAAAATCCTGCTGCATTCTCCACTGCGAGGTCAAAATCATCACCGCTGGAAGCCTACTCAAAGCATCTGGAACCACATTCACCTTGCCAGGGTGATACTGCAAATCAATCTCATAATCCGCCATAAGCTCCAACCATCGACGCTGTCGCATGTTGAGCTCCTTCTGAGTGAAAATGTACTTCAAGCTTTTGTGATCGGTGAAAATCTTCACTTTCTCACTCAGCAGGAAGTGCCTCCAAATCTTAAGAGCAAACACAACGGCAGCCAACTCCAAATCATGCGTCGGGTAATTCTTCTCATGAACCTTAAGCTGACGAGATGCATACGCCACAACATGCCCGTGCTGATGCAACACGCAACCGAGACCCTTGCCAGAAGCATCGCAAAAGATCTCAAATCCGCCGCTGCGATCAGGCACAACAAGAATAGGGGCAGTCGTCAACCTCTCCTTCAGAATACCAAAAGCACTCTCACAATCACCCGACCAAACAAAAGCAACATCCTTCCGCGTCAACCTGGTCATCGGCTCAGCAATACGGGAAAAGTCCTTAATGAAACGCCGATAGTAACCAGCAAGTCCAAGGAAACTCCGAATCTCAGACGCTGACGACGGAACAGGCCACTCCCTGATGGCCCTAATCTTCTCGGGATCCACTGAAATACCATCTCCAGTCACCACATGCCCGAGAAAAGCAACCCTATCCAGCCAGAACTCGCACTTCGAAAACTTAGCATACAACCGATGCTTCCTTAAAATCTCCAACACCGTCCTTAAGTGCGAGGCATGCTCTTCCTCCGACTTCGAATATATCAGAATGTCGTCAATAAAGATAACGACAAACTTATCCAAAAAGTCGTAGAAAATCAGGTTCATCAGATTCATGAAAACTGCGGGCGCGTTAGTTACGCCGAAAGGCATAACCACAAACTCATAGTGTCCATACTTCGTCCTGAACGCTGTCTTCGGAACATCATCCTTCTTCACCTTCAACTGATGGTAACCACTCCTCAAATCCACTTTAGAAAACACCCGCGAACCTCCAAGCTGATCAAAGATATCATCGATGCGAGGCAACAGGTATTTATTCTTGATGGTCACCGCATTCAACTCCCGATAGTCCACGCACATGCGACGCGAACCATCCTTCTTCTTCACCAACAACACCGGTGCTCCCCACGGGGACACACTAGGATTGATGTAACCCTTCTGCATAAGCTCATCCAACTGCCTACGCAACTCCTCCAACTCTGCTGGCGCCATACGATATGGTGCCTTCGAAATGGGCTGCGCACCTGGGATAAGATCAATAGAAAACTCCAAAGCTCGATCAGGCGGCAATCCAGACATCTCCTCGGGGAAGACGTCACCAAAATCTCGCACCACAGCTGGCCACTCCAACTCCATCTGCATAGCCACGACATCCACTGGTCTGGCCCGAAATCTGACCGGACCCAGCGAACTGCTACCACGACTGAACTCAAATACCGGATGTCCGGGAATCTCGAACACCACCTTCTTCCTCCGACAGTCAATCGTAGCATAGAAGCTCGCAAGCCAATCCATCCCAAGGACCGCATCGTAATTGATGATGTCGTGGACAATGAAATCAGCACAAAGCTCACGTCCACAAACCACCAACGGGCAAGAATTGCACCTACGATGCACCGAGACTACACCGTTCCCTGTGACGATATTCCAACTCTTAGGAAGAGAGGACGTCGACAAGGAATGCTTCTCCACGAAGCTCCGGGCCAAAATGCACATCGATGCGCCAGAGTCAAAGAGGACTCGTGCAGGAAATGTGCAAACCAAAACCACACCTAACAAGCAATTAACAATCAAATCCTAGTCTAGCAGCAATCATGAGCAAGCAACCAACATAATCAAAGATCAAACTAACTAAGGAAGATAAATAGCTAGAATGAGCGTTACCTGTAATAACCTCATCCACGGCCATGCTCTCCTCCTCAGTCATCAGAAAGGCCTGCCATCTCGGCGGAACAGCCTGCCGAAAAGCCTGTCTCTGTGGAACAAGAGGCGCTCCACGTCCAACGGGCACAGGAGCTCGCTGCTGCAACGGCTGTGCTGCAATAGGAGCCCGCCAAGGCTGCCTCGACTTCGGACACTCCCGGATGGTGTGGGCAGGATCTCCGCAGACAATGCACTGTCCTAGAAACCTCCTACACTGATCCCTGAGGTGTCCAGTCTTGCCACAGAAATGGCAAGTCTTCAGAATAGGCCCTCCTGGCCTCTTGAACTGCACCGGATGATTAGGCTTGAAACCAGGCCTAACCACCGCCCTGGCCTGCTCCATAGGCCTCTTCCCAGCTCCGGAAACATGTCCCTTCCTCTGATTCAAATTCAACTCTTGCCGCCTCGCAGCAATCAGAACCTTCTGATATGTCTCCAGGTCAGAAGAGGTCACAAAGCTCTGAAGCTCCAAGGCAAGTCCCTGAAGAAATCGCTGAGCTTTCTCATCGGCATCCTGCACCATCCTAGGTGCAAACCGACTGAGCCTCGTGAACTCCTGGTGGTACTGATCCACCGACAAGCTCCCCTGCTTCAGATCTATAAAGCGCTGCAGCATCACCTGCCTAGCAGCTTTCGGGAAGAACTCTCCATCAAATCTGGACTTGAAGGTAGCCCAGACGATCGGCTCCACCAGCATCTTCTCTTCAGCATCCCACCAATTCCTGGCGTTGTCCTTCAGCTGCCTCTTAGCCAAATCAACCCATCCAGCCGGGTTAATCTTCGCCATTGCCAAGTTATCCTCAATGTTCCTTATCCACTCGTCGGCAGCCAGAGGACCCTCAGATCCATCAAAATATGCGGGACCCAGCTCCCGAAATTGCTTCGCTCCCGGCTCGGAGCGAGGGACATCCGGAAGAGCCCGGGCAGCTCGAGCAAGTGGAGCATTCTGGACGTGCAGGAGCACGCCCTGCTGCACCTGCATCATCTGGATCATCATCCGCATCATCTCACCGTTGGTGGGTTCCCGCTCAGGCTCCTCATCATGAGGGGGCGCACCACTACCTCCACCACGGGTGAATCGCCTTCCTGCCATCTAGTGACACAGAAAACGAAGCAGATTAGACTCATAGCTTATGACTCGGATATCGAATTCATTTGTTGGACAATCTTATATCATTATTGTTATCCCTGATAATTGCAGTTACAGAGAGACCTGCATGGGCCACCACTAAAACCTGTCACGCCCCGCTTCCCTAAAATGGAGGCGAGACGTGAGAAGGTCCGCACGAGAGAGGAGCTGTGAAGCCCCAAACCCGATAAGCGTCAATTTAGTATAAGCAGGTCCCTGTAATCGCAAAAGGAACAACAACAATAATAATAAAGAGACGGATATAAATTTCCAATCCCAAAGTTCGTCCACAAAATATTCAACATCACAGAAAAGCCACCAGGCTAACAGAAAAGAGTCTAAGGCCCAGAACAAGGCCAACAAAAATAACACAAACATAACAGAGTATCAAACTAGGTGCCACGCACCGACAATTAAGCAGCCTAACAAAGAAGCTAAACGAAGACACTAAGACTGATCCCCAGTATCAATGTAGTCCTCGATCAACGCGGGCCCTGACTCAGCGTCAGCGAACACCACGTCCTCAGCAAGTAACTCAGGCTCGGGCTCTAACATGTGTCACCCAAAAGAGAAAAGGGGCACATGTCAGCAAGTCGAAAGACTTGTGCAAGGAAACGGGAATAAAGGTAAACTAGCAACCTAGCAGTTAAAATATGGTGCATGGCAAGTAAGGTAAGGTGGTAACAAGTAAAGTAAAGGAGAGTACAAGTGGCAAGTGGTTGTTGTGACATGTAATGTCGAGTAACAAGTACAAGTACAAGGGATCACTCAACGAGTGCCCTTTGCCCGCAGGCTGGGTTCAAGTTATCAAGTACAAGGGGTCACTCAACGAGTGCCCTATTGCCCGCAGGCTGTGTTGAGCTCGTCTTCTGGAACACGAGCCAGAAAGTGCAAATGGCATAGGATTGTGCCCACGCAAGGTGGGTGCCTAGCCGGAACAATAGTACAAGTATGTAGCAAAGCTACGCAATCACGATGAGTATTCAAGCATGCAATGACATGAGCAGTTAACACGCGTACCGTTAATTGTATTAAAACGTGACAGGCGAAATGCAATGATATGAACAGATATTCGCGTACCGTTTATTTAAATTAAACATGACAGTTAAAATGCAATAGCAGTTAAGGATGCATGGATGACATGAACATTTAATACGCGTGCCATTAAGGGAAAGTAAACGTGACATACAAGCATGATGAGTGGGACGGACCAAGCTTCGTTGTCAAGCTAGGTCAATGGCGTCTAAACGGCTATCCTTTCACCGTCTAGTCTCTTTTACGCTAAAGCAAGGTAAATGGCCTAAGACATGGCCCAAATCAAGAGATGCAAGTTTCACTTGCCTGATACCGGGATTGACGAGCAAAGAAGATCGTCACACAAGCTAACTACGGAATGATTCACTGTTATGGCAAAACAATTATTAGCACAATGGTCCTAAATAGGTTTCTTATTAGAACCCTAATCATCTAACAATCCATTTTATTAGGGTTTCACAATGTCAATGTGGGTTATGCTAAAATTAAAGGAATCGAGTATTACCGCGTAGGGAACGGAAGAATAGCGTCGAGCAACCACGGCGACGGAAGAAACGCTCCGGGGAACCTAGGGTTCAGATCTGGAAATGATTGGAGAAGTTTGGAGAAATAGGGTTTTGGGGGATTTTTGGGGGTTTGATGGAGGTTTGGGGAAGATGAGAGGTAGAATGAATGGAGGGAGGGTTTGGATGATGGAGGATGAGCTTGGATGAAGGAAATAGGGTTTGAGGGAGATGGGGGCTCAAAAGGGGGAGAAATTAGGGTTTTAGGTCGTGAGGGAGGAGAAGAAAACGTTTGGGGGGTATTTATAGAGTTTGGTGGCGGCTAGGGCAAAACTATACAGCATTGCTTAGTCGGTCAAGGAACAACTGTTGACCGACTAGTTTGAGAACTAGTCGGTCGGTGGACCAACGCAGACCGACTAAGTGTAAACAGTAACTCCAGTCGAAAACCTGAACTAAGAATTAGTCGGTCAAAGAACAACTACTGACCGACTAGTTTGATATCTAGTCGGTCGATGAACGTTCTTAGACCGACTAAGAGTAAACAGTAACTAGTGTCAAAAATAGTTGATGAGTTAGTCGGTTAAAGAAGCATTGCCGACCGACTAGTTTGCAACCTAGTCGGTCAACCAACGTTCTTAGACCGACTAACGATAAACAGTAACTCCAGAATATTTTAGAAAGCCAACTAGTCGGTTCAAGAAGGTTTGCCGACCGACTGGATCGTCATCTAGTCGGTCGGTGGCCCTTCTTACACCGGCTAATTAGCACCAAAAGTTCCGATACGGAGCGCGGAGCTCCGGGATCGATTCCTAAGACTCCTAGGCTTGATCTAACAGTAAGATACGACCGTTATGAAGCCCGTCACGAATGACATGCTTCGAAATCGACGATCCTAAGGAAGAAACGAGAAAACACGACGAAATGATCGAAAATGAAAGCTACGGAGATGAAAACCACACATGAGGAGAAAATCCACCAAAACGTATATTATATTATAATAAATCCAGATACATGAAAAGCAGTCGTTACAATATATATATATCATTAGGCCTACATATAGCCATAAACACGTTCGCTCATACACACCAGATTATTATTCTAATAGTAGGTATGCACACATACATGTATATATATACCTATTAGAACCCATGCAATCATTGCACATACATTCCCTTGTATGGACACACACATCCATGCACATATATTACACATATCCTGATATTACACACCCATACAATCAAGCTACTCAAATTATAGTAGCAGGTAGGCGGTAACTACTCATACCATTAGATACATAACATCCAATATATCCATATCTTTACTAGCATGCTAGTATACACACAAATAAGTGCATTTCAATATTCATACACATTCGATAGATATCCACATCCAATACACGTACACATCCATATACTGATACATGCATATCAGAATAAGGATCATTCACATACATATATACGTACAACCACTCATAAGACATACACCAATACACGTTCAATAACACATATACACAGTTACACCACACTAGCTAAACCTACATACATACTGATATCTTATATACCCATACACAATCCTCTCTCTTGCCACCACGTACAGAAAAATACATACACCACATATACGTCCAAATGGTCTAATAGATGCCATTCGATGTGGCACGCACGCACGCACGCACACGCGCACACACACACACACACACACACACACACACACACACACACACACAGACCATAACTCCACTAACCATGCAAATCCACAATCATTCCATGTATACTTGCACTCTATGGTCTCAAATCCTTATATCCTTCACCTCCTACATGTGTTACACGTCATACATGTATCCTTATCCCATAATAGGTATGGTATAGGGCTAAGGGCCTAAACGTAGGGTGGACGGGTCTATCCCTATCCACCTTAGGATACATCTACTCCAAGCACCCTGGAACATTACTCATACTACCCATGCGTCCATTACATATCTATATCGCTACATACACACCATATATGGCCATGCACAACACTTATCTTCATGCAATAGTACAACCCATGACCATATACCAATTTAAGACAATATATCAGTTCATATAGGCACGTAGGCAACACATACACATACTCACAGTTATTCAAAATTTTAACTCATTAAGAATTCATACTCTAGCAATGCAAAACTATCGATATATGTGTACCAGTATTCCATACCTATATCTACACCACCTACCCATACAATCACACATATATCCACTCACATACGCTTTCTCCCATGTCCTAAGACAATGTGGGCACCCCACTACTCCATCTATATAAGGATAGACGTACACATATCGGTGCATTCCCCACATGAAACACAACTATAATTTAATAGATAGTAAACTGCTTACATGCACTCATAACACATACGTACATACTCCCACTCACACCTCTACAAGGTATATATCCACACTAGCTTATATGTATCCACTTGTATACATCCACAAATAAACATGTATTTATCACTTATGTCTCAGAATCACACAAGTATACCACAGACATGCCTCACATATCTGTATCATGTACTTTTATGGAGGCGAAATATACATACACTCAAGTATTCGCCCACCTAGTATATACACCCCACACATATCTATACACCACTACAAGCATTTAGGATACATGTAACTTTCATGCCATTCAACTATACAAGTATACACAACTTGTATAATTCAAATCTCTAAGCACAACAATGCACTTATACACACTGGTTCACGCTATACATGCGTATACCTACAATATACATGTATGGTATAATATATAGCAGAAAGTTCATCCCCGGACTCCCTAAAATTAGGGGTTCAAGGGTGGATCACTTAAAGCTCTAAGGTTACTAAGGTCACTACCCACTTTAGGGCTAACCTATCCCAATCACCTACTGAAGCATTACATGTACTATTCTTACGCACATCGCAGTGCGGTGACCTGCATGGGCCGTCAAAAACTGTCACGCCCCGTTCCCCAGAATACACGGCATCTAATTTTTTTCCAAGTATCCTGAAGAGCGAGGGTGATGAGAGAGGAAAAAGAAAGGGAAAGGAGAAACTGAACAAGTAGGCCACTGCGCACATACTGGGATAGTACAAGTAAAACTCCACAGTAATATCAAACAACATCATAAAACAATAACAACACTTCATATTTAACATGTTTCATTTATACACATAGTCCAAGTGTACCAATACATATACACCACTCTCAATCTGCCAAGACAACCCAGTCACAGTACAACCCCATCTCACACCAACACTACCCCTGAAACCCAACTCCAAGCCACCACCAACTCTGTTGTCCCTGCTACCAGAAAAATAGCGGGGAAGCACGTCAATGAGTGCCCCAGTAGGAACCAACTTGGATTTGGAACGCCATTCTAAGGTTATCAATCCACAAGGCAAGCCAAGAAAAATAGAGCATGTAACTAAGTGATATAATGAAAGTTAAATAGCTAAAACTAGGGAATCATACCTGCGGTCCAATGTCGAGTTACTGCAAGAAAGGGTTAGCACAAATAATAATAATAATAGCACAAGTGTTCAAGCAACCAATATCTAATAAGATAAGTGCAAGTGCCTGAGACATGACACATAGTCACCAAGAAACCGGCAAAGGGAAGGGGAGGTGCTGCCAGCAGTAGAAGTAACACGTAATTCTTATTTTATTATTTCATAATTGAGTTAATTGGAACTTGGGTAAACTGTGTGATACTAGGACCTGGACTTCGCCCCAAATTTGGGGTGAAAATAACACACAATGCAGTGGACACGGGCACTGTACGCCAGGCCTCTCAGCTCCCCCGTCCCTGACATGAGTGAGGCTCATATCACAACCTTCGTATGCCCTCTTTCCCTCCACTCCCGGTAAAGGCGAGTGTGTATAAAAATCCCCTCCACTCCCGGTAAAGGCGAGTGGGTATAAACTCCACACATCACATAATCATCTCCCAACTTCACAGTCCAGGCCTCATACCCACAATTTACTCAAATCCCACCAAAACCCCGGGTTTTGCTAACTTACCCCCTTTTGGATGGGATTAAGACATTTTCATTCATCAATTAAGAATTTTAAGCTTCATTATAGGAATCATGGTGGCATGGTACACGTTCAGTAACTTCCTTTCATCAACACAGGTCATGCACCTAAGTGCTATGCCCTCAGTCATCGCATCATCATATAGCAATCTGGGTCATGCACTCACGTGACATGCCCTTCATCACATCACATACACATTCATGTATAATAGTGTATCCATGCCATCCATGTCCCCAACATCATCAATTTATAACAGGGCTCTTGATACAAGAGCATATATGCCCAATTTCAACGTTTCTTTAACTTCACATTCATTGGGGCATTTTAACAAACACATGGCAGGCGCCATATAAACGAACATTATCACATTATCAAATGTAATAACAATAGCGTAACTAAACATTCCGTCATTAGTACAACATCCATGCATAATGGGATGGGGAAATTAACATCACCACACGATTCAATATTCAACTAGCACTCCAACTTGCTGGAGTTGCAAGAACAGCCATAAACATCAACACATTTCATTAATTTATCTTGGGAATTTGACACAACTTTATAAATGAAAGTTGAATATATGGCGGTTATGGATTTGCAGATAAAATTTCATGCAAAAATATGAACTATATGATTTTTGGTGAATTAATTGGTGAAGTGTGTCAATTCGGTTTTTCAGACAGATTTCAGGGTCTGTATTGGAAGACAATTTTGGGCATGTTGGAGCCAGAAATTCGACATATAAGCATCCCGGTAAATTTTTAGAAAAACTTGTTAACTTTTCAGCAAGACCAAGATCATAAAATTCCATGATGTGTGCAGGTGTCTAGGCCAAGTTTACTAAACTGTGTCAACACTGAAAATCAAACAGAGATGTTGTAAAGATGGATTTATTGTTCCTAATTTCTGAATTGAAACTATATCAAAATTTATATGATTTTGGGGTAGGACTTCAATATATACAAACTCATATTATTTTCGAACCCTAATTCGAGCTACAGTAACCACAATCAAGGCAAAATCAGACATCACGATTTCTGAATTTCAAAAGGAGATGCCTTTGCCAAGTATTTCAAAGGGAAATTGTGAAATTGAGCCATAGCATGTAAAAATTGACTATCCTCATCACATATTAGATAAAAAATGCTATAAAAACATATTAACAAAAATTAATTTGATGGAATTCCAAACCAAGAGAGTTCCTACCTCAAAATCTTAATTTTCCTCTTCTCCTTCTCTTCTTTCTTCTCTACCTCCTTCTCTCTTGAAGTAAGCTTGAACCCTTCTATTTGAGACTAGAAATTAGGGTTTTTGAGTTGAAGAAGGAGGTGGAATTGGAAGAGGGGTGGCCGGCCATAGGTAGGAGAAGAAAAGAAAAGAGAAAGAGTGAAGGAGGGATAAGATTCAAGAAAGAAAGAAAAGATTTTCCTAAAGAAAAATCTACACACTCCTAGCTTCTCCCATAAGCCATGCATCACTTGAAATGACCATGATAACCTTCCAAAAATACCCCTCAAGTTTCAAGTATTTACAAGTTTGCCATTACTTTATGCACATACAACATTAGTATGTACGCACAACAGTTTTAGTCAAAAAGACCGTTTTGCCCCTAAACTTTCTAAAAATTTACGAGGGTTGCCATCGACCCCTAACCCCTTTCACACTAGCATGTCTCTTCCTACACACATCCACGCACATCCATGCGTGCATACATACTTCACACACACATGTCTAACACATTCCTGTTGTTTTACACTCACGACGTCATTTGCTCTTCTCCCGCATTCACATTTCGCATTCTCTTCCCTTAGCCACGTCTTACGACCTAATCCCCCTTGCACTACGTCACATACATCGATATCTACGCTTATTTCATGCACACGTATGTATCGTAGGTACAAATACCATGTGTGTCAGTAGAATACACGTCTAGTGCAATATAGGGCTTGACAATGATATTGATAGATGCATCTTCAAAATAGTCGTTTGTGTGCCTTTTGTCCACCTGCAACCTAGCTTTTCCAGGGCTATTGGCACAAATAATAAAGTTGCGGGCATATTTTCCGGATAACCAGATTAAAAAATACGTCTGGACAATGTTGGTGAATTCACTTCACAAGTCTTTCAAGACTACTGCCAAGCAACTGGCATTGAAGTTGAACATCCAGTAGCTCATGTTCACACCTAGAATGAGTTAGCTGAGTCTCTTATAAAGACACTGCAATGGATTGCTCGTCCATTGCTAATGCAATCACAGTTGCCTGTGGATGCATGTGGACATGACATTTTGCATGCCGCTTCGCTTATCAGAATACGACCCTCTGGTGGTCCTATTTTATCGTCGATGCAGCTTCCTTATGGTGCACCTCCCAATATTTCTCACTTGAGAGTATTCAGTTGTGCAGTCTATGTTCCCATAGCACCTCCACAGAGGACTAAAATGGGTCCTCAATGCCGACTTGGTATCTACGTAGGGTATGATTCCCCCTTCATTATTAGATACCTTGAGCCTCTCACGGGCGACGCATTTAAGACTCGTCTTAAAGATTCTGAGTTTGACGAAAATTCTTTTTCCAAACTAGGCTCACATACCAAGAAGACTGAAGCTTCAGCGACCATTTCTTGGGACACTAAGAATTTGTCTCATTATGATCCACGTACTAATCTGTGTGAAGATGAGATCCTGAAGATCCTTCACATTCAGAATACAGTACATTTACTCCCGGAAAAATTCACTGATAACCAGAAAATTATCAGATCACGCATCCCTGCTGTCAATACACCGGCTAGGATTGAATCCCCAAAAGTGGGTGCAATCCACCGGCAGCAGAATCTGCCGTACCTCAAATAAAAAGAGAACAACCGCCTGACTCCATGGATAAATTCTCTCGCAAGAGGAAAATACCTGGAGAAATAACGAATATCCCACCACAGGATGCTGGGCTCAGACCAGTAACATCTCCCCTCCTTCAGTCCCCCGAAGAGAACAATAAATGAGAAATATCATTAAATTTCGTACGTATTGGAGAGGTACTGAACAGAAAAAGCACTGTCGATGACGACGACTTCGCATTCGATATTGCTGTTCACGTCGCTCAATGCGACGATGATATCGATGCACGATCTCTAGCTGAATGCAAACGCAGATATGATTGGTCAAAGTGGAACGGGGCAATATGAGTAAAGCTGGACTCACTCTTGAAACACAAAGTCTTTGGATCAGTAGTCCAGACACCAATAGGTGTAAAACATGTGGGATACAAGTGGGTATTCATAAGGAACATAAATGAGAATAATCAGATCGTATGCTACAAAGCACGGCTTGTAGCTCAGGGATTTTCCCAATGACGGTGGATAGATTATGAAGATACATATTCCCCGGTAATGGATCCGATCACATTCCGATTCATAATAAACGTAACATCAATGGAAGGCCTAGAAATGCAGCTCATGGACGTTGTGACTGCATATTTATATGGAAATATAGATAAAGATATCTATATGAAACTTCCAGATGGTTTAAAAATACAAACAGAAACAAAAGATAAACCTCTGGACGTCTATTATGTTAAGCTTCGAATATCATTACATGGTCTTAAGCAATCGGGAAAATGTGGTATAACAGACTGAGTGAATTCCTTGTTCATCAAGGTTTCACCAATAATGAAGTCTGCCAGGGTATTTTCATTAAAACCACGGAAACAAGATTTGTATTAATAGCCGTCTATGTAGACGACTTAAACCTCATCGGATGTCCTGCAAAGATTGATGATATATCTGCAAGCCTCAAACTAATGTTTGAAATGAATGACATAGGCAAGACTAAATATTATCTTGGCTTATATATAAAATACCCCATCGGAGGAATCCTGTTACACCAATCCACATACATAAGGAAATTACTCAAAAATTTCCATATGGATAAGAGCCATCCTCTAAGTACACCAATGGTCGTTAGATCTTTGGATGTATATAAGGATTCCTTTCGACCGCTGGAAGAGGGGGATGAAACATTAGGTCTTAGAGTACCTTACCTTAGTGCCATTGGAGCACTTCTATATCTGGCAAACTGCACGCGTCCCGACATAGTATTCGCAGTCAACCTACTAGCCAGATACAGTTCAGCGCCCACAAAGCGCCACTGACACGGAGTTAAGCAGCTTCTGCGCTACCTCCAAGGGTCGATTGACCTGGGATTATACATTCCGAAAGGTGGATCTTCCACTTTGATTGGTTATGCAGATGCAAGTTACTGGTCCGATCCACACACCGAGAAATCACAGACTGGTTTCGTGTTCACCTACGGTGGTACAACCATCTCCTGGAATCTGTGAAGCAGACTACCACATCAGTCTCATCCAACCACTCAGAGCTCCTGGCGATCCATGAAGCTAGCAGAGAATGTGTCTGGCTTCGTTCAGTCATTCATCACATTCTAGTGACGACCGGCTTGAAGACGGACGACCTTGAGCCAACCACTTTATTTGAAGATAATGCAGCTTGTATAACTCAACTACAAGCTGGTTACATCAAGGGCGACATGACGAAGCACATTTCTCCCAAGTTCTTCTGGACACACGAGCTATAAGAGCAAAAGCAGATTGAAGAACAGCAGATTCAATCTTGTAATAATTTAGCTGATTTGTTTACTAAGGCATTGCTTAGATGTACTTTTAGAAATCATGTAAAAGATATAAGCATGAGACAGCTGAAAGACCTACAAGACTGAAGCTTGTACGGATCAGGGGGAGTCACTTGTGTATTGTACTCTTTTTCCTTAAGCTGCTGGGTTTTCCCATTAGGTTTTCCACAGCTAAGGTTTTAACAAGGTAAACACGGTAACTCTTGATCCAACAGTATTCACTCCACATTAGCGTATTGAATCCTGAAGAATTCATATGCTAAGAATGGATGTATGTGGTGGAGTGTTATGAATAGGTGAGACATTTCGTCTCCACCCACTATCCACCATTACACCCACTTAGTAGTTGGTGTCTCTTAGGTTCTATATGATGTAATCACTATATGAATGAATATAAGTATGGCTATGACTTAAACCATTAGCTAGTTCTTCCAACTCTTAACATTTATAAATTTTTTTCCAGATTTTTAAATTTTTTTAATATTATTTTTTTGGCCAGCACGGGCTTGGCCCGTTGGCCCGTGGCCTGCCGGGCCAGACATCTGGGGGGTTCCTCCACTGGGTTGGATCGGCCCCGGCTTGCATTCAAAGCCGGGTCGTACCGGCCCGAAGCCCGGCTGAAGCCCGGTGGGCAACGGGCCGATCCGATCGGTTGGCCACCTTGACCCTTCCTCGACGACTATTCATCTTTCAACACTCGCCCTGTAAATACATCGGTAGGGCTGTTGACGAACAGAACGTTCGACGAACTACTCGTGAACAAGCTCGGTACATGTTCGTTTACGTTCGTTTAGGAAGCTTAATGAACAAGCTTGAACAGATTTTTAGAGCTCGGCTAGTAAACGAACAGAGCTTGAACATAACCGTGTTCGTTCATTTATGTGCATGAACAAGCTTGTTAAGTGTGCATGAACAAGCTTGTTAAGTGATGTTCATGAACAAGCTCGTTAAGTGTTCGTGAACGAACATGTATTGAGAATAGTAAATTTAGACAAATACTATATTTTTTATTATGTTTGGAATTGATGCTTGTAATGGGATGTATGGAGCTATTACGCTGGATTTGTTTGTTTTTGTCCTGCAAATATTTAATCCTTTTATTTAATTGATTTAGTCATTGACAATAATGTTTAAATATTATTATTCCTGATTAAAAAATAAACGTTCGTTCGTTTGTTTTGAAAATATGTTCATGAACAACATTGATTTGTGTTCACGAACATGTTCTTGAACATGTTCACAAACAAGCTCGATAAGACTTGTTAACGAACAGAACGTTCGATTAACTACTCGTGAACAAGCTCGGTAAATGTTCGTTTACGTTCGTTCGGTAAGCTTAACGAACAAGCTTGAACATGTTTTTAGAGCTCTGTTAGTAAACGAACAGAGCTTGAATAAGGATTTTGTTCATGAACAAAACCAAGCTCACTGTTCAAGCTCGTTCAAACTCGTTCGTCAACAGCCCTAACATCGGACAATAAACCCCTCGGTTGTAGGAAAGGTTGGCGCTGTGGGCTAGCAAAACCAGGCCTAAAGTGTGCGAAGCGGGCCGAAAGCGGCCCAGCTGGCTCGTTTCTATTCCCTATTTTGTGCACATTTACGTCCTTCAACCCGCAACTGGATTTCCCTTCTACTTTGGGTTAAAAAAACCCTAAACGCATCTCGCTCGCCGCTTCCTGCCCAAATCGCGATCGGTTCCTCTCCTCCCCGGCGGGTGTCATCCGACGATCCAACATTCTCGTCTGGTAAATTTTTTGATTTTGAATTCATTCAATAGTTTTGTTTTAGTCTACTAGAATTTAGATCATCTCATTCTTTCCATTCTCTCCTTATACTCCGCATCATTCTGGCCGCCTGCGATGCTGCTTCGCTTGATTATACTCGCGTGAGTGGCATCACCTGCTACTGCATCTGCTTCTTCTGGGGCTTAATCCGCTGCTTCTTCTATGGCTTCCGCTGCTGATTCTTCTTATTCTTGCTTCTTGCTTCTGCTGATGGTCACTTATTTCTCTGAGCGTAGCATCTGAAAATTCAGATGCGCGCGCGGTGGTTTGGTGGGTGGGGTTTGTGTGCTTTTCCTGTAAATTTTCCCTTTTTTCTAGTTTTTTTAAAAAATATTGATGTATTTTAATGATTCTTTGCCACTAATTTTACCTTTTTTATAAAAAGGAGGCGGTTGTTTCTGCTGAAGCCCTGGGCTTAAGCATTGCAGTATCTTGCTGACGGCTGTTAGAAGGATGGAAAAAACTCCAAACCAGGAAAAAACCCCAAACCCAGGAAAGCGGAAACTTCCGGAACAAGACCCAGCGGCCAAATCCACACTCGGCTGCGAGAGCACAAGCCCTGAAGCTACCCCAAAGCGTCGAGGTCTTTCACGCACCTGCATTCATGAAGTTGCCGTGCCGAAAGACTACATCTCTTCAAAGGAAGAACCTGTCCACGGGACCCTTGCGAACCCTGTATACAATGGGAAAATGGCTAAAACATATGAATTCGAGCTAGATCCATTTCAGAGTGTTTCCGTGGCATGCTTAGAAAGGAACGAGTCCATCTTGGTCTCGGCACACACTTCGGCTGGCAAGACTGCCGTTGCCGAGTATGCCATCGCAATGTCCTTCAGAGACAAACAAAGGGTTATCTACACATCACCTTTGAAGGCATTGAGTAATCAGAAGTATAGAGAGCTGAGTCATGAGTTTACGGATGTTGGGTTGATGACTGGTGATGTTACACTCCAGCCAAATGCCAGCTGTTTGGTCATGACAACAGAGATTCTCAGAGGGATGCTCTATAGGGGTTCTGAAGTGCTGAAGGAAGTAGCATGGGTTATCTTTGATGAGATTCATTACATGAAGGATCGTGAAAGGGGGGTGGTATGGGAAGAAAGCATAATATTCTTGCCGCCCGCAATCAAGATGGTGTTTCTTTCTGCAACCATGTCAAATGCCACACAGTTTGCGGAATGGATATGTAACATTCATAAGCAGCCGTGTCATGTGGTGTACACAGACTTCAGGCCCACACCTTTGCAGCACTACGTCTTCCCAATGGGTGGATCTGGATTGTACCTTGTTGTAGATGAGAACGAACAGTTTAAGGAGGATAGCTTTATGAAGCTGCAGGAGACATTTACCAAGCAAAAAAACCAGGCAGAGGGCAATAAGAGCGGCGGTCCAAGAGCTACCGGCCGGATTGCAAGGGGTGGTGCAGCTCAGGCAGGCTCTGACATATACAAGATTGTGAAGGTATGCAGTTAAGTCAAGAGAGCATGCCTTTGGCATACGGTTTTTCTCATGACACATCACTTGCAATCAAAACCAGGCAATTCATCATATTCTTTAGTTTTATTTCGGATTTTAGTTTGCATTCCAGTAGTTCTTGTCGGTATATTTATGACTTGTGTGTGTTCTCTATCTATGCATTCAATCGCTTAGACGTATTACAAAATGTGCAATGTATATTTCAGAAATTGGAATGATGTGCAAAGATAGTCCACTGTTTTTTATCTACCATGTCTTTCTTTGCTTGTTGGAATGATATTGTTTCATGCTAAGGATTGATGGGTGACATCTTTTATTTTTACTATTGGATGCATCATGTTTTGAGCGGTGGACATGAATAACTGCATTCAAGCCCTACTAAAAAAGCTAACCTGACATTTGGAGACAGGACTATTGGTTTAAGATTTAACTGCACTAGTTACTAATTTTGTGAATGAGTTTGAAATGTATTTCATCACCCCCTTCCTTTTTGTTGAGGGCCATTGCGAGGCATGCTTGTGGTTGTAATAGCAGAATCTGTATCATGCATTTATATCATTGCAAGTAGCCTCACACCAATTATCACCAAAATAAGGTTTCATTTCGATCAATACGCTGATAAGAATGCTTACTATCAAATTAACTGGCTATTGTCTTAGCATCGGTCCTCTATCTTTGATTTCAAATCCTTGGCTAAAGAAACTGTGGATAAGGAGAGCCTAACCATGTGACTGAAAAAGACATTGGGCTGTAGCATATGTGCTTAGGGCAACAAATTAGAGTGTTATTTTAGTAAAGCAAGCTGAACAAGCCATATTGAAAAATGAAATGGAGATATGTAATAAGAAAGCTTTAATTCACATTGATCACACATGTCAATGCAAAAATCTTCTTCTGTTGTGTCCACTTTCATTTTTTATGAAGCACAGACACTTCAAAGTGAGTGCCTTGTGGCCATGTTCATGTTGAACACATATCAGACACCGACACTTGGACCGACACTTGGACGTAGCTTATCTGATATGTATCATACACTCCGAAATCATGGCTAATTATAAATACCCAAAAAGTTGTGTCTGGGCTGATGTTTGAGGGTTCGATCAAAATCACTTAGTTTCAATCGTTTCGCCTTTGTTTTGATGTCGGATGATTCAAAACCATGACCAAAAAATGGTTTTGGCTGGAAACTCCAAAAATAGGCTAAAACAAGAAAAGCCAAGAAAAAGAAACACCAGAGAGTGTAAAAAACCTATCTTTATTGTGTTTGAAACCAAAACAAGAAGAAAACAAAGAATTTCTTCAAAGAAGAAGAAGAAGAAGAAGAAGAAAGGAAGATGCAAGACTATGAAAACCCATCTTCATTATAAATTTGATCCATGCTTCAGATCTGATTCTTCTCCATGTCTTAGATCTGACATCGAATCTACATGAAATTCGTAATCTGTTGCTTGAGGAGATTGCGCTGTCGTCGTTATTTTTTGGTGCAGGAGCTGCTTGCCGTCACTTTTCATCGGGAGGTGAGGGGGAATACCGAATAGGATAGAATATGGTTTGGGTTGGCTTTATAAAAGGTGTGTGAATTTTGCATTTAGGTTTTATAAATGATGTGTTTTAAATCAATTACAGATTTAAATGAAGTATGTGTTTAAATGAAGTATGAGTTTATAAAGGATGTTTGGGTTTGCTATAAATTCATATTTAGACAAATACATACATAAAAATATAGATAAATATAGATAAATCTGAAATTGAAACTTAAAATGAAACTGACAAAACTATTGAAGCCGATCAAAATTAAATTTTTTCGAAGGGATTGAAACCACAGTTGAGTTTTCAAACATTGGTTCGATCCATGTGATCTTTAAATAAATCTAAAGATTGCATGTTGGATGTTTTATAGCTACATGTCTGTTAAAAAGAACAAAAATGTATAAAAATGACTTTAACTAAGTGGGTACCATATACACAAAGCTCAAATATTGTTTGAACAAGATTTGGTATTAGTTAAACTATTTTAGATCTTATTTGTTTGATTTTGTCACATTAAAAACTTCGATATTTTTGTCATTGAACTTTTTCTTGTTGTCCTAACAAAATTTATATTTATATTTTTTATGTTTAATAGAATCATTCTAGTCACTGTGGGGGTTGATGCGAATTATATATAGATACCTATGCATGCACATACACAGTTATATCCCTGATTCAATGTGTCCTATTTTTTGAGAATCTGAAGTGTCCTCTATCTTTGTCCCTATCCAAGTACATGCCCGTGCTACATGGTTTTTTTTAAAAAATGGTGTTTGTTATTGCTTCTTGTGGGGTGAGATAAGTGATCACTACCCAATTTGCACATGGTATCTGTTATGGGTGAACCTTGAGGGAAATCAACAATGTGGTATAGTTTTCTAACTACTTTGGACTTTCTTAGTTAACCTACTGTATTCAGTTATGGGTGTTTTTATTCTCACCCTTCATGGAGCTAACTGCATATAAATGCATACGTATGTAGGTACAGTTTGTTTTCTGTTCATAGGTTGTTAATCGTTATGTCCGTAAAAATGCAACTGTGAAAATTGTAATTACGAGTTTGACAATGTTTTTAAAGTTTGGTTCTGACATAGGCTAGTGTGTTTGAGGTTTAATTGCCTTATCAACTTCTTCTGAATTTAACTGGAGTTGATAGGAGTTTAATGAATTGCATATTAATTCCCAGACTTTTATTTCTTCAGGAAGTATACTAGTAGCAGGCACATGTGATGAACACATGAAAATAAATGATATTAAAATTATGCTATTATACTCAACCCCTTTTTTCCCCAACTAAGCTATCTTAATCATGACTTAGCTAAGATTCAGAGCTTTCAACCTTTTTCATGGTTCAAGATAAGATCTTTAATGGTGCAGTGGAAACGAAGGGAACATTCGAACCTCTACTCAAGTCATTTGATGAATATTCTCTATGAACAAAAAATAAAATAAGAGAAAATTAAACAAAATATTTCAAAATTAACTAAAAGAATTTTAAGGAAGAACACGATGGACCAAAAAGAAAACATAAATAAATAAAATTCTCATATAGGATCATATGAGTCTTATTCTTTGAAATTTGTCCAGACTGTGACCTACAAAATAAAAAATAAAAAGAATTAAATATAAATGAAAATTACACAAATATAATAATTGATTAAATATTTCAAAAGAAAGTATATCTAACTTGGAAAAAAATCAAAACACAAGAAGTTAATAAAGATAAAAAAGCAAACATGAAAGTACTGATCTATATCTTTTATTAGGGCATCCTTCTATGGATTATTTGAAATAATAATTGTTGATTATTCGAGCAACTTATTTATTGCGTACATAGCTATAAAAAATCTAAAAATTCCAATCGACATGAAAATAAAGTTGAATTATAAAGACCATACTTGATCTGTTTCTCCTTTCTCTTCTTCTGCTCTTTGTACTCCAATACCCATCAATATGAAAAAATAGGATACCTACAAATACAGAAAAATAACATAGAGGAAAACTTAGTGCATAAACAATTGAAATACTCAAACACTAAGTAACATTTTTTGAAGAGGAACTAAGTATCTTCTCCTTTATATAAGAACGAAAGTGAATAAAAATTGATTTAAAATCACCATAAGAGGTTATTATTATTATATTTATTTAAATTGGATTTCAATTATGACATTAAAGTAAATAAATTTATTTAAGTTTCAAACAAATTCAAGAAAAAAGATAAGATTGCTCTAAGTTAAAAGGATACAGATAGAATTTAAACAATGATGAAATTAGGCGCATTTTAACTATTGATATTCATAGATTTCAATAGATAGATGTTGAATCATAACTATTTGAGTTTAAAAGAGGATTTGAATTAAGGACAGGGAAATATTAAAAACATTAAACTAAGGTTAATAACTATTTAAATTTGGGATTTTGCATTTGAACTTCCGATGATTTTTGTTGTTTGATTAGTTCAAATTTGAAAGATGCAAGGACAAAATTGGAAAAGAGATAGAACATGGGATTTTTTAAGAAAGGATAGTTGGATTACGAAAAAGAGAAATACCGATCACAAAAAATTACCCCTTTTGAGATAAGATTGAGGGTGACACTGTATGCTTTTAAGAGTATCGTTGATAAGTTCTCGAATGTCTTAAATAAGAACAATGGTGCCAAACCATGTATATATATGTATGGTGAGCTTCTCTTACATGGTGCCATTGATGGATACCACAAACTTTTGTTCAATGTTAATTCAAAGACACATGAGTAATCAACAAGTAACAGGCCCCATATTCAATATGTAATTGAACATAAAAGCACAATTCAATCAAAGGCTATGTGGAAAGAACAAATAAAATGATGACACAAACAATTTTGCTGGATTAAGTATCATTCTGTGACAAGTGTTTAGGCTCTCAGACCCGTGTCACAATGAGATGGATATATTGACCCATATTTCTTGAAGTAGAACACAAATTTTTTGATCTGCAAGGAATATTAAATGACAATTAAAGGAGAATAGAGAAGGAAAGAGTCACCGAGATGGGGTGTGGCACCTAATTGCCCAAAATTGGGACTCAAGGGTATGGCTATATGAATATATGTATTGGATTGTCACTTATATATAGAGAACCTAATATTCATGACATAATCTATAAAACAATTAGTTTTTTGCAATGTGATTTGAACATACAGCATTTTATATACATTCTTGAAGTGAACAATGGTTTATGCATTGTTTTATGCATTCTTACGTGATGGATGCTGGACTCACATAATATATTCCGGCATGTTGGATATGCCAACTTTTGGCTGAGTTCCCACATATCATATATAGAAGATAAAACACAAGTTTTGGACCAATTCAAGGGAAGATGAAGCTAATGAAATGGAAGATGTTGCAATCCATGAAACCCTAGTAGTACCGATGTTGCAATCCATGAAACCCAAGTAGTAAAGAACTCTAATTCCTTGAAACCCAAGTAGTAAAGAACCCTAAGTCCTCATATGAAGGAGAACTCTTTATACTTTTTGAAATAATAATCTGAATGCCAAATGTCATGGGTGCGAATCCTTACCATCAAACCAATGTGGTCCCTTTGAAATATTATTAGCTGGATACCTTAACCAGTATAAATTCGTCTTATCTTGATTTTTTTCTCATAGATATAAACTACTTCATTTTGTTTTCGATTTAATGTTTCTTATTAATATTCTCAAATTCATCAAATTCAGGATTTTGCACTCCACTGCTCTTTTATATCCTCAGATATTTCTCTTCACCGTTTTCATTAGTCTCGTGATTATTTTTGTTCTTGGATTTTCTGAAGTACTTTGTCATGCACAGATGATCATGGAGCGAAAATTTCAACCAGTTATTATTTTCAGCTTTAGTAGAAGGGAGTGCGAGCAACATGCACTGTCCATGGCCAAGCTTGACTTCAATACCCCTGAGGAAAAAGAAATTGTTGATGAGGTTTTCAGTAAAGCAATATTGTGCTTGGGAGAGGAAGATAGAGCTTTACCTGCCATTGAGTTAATGCTCCCACTTCTTCAACGAGGCATTGCTGTGCACCATTCCGGACTTCTACCTATAATTAAGGAATTGGTCGAGCTTCTCTTTCAAGAAGGCCTTGTAAAAGCCCTTTTTGCGACTGAGACGGTATACTTGCTACTATTATTTTTGGTCTTATCATTTCTACTTATATATCGCTGTTCAAGAATTTGTAATGAACATTGTTGATGCTCAAGACTACCATTCGAAATCTGTATATAGTGAACTATTAATTTAGGAAGTGCTTCTGTTTGATTTATCTTATTGATAATTATGTCCAATTGCAACTCTACTTTGCAACTTTGGAACTGCTTCATGTCAAATGTGGTCCATAATTTTATTTTTTGTGTTCATGTGTGTACTGCAGTTTGCTATGGGCTTGAACATGCCTGCGAAAACTGTTGTCTTTACATCAGTTAAGAAATGGGATGGTGATAGCAATAGACTGATTGGATCAGGAGAATATATCCAGGTAAATAACAACACATTGAAGGGGGTGTTTTTTTTTGTTTTTTGGGGTCTAGTTGGGGGCCAAGAAATTGCTTTTTCATTAATACCTTGTTTCTTCCTTTTCAAATTATTATCATCAACCCACAATCTCTTCTCTTTGACATGAATAGATGAGTGGAAGAGCTGGTCGTCGTGGTAAAGATGAGCGTGGCATTTGCGTTATAATGATTGATGAGAAGGTATATAGTTATCAACTATTTCTGCCCCTTCTGAAATTTGCACAATTTGATCTTCAGATTGGAAAATGATGTTGGGGTTATATTTTTGTGTTTATATATTTCCTCTTGAGTTCACATATTTCTAATTCAAAGGACTTTGCTAACAAGTACAATTTGGGCAACTTTTATTTTGAGTTGGACAGTTAGCCTCTATTTACTATGCAAGGTGACTTCATCTACAAGCAATGCAAGAAGTGTGAATTATTACTAAACCTCAATCTAATTCCCTGGTCTCTATGTAAGAGATGTATACCAGCCCTCCACTTACCCATCTCTATAATGCTAGCCTACTAAAAAAGAGATCAAGATGAAATTGTATCAGGGTTTGGATAGAATTTTAAAATTTGTTTGAGATATGGTTGTCTAAGATTTGTTTTTTTATTAGATTACTACAGTCTAGTGCTTTAGGATAGCAAAATGTTCCGTGGTCCCTTTTCATTTACTGTTGTCTTTCCTACTAATTCTGCACTAGAATATCCGGATTGTTCAAATTGTCTCTTGCTAGATACTGTCATACTCCCCCCTTATACGTGTATTCATGGCTCCAATCTTCAAGATCATTAAACAGTCTTCCTATATTCTATCATTAACTTCACTCTAGATCAATGGAACCACCGGAAATATAATGCATCCCACTCTCTATGAAGCAGTATTCATAAGTTGCTTGTGTTATAAGACCAAATTAACTTCCAGCATTGTTTGTTGCTCTTCTACCTTTGTTTAGATGCTCTTGCTAAGTTTCACTGGATGACTCATAAGTTTGATTTAGCAATAGTATGCATTATTTCAAATCTCGCTTATCCTTTATTGTGATTTACTGCCAAAATGTTTTTGTCAATCAATTTTGCTGCAGTCTTCAACTCTTCACTTTTTTGGTCAACACTAAACAACTTAGCATATCTAGACTATTTCTTTTCCAGAGACACTTCCAACCTGACATTTGGACAATATTTGTACTGTGTTACGACGTAATCTAGTTTGACCTTTTTTGCGTCGTTATCTCTAAAACCAATGAATCATAACTTCTCTTTTGGGCAATTTTTTCTTTGTTCACTAGGGCTTTTGACCTTTATTTCCAGTGGCCTGTTTTCATACAGGAGTTTAAATTAGGATTTCATCAGAACTCCATTTCAAATATTAAATTTTTTGATTAGTTTCGATCGCTGTATTTTATCAAGTTATATAGACTAAGATGGAAATATTCCATGGAAAAAATCAAGAAAAATGCAACTCTTATCAGCCATAACATTGTACACTCGTGCACTTTCTGATTCTTTAAAGTTTAAACGCAGCTCTTAACCAGCCAATCAAAATCTGACACATGGTTTATTTTCTTGTGAAGTTTTATACTGTTAGCTTGGTATTGGAGGTTGATGATTTTTTCTGACGCAGATGGAAATGGATGCTCTCAAGGACATGGTTCTGGGGAAACCAGCTCCTTTGGTCAGTACTTTCAGACTGAGCTATTACTCGATTCTGAATCTATTGAGCCGAGCAGAGGGCCAATTTACTGCGGAACATGTTATCAAAAATTCATTCCACCAATTTCAGTATGAAAAGGTACCACTATAAATATCTGTTTGCCTGATTATTTATTAACGGTAACAATCCTCCATCCATCTATACTGAAATTGTCTATTCTGTCATTCAGTCACTACCAGATATCGGAGAAAAGATTTCAAAGTTGGAATCAGAAGCTGCTTTTCTAGATTCTTCGGGGGAGGTGATAGCTTGATTTGGTTACACAATTTTCTGTTTCTGACATGTGTGTATAATTTAATTTACATTTTCTGTTCTGTAGGCTGAACTTGCTGAGTATCATACTTTAGGATTGAACCTTGGTCAGCTTGAAAAGAAGATAATGGCCGAGATCACCAGACCTGAAAGAGTACTATATTATTTGGTGCCTGGCAGGCTGGTATGTGTTACCCCTTCTTGCTTTAGCTCTTGCTAATACTTCATCAGATTATATTACTTTATTGATGTGGTAGGATGCTTTGTTGTAGGGTGCTTTATTTCTCTTACATAGTCTGAAAATGGTGTAGGGCGCTTTTGTTGAACTTAAATATCAAAAATGTGTAACCGAATAGGCTATAAAAAGAGTTTTTTCAATCATATCTAGAAGGCTTGTTTGTAGTGGAGAAGGGATGTAACATATAGATGAAGGTGATTAGTATGGACATTCTGAGATATCCAGCGTAGGTGGGATTGTTTAGAGTGCAGATAGAAAGTCAAACTTGAGAGTCTATAAGGTGATCTGGAGCTTCAAATTTTGATGTTTTGATATTACAATTTATATTCTGTTTTCTATGGCAACTGAAAGCTGAACCTGCATCCCAATTTCCTTGATAGCTTGTCTTGTCACATTATTTATAATTGTTAATAACTTAATATTGATTTTGTAAATTGAAGGAATATGAAATTTCCTTTTCCAAGTTTACGTTTACACACAAAATGCAAAATTTCTGTTCTACATGATCTGTTTGCGCGGAATTATATTATTAGCAACAATGTTAGCAAAGAGTTCTGATTACTGGTCGTAAATTGGAAGATTCTGGATTGCTATGTCTTTTGTTTTTACTTGACATTTAAAAAACTCTATTTTTAAAATAGAAAAATCCATGGTGTTTAACGAGCTTTAGTCAATGTCAATATTAGAGGCAAATTTGTTGTTTTGTAAATTTCTTCAAATGCAATACTGTATCTGGAGTTGGCAAGATCGGGCTTCAAAATCAACTAATCCTTGGACCTGCGGTTACCAATCCCAGGTTCACAATAACGAAAGAAATCAGAAAGTAAAGCCAGAACTCTCTTGAATGAGATCAAATCATTTCTTGGTTGTGGGAGCATGCTGTAATGGGAATGTCAGGGGATGAAGAGTAGGGGCTCTGTCTAGAAGAGAATCGATTAGAATAAGAATCGGTTTCAATCCTCCATTCTCCCTTTTTTTTCAAAAGCCAAAATACCATTCATTTTCTTCAAAATCATAACCTAAGCAACATCTCAATATCTTTACTAGTAAGACATCAGAAAAATCTTTCAACATCCAAAATTTCATTTGGGCACATACTCTCTTTTGTCCATATCAGATATATCCAAGGGATGCACCCTTCCCCCCCACCACACACACACACTCAGACAAGGAATTCCCATGCCCATAGAACACGTATCCTACCACCATCCCTCTATGTCACGTCCACACACGTACAAGCATAAATTTTTATGTTATATGTTCTTGTGCACATAGTAATTCCCTTGCACATTGTCATAAAATCACCCAAACATACCCACTCCCACACACACCCTTGCTTTCCTTCCCTCGGTCCCACAATTGTTCTCACCCCTTTATTTTTTTCACCTCAAAACCATTGATTTTCCTTCCAAAAAATTCAAAATTTTTAATCACAACCATCAAGTTCTTCAGATTAAATCCTAACACTCATACCTATATATTTGTCATAGTCAGCTTTTAAATTCAAAACATCCCTTATTTGTATAATAGATTAGAAATAACATGTGCACATGGTGCACAAGGACATGAGAAAAACCCACGCATAGGATGCGAGACCCACGCGCAGCTGCAATGGAGAGAGAAGTGTGGGGGTGTGGGTATCTTTTGGGGGTAAAAGGGAGAAAAGTAGGGGTTAAAGTGCAAAAAATGTTTCGAGGGGCAAAGTGAAAAAAGACCAATGGCAAACCTATAAATACGTGAAAGGATTTTTTGGGGTTCTCCTTAGGTTCATGAAAGGGTAATGTCAAAACATGTAAATAGTGGGACTTGAGGGGCTTTTTCTTTTGGGGGTGAGGTGGCATCTCCATGTGGGTTGCCACATGGGACAAAAGGTGCCACATGGGTTTGTTATAGTAGGACAAACATCACATCACATCCCTTAATTGTATAATAGATTTGCGAATAATGGGAAACATATAACATATAGGGCTAAGCCATATACTATCTTGAAAAGTCCAATATCCGTTATTTTTGAATGATCAGGTATAATTTATTTTGATCTTCAAATTCTAATACCTCTAAACAACAGAACATCGAGAGAACCTAAAGTTTTTACTTGTCGATCTTTTTTTGAAAAATTAATAGTTTAGGTTTACCGCAATTGAACTTTTGTTATTCTTAGATTGACAAGCAAAAATTTTTTAGATTCATCTAATATTTGATTTTTTAAAGGTTTAGAATATGAACATTAAAATTAACGGAGTTGATCCATAAAAGTAGTAGAGTGGACTTTTCGAGTTATATATATGTGGTTTAGCCACATATGTTACATATTTTTCATTATTATATATACACGAGAATAATATGTACTATATGTCCATCACTTGTGTAATATGACACCTAAAAGTTCAATCCATATTTGTTTTGAACAATCAGCTTTATTTCTTTTGATCATCATATTTTAAAATCAAAGATCTAGTTTTTGGCTTATCGATCCCAGGGTGCAAAAAAGTTCTAAAGTTCTATGGTTGTTAACCATCTATTTTCAAACAAGCATATCAATAAGTGAAAAGCTTTGGTTTTTTAGATTTTTAGTGCATTTGGGTATAAGAATATGAAGACCAAAATAAATGGTGCCGATCATTTGAAAAACACGAAGGACAGACTTTTAAGACCAATCATATGGCACGGGTGCTCATATATCATATGGTACACATTACACTTTGTTTGCATTATGAATGTATGTATGTATGAGAATAATGGATAGATGATGCGATCATATGAAATTTCTGTGATGGCAGAACAAATCCATGTGTTGGTGTTTTTTAGTTCTTGATTGTTTGGGAGTGATCTATACATATTAAAATTATAACACATCAAGTTTCAAGTGAACTCAAGCTTATTTGAGGCTCCATCGGATTCTTATAAAAAATTCTCTTATCGGAAAACCGTTGAATTTGTATGTATGTATGTATGAGAATAATGGATATATGATGTGAGCATATAAAATTTTCAGTGATGACAGAACAAGTCCATGTGTTGGTGTTTTTTAGTTCTTGATGATTTGGGAGTGATCTATACATACTAAAATTATAACACATCAAATTTCAAGTGAACTCAAGCTTATTTGAGGCTCCATCGGATTCTTATAAAAAATTCTCTTAGGGTGTGTTTGGTTTGAAGGAAAAGGAAAGAAAGAAAAATGAAATGAAAAGGAAAAAGAAAAAGAAAGAAAATGAAAATGAAATGAGATTCTTTCTCATTTTTGGTTACCAAGGAAAATTGGGAAGAAAGTTGAATGGAAAATATAGAAATTAATATTATTAGGTTGCTCATTGAATATGAATAAAAAATAATTTAATTGGTTACATTGTGAATTCAAATCATTCTACCATCATAATAAATTAAAATTTTATTTTTAAATTAAAAACTTATTGGTTATTTTGAAAAAAATTATTAATTTAGCAAATAATTTGCGAATTGTAACAAATAATTCGTTAACACTATAAATATTATGATTCGTAGATAATAAGTTATTTAATAGTATACCAATAATTTACAAATTTTGTTAATATTTTTGAAATAATTCGCAAGCTATTTGAAAAATTCATGCATAATGTGTGAATTTTTCAAGCAACTCTGAATTTTTTAGAAATTTGTGAATTATTCGCACAATTCATGCATATATGAAAATAAATTAAAGACTCGGAATTTATTTGGAAAATAGAGAATTATTCGCGAGCTATATAAAAAATTCATGAATAATTCAAGAATTTTAAGAAGATTGTGAATTATTCGTGAATTTTTAAAAATTCATAAATTATTCACTATTTCGAACATTTCACTAATGAATATATATTGAAGGTGTTTTTTTTGAAAAATTAGTTAATTATTCGCGACTTATTTGAAAATTCGTGAATAATTTGTGAATTTTTCGAGTAATTCGTGAACAATTTTTTTAAAAACTCACGAATTATTCATGATTTTTTTGATACAAACTTATGAATAATTCGTGGATTCATTAAAAATAACAACTAATTATGTTTGCTAAAAAATATAAACACATGAAAGTGTGAGAAATTAGTTTACCTCTCTTTTCCCTCATTTTCCTTGGGTCAGAAAGAGGAAAATCTTAAAGAAAAGTTTTAACAAAAATTTTCCTTTGGTCTCTTTCATTTTCATTTTCCTTTGTTTTTTCTTTC
Source organism: Scilla litardierei (assembly GCA_030789695.1). NCBI lineage: Eukaryota > Viridiplantae > Streptophyta > Magnoliopsida > Asparagales > Asparagaceae > Scilla > Scilla litardierei. The sequence continues at coordinate 138,719,469 of CM061136.1, forward strand.
TAACCAAACAATGGAAATATGTTTTCTTATGACTTTCTTTCCTTTTCTTTTATTTTCCTTCAAACCAAACACACCCTTAGGCTCCATGGGATTCTGATACGAACCGCTTGCCGTTTGGATCAAATCAGCGATTAATTGATCAAAACAGCGATTTAAAGGTGGAAAAAATGAAAAATAGAGGAAGAACAATTAGAAATTGAGAACTTGATAAAGATTCTTCGAGACGAATCAATCTCCTAGCTTTTATTGAACGCCTAAAAGCCTAAACAGCATCAAATTGATAACTAGATTGTTCGAAGACAAATCAAGCATGCCCTCCTAATGACGGCTAGCCCTAATTTATAAAGGGAAATGGGGATTTACTAATTTGGTCTGACTAGACCAAAATACCCCTGAAATGACTAACGCTAATTCCGGCCCCCACGCCTCCTCCTGCGCACGTAAACAATCGTGGGCTTCCCGCGTGTGCTCGGCTCTGGCGTGTCCGCATCAATACTCCCCCCTAAAAGAGCCACCTTGTCCTCAAGGTGGAAGTCAGGAAACTGCTCTTGCATCACGTCGTAGGCCTCCCAAGTCGCATCACAGTCCGGCAAACCCGCCCAATATATCAGCACCTCCTTTCGCCGCCCCGGGCCCTGACGAACCGCCCTCACATCCACAGGCTCGAGTAATACCTCCATGTCCTCTGTCAAGGTAGGAGGCAAAGTAGCAGACACCGCCTGATCTCCGATAGCCTTTCGCAGCTGTGACACGTGGAACACCGGATGTATCCCTGAGGACGCGGGCAACTCCAACCGGTACGCCACCTGGCCAATCCTGGCTACCACCCTGTATGGACCGAAATATCTAGCTGACAGCTTCTCATTCGGCCTCCTCGCTAGCGATCTCTGCCGGTACGGACGCAGCTTGAGATACACCATGTCTCCCACCTGAAACTGTACATCTCGACGATGCCCATCGGCCCTGGCCTTCATCATCTGCTGAGCGCGTAGCAGATGCTTCTTCAGCTCCTCTAGCAAACTGTCTCTCTCCCCCATGTACTCCTCCACCTTAGACACTGGAGTCTGCCTGTCACCAAAACGGAGCAAGGGTGGGGGATCCCTCCCGTACAGCACTCTAAATGGCGTCGTCCCTGCCGCGGAGTGGTACGAAGTATTGTACCAGTACTCTGCCCATGATAGCCACCTATGCCACTGACGTGGTGTCTCTGAGGCGAAGCATCGCAAGTATGTCTCTATGCTGCGGTTGACCACCTCCGTCTGGCCGTCGGTCTGGGGGTGGTAGGCCGTACTCCGCTTCAGGACCGTACCCTGCACCCTGAATATCTCCCGCCAGAAGCCACTTATAAAGACCTGGTCCCGGTCGGACACAATGGACCCGGGCACCCCATGTAACCGTATCACCTCCCGCGTGAAAGCGGTAGCTACCGACACTGCAGTGTATGGATGCTTCAATGGAATAAAGTGAGCGTACTTACTCAGGCGGTCCACTACCACGAATATCACTGTGTACCCATCGGACCGTGGGAGTCCATCAATGAAGTCCATTGTCACCTCCTCCCAAACCCTCTCCGGCAGTGCCAACGGCTGTAGTAGGCCCGCTGGAGCCATAGCCATGTACTTGTGACGTTGGCAAACGTCACAAGCTGCGACTAGGTGCGCGATCCTCTTCTTCATTCCTGGCCAATACAGCTCTCTGGCCATCCTCTGGTAGGTTTGCTGTACCCCTGAATGGCCCCCAGTCACCGAACTGTGAAACTCCTGGAAGAGGACAAGTATGAACTCTGAGCTCCGGGGTATCACCATCCTCCCCTGGTACAACAATCTGCCCCTACTACCGAGTAGCCAACCGGTCCGTCCTCGCCACTCTGCAGTCTCTCCCGGATCTGTCGTAACTCCGCATCTGCCTCTGCCTCCTGCAACATCGGCTCCCAACCCAACCACATAGGCAGTGACAATGCCCTCAAGTCGATGCCCTCCTCCCTCCGTGACAAGGCATCAGCAGCCTTGTTCTCCAACCCGGGTCTGTACTCGATGTCAAACCGGTACCCCACCAGTTTGGACAACCAGTGCTGGTGCTCCTCAGTGACCAGCCTCTGCTCCAGTAAGTACTTGAGGCTCCGCTGGTCCGTGCGGACCACGAACTCCCGCCTCAACAAGTACGACCGCCACTTCTGAATCGAGAAGACTATGGCCATCAGCTCCCGCTCATAGACTGATTTCAGTCGTGCTCTAGCGGTCAGCACCTGACTGAAATAAGCTATGGGTCTACCCTCCTGCATGAGTACCGCTCCCAGCCCATACCCCGAGGCATCGGTCTCGACCACGAATGATATGCTGAAATCTGGCAAGGCTAGGACCGGTGCCGTCGTCATAGCCACCTTCAAGGCCTCAAAGGCCTCGGTGGCTTCCTCCCCCCACTTGAATCCGTCCTTCTTCAACTGCTCGGTGAGGGGCCACACAATCGTGCTGTAACCCCTGACGAACTTCCTGTAGTAGCCCGTCAGCCCCAAAAAGCCCCTCAAAGCTCGTAGCGTAGTAGGAATCGGCCAATCTAGCATAGCTGATATCTTCGATCTGTCGGCCGCTACCCCCTCTGCCGACACTACATGGCCCAAGTACTCAATCCGCAGCTGCCCAAAGCTGCACTTCTTCCGGTTGGCGAAGAGCTGATTCGCCAATAACTCCTTGAACACTATCTCCAAGTGGCCTATGTGCTCCTCCATATCCCGGCTGTAGACCAGGATGTCGTCAAAAAATACAAGTATGAACCGCCGTAGGTAGGGCTGGAACACCTTGTTCATGAGTGCCTGGAACGTCGACGGGGCATTCGTCAAGCCAAAAGGCATGACGAGAAACTCGTAATGGCCCTCATGGGTACGGAAAGCGGTCTTCGGCACATCCTCTGGCCGCATCAGTATCTGGTGGTAAACCGCTCTCAAGTCGATCTTCGAAAAGACCGCTGCCCCATGTAGCTCGTCTAACAGCTCGTCAATCACCGGAATAGGGAACTTGTCCGCGACAGTCTCCCTATTCAGCGCCCGGTAATCGACGCAAAACCTCCAACTCCCGTCTTTTTTCTTCACCAACAACACTGGTGAAGAAAAAGGACTCACACTGGGCTGTATCACCCCCGCCTGCAGCATCTCCCGCACCAACCGCTCTATCTCGTCCTTCTGCGAATGCGGGTATCTGTATGGCCGCACGCTGACCGGAGCCCCATCCCCCCGTAGCACGATCGCATGCTCGTGTCCCCTCTGCGGTGGCAGCCCCTATGGGCTCTGAAATACCTCCTGGTACTGCTCCAGTACCGGCTCCACCTCCCCTGCGGTCTCTGTCTGCTGCTCCTCAGTCGACAACCCCTGGCACTCCACCAGGAAACCCTCACCCTCATCCTGCAACGCCCTAGTGATGGCCTTGAAGGCCACCACCGAAAAGCAGAGTGTGGGGTCTCCGGTCAGCACCACCGTCCGGTCGCCGTCCTGGAACTCCATCCGCAGGAGCTTCCAGTTCACCTTCATCTCCCCCAACTTCTTCAACCACTGCACCCCCAGAATGACGTCCACATTTCCCAGCTCCAGGGGTAAAAAGTCCTCCACTATCTGTATGCCCTGCAGCATCAGGCACACCCCCTTGCAGAGCCCAGCGCTCTCCTCCACCTTCCCCGTCCCCAGCAACACTGTGAATCTCTCCAACGTACTCAGATCCAGCCCATGGCGATCCACCAACTTCCTTGAAATGAAGTTGTGAGTCGCCCCACTATCAATAAGAACCGTCACTGCCTGCTCCGTCAACGTCCCTGATAACTTCATGGTATGATTCGGAGTGAATCCTACCACAGAGTTCAGGGAGACCTCCGCCACGTCCATGTGTACACTCGCCTCCTCCTCCGCCAACTGCTCGGGCTCCAGTACCTCCTCCTCATACTCCTCGGCGGGGACGATCACGATCTGCAGCAACTTGCTCGCACATCGGTGACCGGGGCTAAACTTCTCGTCGCAACGGAAGCACAACCCTGCTGCACGCCTGGCCCGCATGTCCGCCTCTGTCAGTCGCTTGCCTGGTACCACCCCCGGCCTGACCTCCCCTCTAGGCGCCACTGGGACTCCTGCTGCTGGCCGTGGTGGAACTGGTGCTGCCGTGCTGCGCTGGCCCTGGGCTCCCCAAGCCCCTCTGATGCGCCTCTCCTTCGTGTGCTTCTCCTCCGCCATGTGGGCTAGACGGAGGACATCCTCCAAGTCATTGGGCCTCTGCATCCGAAGCTCTGCCCGTATCGAGGGCTTCAACCCCCTCATGAAGCTCCCGATCAACACCTGGTCAGACACCCCCCGCAACCTGCTAGCCAACATCTCAAACTTCTCCACGAAGTCCCGAACTGTCCCCTCCTGTCGCAGTGCTGACAACTGCTCATAGAAGTCCCCTCCGGACTTCTCCTGGAACCGGTCGAGAAGGTAAGAAGAGAGCTCCTCCCAGGAACGAAAAGGGGAGCGGGCTGTCTTCCACCGGTACCAGGCTAGGGCCTTGTCCTCGAAATAGATCCCTATAGCACGCAGGACCTCCTCCTCTGTCAGCTGCATCACCTGGAAGTAACGCTCGGCCCGGTAAACCCAGCCGTCCGGATCGGTGCCATCAAACGTCGGCATCTTCAGCTTCTTCAGCCTTCGATCCGCGTTTATGTCACCGTACTGTGCACCAACCCCCCTAGGGATGCCTCCCTGCACCATCACGCCCCCTTGCCCCCCTCCGGGGCCTCCGTCGCCGCCCTCGTACAGCTCAACAGGCCATTGAGGTCGCTCCCTATCCCCCGCAGGGATGTAGTTCCCCAAACAATCCGGTAGTCGAGGAGGTGGTGCAAAAATGGGCCCTCTAGCGCCTCTGTGCTGCTGAACGGGAGCTGTCCGGTCCTCCAGATGGCCCCCTGGGCCCCAAAATTGGGCCGCAGGAGCCCCAATCGTCACCCCGGGAGCCCCTCTTCATCCGTCGGGTCTCGCCGTCGCTCCAGGGGGTTGAACAAACCCCGCCACGCCCCCAAAAGGCCTCAGTGGTCTCGCCGGGCCTCCAAAATGTGCTGCCGTACCCCTAAAAGGGGTTTCCCAGCCTTCCGCGCCCCCAGCAGAGGCGCACCGCCTCCAGCGCCCCCCGCCGGGGGCGCCCCGCCACCTGCGCCCCCCTGCGGGGGCGTTCCGCCACCTGCGCCCCCGAATGGGGGCGCCCAGCCACCCGCGCCCCCGGAAGGGGGCGCTCCGCCACCCGCGCCCCCGCCTGGGGGCGCCCAGCCTCCCGCGCCCCCGGAAGGGGGCGCTCCGCCTCCCGCGCCCCCGCCTGGGGGCGCCCAGCCTCCCGCGCCCCCGGAAGGGGGCGCTCCGCCTTCCGCGCCCCCGGATGGGGTCGCGCTGCTGTCGGCAGTCCCTATTGGGCCTGTCGAACTTACGGCTGGCCCAGTGGGGCCCGCCGTGCTTGCCGTCTGGTCCGGGTGGGTCCCGCTCCCTTCCCCCGCAAACCCTAGAAGATTTCGGCAGCCGTCGCCTTGGTTTGGAAAATTTGTAACCGCCGCTTCGACAAAAAACCCTTCCGGCCTCTTGCCTCGATCTCCTCCTACGGCCGCCGAGATGGTTTGGAGCATCGCCATCATCGTTGGGATTTGAGCAATCTCTCTCGCCGTCTTCGCCGCCTCGATCCTCATGTGTTTGAGTTCGACTTGGATGTCCTCTTGAGTATGGGCGTGATCCTTGTTGGAGATCTCCATGGCCGTCCTCAATGATTGAATATCATCACCCATGGCTTTCTTTAATTCCTCCATCTCGCGGTTGATTTCTTCACGAAACCCTTGAAGCCGTTCTTCCGTCGCGCCGCTTCTTGTTCCTCCCGCCATTAGATCTCACCGCTCTGATACCAATTTGATACGAACCGCTTGCCGTTTGGATCAAATCAGCGATTAATTGATCAAAACAGCGATTTAAAGGTGGAAAAAATGAAAAATAGAGGAAGAACAATTAGAAATTGAGAACTTGATAAAGATTCTTCGAGACAAATCAATCTCCTAGCTTTTATTGAACGCCTAAAAGCCTAAACAGCATCAAATTGATAACTAGATTGTTCGAAGACAAATCAAGCATGCCCTCCTAATGACGGCTAGCCCTAATTTATAAAGGGAAATGTGGATTTACTAATTTGGTCTGACTAGACCAAAATACCCCTGAAATGACTAACGCTAATTCCGGCCCCCACGCCTCCTCCTGCGCATGTAAACAATCGTGGGCTTCCTGCGTGTGCTCGGCTCTGGCGTGTCCGCATCAGATTCTTATAAAAAATTCTTTTATCGAAAACCGTTGAATTTGTAATGATCAGATAAGAGCTCAAATAGACTTTTGTTCACTTGAAATTTGGTGTATTTGGGTTTTAGTAAGGGCAAATCCCTTCCAAATAATTAAAAAAAATCAAGAAAACCCATGGATTTGTGCTGCAACGCATGAAATTTTCTGCGCTGACAACACGTATCTTTTATTCTCATAATATTAGAAACAGATGTTTTGACAGCATAGGAAAATTTGTTGTGCTGCATCACCAAAAAAATCCAGGTTTCCCCCATTTTTACACGATTGAATGCTTGATATTGGTCCACACATACCAAAGTCATAACATACCAAAAAATTTAGTATTTGAAATCATCATTCAGTTTGACATTGACATTGGGTTCCATACTTCTCCATGCTTCATTCCCTTTCTCTAATAGACATAATTGCAGTTAAGCTTAGCAATTTCTTCACAATTATGGTCTTCATTTTCTGCAGGTTAAGGTCAGGGACGGCGGAACAGATTGGGGCTGGGGAGTAGTGGTAAACGTTGTGAAAAAGCCTCCAACTGGATTGCCTTCAGGTGGAGCTTCTTCACGTGGTTCCAATTACATAATTGATACCTTATTACACTGTTCTTCTGGTATAAACGAAAATGGATCCCGCTCAAAGCCATGCCCACCTCGTCCTGGAGAAAAGGGCGAAATGCATGTGGTGAGTTGAAGTCTTGGGCAGCACAATTTCATCAGGGTCAGTTCATATTACTATTCAGCCTTATAGATGTAGTTTGAATAAAAAGTTGGATGTCTTCGATTTGCATCTATTGGATAAATTTTTTTTAACTATTTCTGATCCAATGCAGGTCCCTGTACCATTGCCTTTAATATCTGGTCTCAGTAGTATCAGGATTGCAGTTCCGCTTGATCTTAGACCTGTAGAGGCAAGGCAAACGATACTTCTAGCGGTGCAGGAATTGGGAAAACGTTATCCTTTAGGCCTTCCAAAGTTGCACCCGGTGAAGGTATGCCTAATAACTAATATATCTGTCAATTAACAAAGGCCATGGCCTGATCTTGAGCTTGGGGCCCCCTGTTTCCCAGCCCACCCATCCTAAGAGCCGGGCCCCACTGTCTGTTGTTTCAGACTTAGGGAGCTAGTTTCCACACATATTATTAGATGCCATTTTCCAGCTGTGTTTTAAGCTATCAATAGAAACAGTTTAATCATGATTTACATAGCGCACTCTTTGTTTTTCTTGCTTACTGCTAATATTCGTTAGGGCATTATTTACATACATACACAGATCGGGCATTATTTACATATATACACAGATCTGCATGCGTTGTGTTGGGAAAAAAAAGGTAAATTAACATAGTTCTATGAATAACACATAAGAGGCTAATGCTTGTTAGTTGGTTGCTATTTTTTAAATCTACCCGCTCAAATGAAGTCATATCCGATTGTACACATCATCATCATAGCCTACATCCCAAATAGTGGGATCGGCTTCATAGACTCAATACAAAGGGAGAAACTAATAAAATAATAATAATACCAAATAAAAAGAAATAATAGCAACAATAATAGTAATTATAAATAAATAAATAAATAAACATATTATTTAATAAAATATCATCAGTAAATAAATAAAAATAATAATGAATAAATACAAACAAGTTAAAAATCACATCGGATCATGATCACATTGGATCGTGATGTCGAAGACTTATTTTCCATTCATTACGATTTGAAGCTTTCAATTCTGTTAAACTAGGATCTTTCATATCGACCCTAATTACTTCTTGTCATGTCCTCTTCGGCTTACTTCTCTTGATCAACATTCATATGTTCTGTTCTTAACAGACACATCAATAAATCTTTGACGTATATGACCAAATCATCTCAAGCGATGTTTATCATCTTATCCTCTATATGGATCATCCTTTCATTCGCTTGGATATCTTCATTTCTTGTCTTATCTTTTCTAATATTTCCACACATTTACCGTAATATTTGTATCGTTAACACACACTCGATTCATGCTTATGGTGATTATCGAGTACTCTGATTATATAACAAAGTTGGTCTAATTGACATTTTATAAAATTTATTCTTTAACCGTAACGTTACATTCGGATCACAATCCTCATGTTGCGGCTCTCCACTTCAACACAACACTACTTTATTATATACATGTGTGTATGTATATATAATAATTTATATGAACATTCGGTGTAGAAATTTTCTGCATCATCCTTATAAAACTTCAAAACTTCACCTTTTTTCAATGATTAACACCGTCTATATTGATCTACAGACCTTGGATGATCAACATACTAAAAATTAAGTGAATCCAACATCATTTGACACTCGATCTGTTTGTTACAAAATTTACGGGTTTAAAATAATAGAATTTTTTGAAACGAGCCGATCGAGAGTCAAATCTCCTTAGGATTCAATCATATTAGGGACTTTTAGGTTTTATAATATGTGCAATAATCTCGAACTAAAAAATTGAAAAAACAAAAACAAAGTGGAATGTGAAGTTTTTAGTGGGCGGTGTATGAAATTTCCTACATCCAATGATCACTTACTTAACCCACACCCACACACCTCAACCCCATCCCTCTTACTCTTCCATATATCTCTTATTCAGAACCTTGTATCATTCAAAATGCACTTGATTTTAATTTGAAGGTGGCTTTTATAAGTTTCTTCCATCTTTAAAGCCAAACTTGTATGTTGTTAAATTTAAATAAGTTGATTTGTCTCTAATCCATTTGGATCCATGACCCAATCTCTAAGATATAAAATTTTATGTTTCCTTATTTTAATGGATTCCTTCATCTTTATTATCCATTTGGAATCCAGTCCTATTTGAAACCAAACCGCTTTTGGATTTGTGACTTAAAACCGCTTTTGGATTTGTGACTTACTCATCTGGTATGGATTTCGTCGTTTTTTATTCTTTTTGAAAGGGAAAGGTTTCTTCATATTTGAAGTCCATAAATGTATGATTTCTTCATGTACGAAATGGGTTCTTCACCTTTAGATCCATTTGGAATCAAACTCCGCATTTTGCAGTACAACTATTTGCTAACTAAACATGGGGTTCACATGATGGACCAGCCTTTTCTAGTGGTGTCTGGTCAGGAATTAATGGAAAGAAGATGGCTAGAGGGAACAATTGGCAACATACTTGATGTGGCTTGGATTGTTGGCCCAGAGGCATTTTCGTAAATTGACAAATTCTGTAATGTTTATCTATTTATAGCCTAGAGCCGGCCCTAATGGATGATACACGAGATTTGTTGAGAAAACCCCTTTAGTTTATTCCTTATATAATTTGTCTTAGCATTTTAGTTGGAGATATAGGCTTTGTTCTCGAATCAAAGCTAGGAGAGTGTCTCTTCTCGAATTGGGTTAACTATCTTTCTAATTTCAGATCCGAAAAAATCAAACAAAAATCAAACAAAAATCCTATTTTTATCGTCAAAACCAATTGATCGAATCAAAGGATCAATTGGTTTTGACGATAAAAATAGGATTTTTGTTTGATTTTTTCGGATATGAAAATAGAAAGATAGTTACCTCAATTCGAGAATAGGCACTCTCTTAGCTTTGATTCGAGAACAAAGCCTAAATCTCCAACTAAAATGCTAAGACAAATTATTGAAGGAATAAACTAAAGGGGTTTTCTCAACAAATCTCGCTTATCATCCATTAGGGCCGATTGTAGGCTATAAATAGATAACATTACAGAATTTGTCAATTTACGAAAATGCCCATGTGCCAACAATCCAAGCCGCATCATTACTCCGCCTCTGAAAAACTATAATGTTCTCAAGGTGATGCATGAAGTACAGGAGTGCGCCTTTTTCGAGTGTAGGAGCAAGTCTCCTCGCATCCTCTTCAATCAAAAGATAATCCACGTGTTACGTCTTCCTCGAAACGTCGTTGTCGGAGTGCGGGCTTGTCTGTGGTTGAGTCTTCTTCGGTCTGATTCTTTTTGTTCTGAATTTGGACTTCAAACGGGCTAGGAATCCGTCAAAATACAGAAGCCGCGCAAAATCAGCCCAAAATCGCCCATAACTCCAAAAAATGGCGAAACCACACTGTTCATTGGTTCGAGCCGGCGGCTTGGCCGAGCCGGCTCGGTCCAGCCGGCTGGAGCCGTTGACAGTAGCTTGGGATCGGCTGGATCGAGCTGACCCCGAGCCGATGGCGGCTCGTTGGTGCCGACGTATTTTTTCGACAAAGTTGCCGGCGGTTGCTAGTGAAACTTGGTTCGATGGTTTTGCCTAGCTGCGGCGAAGTTGATGTGGGTGGTCGCTGCCGGCGACGGCGACGCTTGAAAACCCTTACTGTCATCGTCCCTTGTGTTTTTCGACGGCGTCGGCGTCTGATGGCTAAGACGAAGGCTCCTCTGGGTTCACCCGGCCAAGGTGCAGCCATCAGTGGTGGCGGTGAGCGCTGACTTCGCCGCCGACGTCGCCGGAGACACTTGAAAGCCCTCGCCGCAGCCCTCCAGTGCTTCGATCGTCCCGTAGAAACCCCCAGGGGGCTCGCCAGAGCTGCTGTGGCTCCCAGGAGGCTCGTCGAGGCCGGCGAGGCCCTCTAGGGGCTCGCCGGAGTTGCTGTGACCACGGGGCAGGGGCGTTGCCACTGGTGGTGGGTCGTCGTGGTTCGTCGGTGTCAGATCTGTTTCATAGTGCTTCAGATCTTCGATGTATGACTTCGTCTTCTCTATATCCGCGGTGTTCTTCTTTCTCCGGATCTGGTAGATTTACGCTTGAAACCTTTAGACTTGGGGCCGGATCACCTTGGAAATGAAGCTTCTCGACACCTTTAACCTCAGATCTACGTCGATGACCTCATGTTTCTTCAGATCTAGATTCATGAAAACTTGGCGGAGTTCGCGGCAACTATCCTCAAAGTGTTGCTTCATCTCGCCTCTGAACTCCTCGAAAATTGCCCAAAGTTCCCCCCAATCCTTTCGAGTCACCGCCATGGATGCCAAGATCGTCGCTCTGATACCAATCAATTCGATCCTCTAGGGTTTTGATGATAAAAATGGGATTTTTATTTGATTTTTTCGGATCTGAAAATAGTAAAGATAGATACCTCAATTCGAGAAGAGGCACTCTCCTAGCTTTGATTCGAGAACAACGCCTAAATCTCCAACTAAAATCCTAAGACAAATTATCTAAGGAATAAACTAAAGGGGGTTTCTCAACTAATCTCGCATATCCTCCTAGGGCCGGCTCTAGGCTATAAATAGATAAACATTACATAATTTTTCAATTTACGAAAATGCCCATGGGCCAACAATCCAAGCCGCATCAATACTCTTATACTTTCAAACATGATTCAGAGGAAATGTAAGCCACCTTTTTACTTACGAAATTTTAGATCCTAGGAAGAATGGAAGAGAACGAAAAAAGAAAAATTAAGAAAGCTTATGAATGAAATGACAATGGCTGTAGAAAATCTTTGAAGATTTTTTGTGTCAATGCTGGCATTTCATAGTCCAAATATCTTTAAATTTTTCTGCTTGTGGCTTTGGATCTGTAACACAATGCAACGACTTGCCTCAGCGCACACATATGGCTCATCAATTTCCACCAGAGACATTTTTCTTGAAAATGCTTGCTTCATTGAAAAACAATTAACAAATTATAAAAAAGATGTTCATAATTTTCATAATTTTTCCAAGTCTGCTTATCCTTTGAGAAAGCTCACTATCAATGTAAAATAAAGGAAGGCTGCAACTCTGTTTGCAATAGCACACGGGTGTTGTAGTCATTACCTTCATACACTTTGTTGTGCTACTAGCGATTCATAGTATAAACATGATGTTAAGGTATAAGAAATAGTGTGATATCCGGGATTCAGGACGTTTCCTGCGACATAAGTTATGCATTTCCTGCGACATAAGTTATCCATTTCCTGCAATTCCTTAATTATGAATCTAGGAATGCTAGACTCCAGAAGTATGTAAATTGTGGCTCCATTCCAACTTAGCATCCATGGGTTTTTGATGGGAAGAATTGAGGGAATATAAATATTACACATGCGAGCAAGTCTGGCAAAAAACTGGCTTAATCAGCATTTGGGAATTGTGCCTGAGACTGTCAGTCCATATACTTGTACCTTCCGTTTTCTAGTGGCTTTTCTCTCCCCAAAATAAAAAAAACGCAAAAATGAAAAATAGAGGAAAACAAAGAAAGGAGAGGAAGTGGCTACTCATGCAAGTAGTTAAAAAACTCTTTAACGACAGTAAGCAGTAAAAAAATGAAAGCTGGGATTTGGATATTTTGTACTTAGGCTGAATCCAAAATTTTAAATTTGAATTCGATTTAATTGACTTTCAGCATTTAAATGCACCTGTAGGAGCCTCGTAAATATGAGTAGTAGAGGTCTTTTAGACTAGGTAACTGTAGATAAACTAAGGAATGGGTTTCCTTTGTTATTATAAAAATTGTTGAAGGTGTTATTTAAAATCAAACTAGCAGAAACTTATTAATGTAAATTTAATCCTATCACAATCTCCTCTTTAAAGCATTTGATTTGCATTTGCTCACATTTTCCCATGCCAGGAAGTTCCAGTTGTATTTTAGTAGTTTGATAAACCTTCTGTTTCTCATTTAAGAAGTGAGGTCCTGAGACGGACACAAAACACATTTTGTTTTATGATGTTAGATATTAGAGAGAAAAGGACTTCTTATGGTCATGGAAAGTTGATTCTTTTATTCTTTTGTTTTGCTAGTCAAAATTTCTGATTGGTCATATTGCGTTGATACAAGTATACATGCATTTTTTTACATGGATTGATTGGGATTAATTAGAGATTTACATGTTTGGCTATGACAAATTCATATGTTGAACCCAGTTTTTGGATGCACGAACTTATGAGTGAGTAAATTATTAGCATTTGATCCATAGTCTAAGTACCTACACCCTCCCCTTCAAAAAAAAAATTGTTTATATATATACAAAGTTCCACATTTTTTTCACTGGTTATGGCAGCAATAAGCTATTCTCTCTACTCTTCTACCATGCATTTGAGTAGGATTGTATAAGCATCTGGTTTCTGGTTCTGGTTGGATGCTGGATCTGAGGACTGAATAATCACCGTTTTGTGACATCTTGGGCTTATTGACTGGTTCAAGTTGAATTTTTCATTCTCAAATTTGGGTTTGGTTTTCCATATTCCAAAATCCCAAATATGTTGCTCCCAGTCTTTTTGTCAGTTCATAATTTTCAGACATACCATATTTTATTAGCTGGGGCAATGTGTGTTGCACATGCATGAAATCTTGATTCCATGTAAGCCATGATGCAGTATCAATGGTCTCATGTAGCTATGCCATTTAAATTAGAAATTTATAATTTTGAATACATGCAAATTATCAAAAATCAAAATGTATTTTTGGTGACAATTTGTTAATTTAAGGATTAATGCGCAAACACAACATTACTTTCCTTTTGGAGGTCAAGTGTAATATTTATTTTCAACTTTTATTTTCCACTCAATGTTTCTATAGAATTCCTCGTTTAAATTATTTTTGAGCTATGGGGTCACCAAAATAAGTTCTGATACATAGATACAACCTCTGTTGTGTGAAAACTTATATCATGATGCTATACCGTGTCCGACTCGTGTCGTATATATTTGTTGGAATTTTCCCTGCATCAGTGTGTTGTGTCCATCTACGCTGTATGTGCAACATAGCGTGCAATATGAGCAGAGAAGTAGAAAAATCTACGAATGACTAATTAATGAGTCTTATCTCGCCGCAACAACCGACCACACCACCTTCACCGTAAGGAAAATAGAAATATTCAACAGAAGAAAATGATTCCGACTATCAATTTGAGAGGCTCAAGCTAATATAACAGGAATATGAGTATAAGCTGGCATATGAGAAGATTTTCCTCGCATGGCGGTCTGAACATCATTTCTAACTACTTTATTTCAGGAAAAATACCGTACATGCCTATCTTCATGCCCTTAACTCACATACACCAAAGTTCAAGCAAACCCCATGCTTTTTCGCTTGTTGATACAGGTGGAAAAAGTTCTGTCAAAACTGTTTAAAATTTCATATGAACTGATGCACAAGTAGACATCAATATAAGTCAATGGATTTTTTTACGTATCTATGTACTAAAATGTATAAATTGACATGAATCCTGCCAGTCACAAAAAAGAAAGCAGAGAATGGAATTTTTGACTGCAATAGGAGGAAATTTCCTCATGTGGCAGATGATATCCATTTTGCTCTGGTAGGATATATTCTGAATGCTGTCTCAAGAAATAGAATTGATGTTATTTATATTAAATCTAGTACATGCAAATAATTCCATAAATATAATAAATTGTAAAATAGATAGTAAGCATATCTCAATCCATAACTGCTCACGAAGAATTCTAGGCTAGAGGGGGAGAAAGGGAAATGTGCGCAAGAAATTTAAAGAAGAAAAAACACTGGAGAAAAAAAAAGCTATTTTTCTTACAAATGGATAATATTGCTACCTTTAGGCTGGCTATATGCAATGGTAACAAATAAGATAAGGATCATTTCATCGTATCATATGGTTAGCGGGCCAAGATATAATGATATATCGGTCGTATGGTCGTATCGGCTGAAATTTAAATCAATGGGAATTTTAGAAGCAATATTCTTAAAGTTTATAGTTAAATAACAGCTTTACCCTTGATAGTTTCATAATATACATATTTGATGGTAAATTATTAAGAACATATATTTGTGCCATTTTAGATGATGTCTAATTTCTTATTTAGTTCAGGTGAGAGATAATAATAATATTTATTTGTTTAATTTTTGACTTATCGGTATTCTTGCCACTAGAATATGGCATAAGATGTTTTTAATCATGCAAGCCCAACGGAAGGTGGTTTTGAAAATGCATATGAAAGTTCATGATGTTTTAACGAATGAAAAAAGTTTGGGGGATTTTCTTGCAAAAGGCTCAAATTTCTAGTGGTTTCTTAAACTTTTCCCCAGTGAGTTTTGGGTATTGTTTTATCTTGAAAGATAATGTCCTCAAGTGTATGAAAAGATCTAATATTTGTTGTGCTTGCAAACAAAAAAAGTGGAAGTGCTTTCTTGAAAAAGGCACGAAGTTCAAGAGATTTCTTAAAATTTTTAGTGGCAAGGACATAGGATACTGGTGCCAAGTGTACCAATGTCCTAAAAGTGTCTGACACGTAAGAATATTAATAGGATACGGGGATATAACTGAAGTGTAATATGATTAGATATTATATTTCAGATTTTGATAAGCAATTATGTCTCTTTAACTCTTTTTGTTTAACTACCATGACATTGGCATAGTATATAAAAGAACATGTCATTGATTTGGATGAAGGTTACAATAAAAGAAACATCAGAAACATCAATTCTTTTTTCCTATTCCTTGCTCACTTCTCTTATGGATTCTTTTCAAATATTTTTTCTAATCATCTCCTTTCTAAAATGTTACGTATTTTCGTTTACATTTATATGGGCTGTCTAAGTTGTGGGACACTGGTGTTCAAGTGTCTGTTAGGGCAAAATTTTACCAAAATGTGTTTCTTTGTAGCACTGAAATTTTTGCCAGCTGAAATTTCGTTATATATAAGTCTTGTATGATGATGGTATCAGGTATATGTATTGGTCTTTTGTTAATTGTATATGGTTTGTCTTTTGTGAACATCATTAAAGGTTCTTAAATTACATAATTAAAGGCTGGAAAGAATAATTTTGCTTCCAATATGATTTGTGAACTGTGGTGTTTTCAGTGAGTTGTGTCGGGTTAAAAGCAAGGCTTTGTAAATCAAAGAGCCTACATCTAATGGATTTGCTGATCCAGATGCTTTAGTTTCGGAAGGGTGGTAATTCCAACTGAGATATAACTTCTAGTATATTGTAGCGACAGACTTGCATGGTTTAACTTAATTCCATGTACTTCACCTTGTGGGTAGAAGTTTGTTTACACTTCATGCGAATGCTTTGAGAAAAGGTAGCGATTCTTATTGTTTATCTATTTATAATTATCCAACTCATTGTGATAATGTTCTCACAAACTAGTACATTCTAGCTGTTCTGAGCGAGAACAACCTCCGCTAACCTGGTTTTTTTTGGGTGTTTTGGTTTTTTTTTGGTTTTTTTTTTCGGGGGGGGGGGGGGGGGGGGGGGGGGGGCAGACATGACGATGAAAGTTATGTATAACTAGGTGTGACATGTCAGCAAAGACATCTCATTTGATTTGTAGAGAATATATGTAATTTTGGAATAACAGCAAAAAAAAATTCAGTGGTGACAAGGTCAAGGTGCATGATTTTAGTTTTTATTCAGCTTGTTAGGTTTTGCGTATGGGTTATGGTTCTATAGCTGTCAATTTTTCTTCTTTGGGTCCCAGGTGTGGAACACTTTTACTTTTCTGACTTATTGATTGCAAAGAGTTTTTTGCATTAATACCCAAAATTGGGGGCGACACCGTTGCATATTTTTGAGGATTACTTTCTGACAGTTGCATTTTATTATTATTACTGTCTGACTGTTTTGGATGTTGACAGGACATGGGCATCCAAGAACCAGAAGTTGTTGACTTAGTTAATAAAATTGAAGAACTCGAGTCAACATTATTTTCTCACCCATTGCATAAGGTTGGCATATGTGGTGTAACTTAAAATGTCATGTCCAGTTGATTTGAGTTGGTGCAAATCACTAACTCGATCATGATCTTTTTTCTTAGTCTGGTCAAACAGAGCAGCAATTCAAATGGTTCCAAAGAAAAGCCGAGGTGAATCATGAAATTCAGCAACTCAAGTCTAAGATGAGGGACTCACAGGTATTAATGTTTAACTATGCTTCATGTCCTTTTGATGCATACATGTGTGAATTTTGAGTATCTTCCATTTGCATTTGTTGCGCTGCAGAAACACTTTTTTTTCTTCTGGCTGGAATTTTTAATTCATGTGGTTCAGGCTTTCAAATACTGAGTAGAAAGAACTTAGCTATGTTATGTATAATTTGACCTCCTTTCATGTATTGGTCAATTTTGAATTCTATTTCTGCGAAGTCACAGGATGCAAACTTGATGGGACTTTATGTAATTTGTGCTTCTTTTGTCGTAAGCTGGCACAAATTAATATACGGATATACATGTCCCATCTAATATTTGGAGACTTGTTTCTTTTTCTTTCGCACAGCTACAAAAATTCCGAGATGAGCTGAAAAATCGCTCACGAGTTCTGAAGATGCTTGGTCATATTGATGCGGAAGGTGTGGTCCTACTAAAGGGACGCGCTGCCTGTCTGATTGACACAGGCGATGAACTTCTTGTCACAGAACTAATGTTCAATGGTGAACTTATCAGTCAGATGTTACATTTTTTCATTGCCAGTGATTTTTATTGAAGTGCTGACTGCTATGTTTGGAAAACTTATTTACAGGTACATTTAATGATCTTGATCACCATCAGGTAGCTGCTCTTGCTAGCTGTTTCATACCTGGTGATAAATCAAATGAGCAAATTCATTTAAGAAATGAGCTTGCAAAGCCTTTGCAGCAACTCCAGGAGAGCGCAAGAAGAATTGCAGAGGTTTAGCTTTTCCCTTTGTTCACTTCATTTCAACACCTCACAAGTATTCAGTAGTCATGACTTGAACTCATGCAGATTCAACGTGAGTGCAAATTGGATGTTAACGTGGATGAATATGTGGAATCAACAGTGAGGCCATACTTGATGGATGTAATTTACTGTTGGTCAAGGGTGAGTATTTTCATCGATTTGATAAATATTTGGAATTGACTAAATAAATTAGGAAGGCATGTCTTCTTTGTAAATTGTTACTTTCATGGTAATACCATAAATTATCATTAGCAACTATAGTGGAATATTCATCAAATTATCACATGTCTACTCTAGTATCGTATAATTTATGTGCTTTTAAATATAGGTTTATTTTCGATTTGTTTTATACTAGCCTTGATGCACGTGCGATGTGTGTTTGCAATTTCAACAAACACCAGTAATTATAATATCAGAATCTTCATTATAATAACAATAATAATAGCAATAATACTAATATTATGTGAATTTATAACATAACATTTATATTTTGTCAGAATCAAATCTTTTCTTGAAGTTAGGACATATCAAAATGCAACCACCTCTGCCATACTTTGAGCCAATAACATGATAACGATAATTCAATTTTAATCAAATAATGATTAATTAGCCAACCTTAATTAAATACGATTTTTTTTCATACTAAAGAAAAGGAATTCTAATCAAATAGGAATTTTATAAAGAAAATTAACTTGTATGAATTTTAAATTAAATTGGCTTCCCGATCATTCATAATTTACATGTAATGGGATGATTTACCGAAAATAGTAGAACAATTCGAAAATAGTCTGAATATGCATGACTTTTAATGTGATTGGTTGTCTACTCAAATAAAAACTGGCAAATAATTACTTAGTTTTAAGCAAATATTCTTACAATGGGAGTATTGTGTGATGGGTTTTTGAATAGTTAGAAATTCATAATTAATCACTCTATACTGATTAAATAATGCTTCTTGATTATGATGCCATTTTAATTTGATGGTTTTATTTTCATAAATGCTTTAAAAGTTGTCGAACAATCCTTACTAATGAAGATTTAGTACCAAATTAATAAAACACAAAAAATTGAAGCCTTAAGTAAAAATTTAAAAAACATATAAAAACATCCATACTGTTTGTTTGATCCAAAGGGGGAAAAGTGAAGAGAAAGGAAGGCATGGGTAGTGGCCCAACCAGAACTTTGGTTTGATGGGTCCCAATATATATATTTTTAGTGGTGGCCTAATACATATGCATACATATTTACATACACACACATGAGAATAATGGATATCATATGAAATGTGAGATCTCTCTCATATACACCCATGTGACACATTGTCCTCCATATAGTACAATGTATCACATGGGGGTATACTTTTAGTCACTTATGTACTATGTGGAGGAGAATGCACCACATAGATGTATATGAGAGAGATCTCTCATATGTCATATGATACCCATTATTCTATACACACCCACCCACCCATTTATACGTACTTGCACATTTTTTTTAAAATTTTGGTGGGGCCGTGCCTCCACAACACAAGAGGTAGTTCTGTCCCTGGACATGGGAAAGAAAGCAAGACGAGTAATAGGAATAGGAAAAAAAAGAAAAACAAAGTTAGGAAAATGAACATGAGGTGCAGGCCGGGTATCGAACATTCGAAATCGACAGCTCAAATCTAGACAAAGAAAGGGAAAGAAAATTAACAAACTGGGAAAAAAATAAAAATAATAAATATTTAGCATTGAGCAAAACCAGGATTCGAAGCCAGTATCACATCCATAAGCTTACAAACGGACATGCACTTAGTAACCAAAATTATATTGTAATATAATTGGCTTCTTGGCCACTAATCTTAATCGGGGAAAAAGAATCAGCTGCTGAGATCTTATCTCCACAAAGGGTATTTTTGGTTCTTCTTGATAGATGGAAACATTGACAGAAGAGGGTTGAAACTCCCTCTTTTTATAGTAGTATAGATATGTATGCAGACATTTACAATGCATTTCTCGTCTTATTTCTATGGTTATTCTGTGTTCAAGATCATCCAACACCAACATGAGATTTGGCTACTCAATTTGATCAAATTATTTCCGCCATTGCCCCACCTAAACAAAAAAAACCCACACGTCACACATGCCCGCTAACTTTACGTCTTCTCTCCATAGTGCTACATTGTCTGTATGTATGCATATCGGGCACGCACTTGCACTAACTAGTCTTCTTTCAGTAGTGCTACAGTGGCTGTATGGATGCCTATCAATTTTTTTTCCATGTTTACAAGTCAAGCTCTGTTTGCAAGGGGCAACACATCAACTTTTTGTCTTCTTTCCGTAGTGACACTTGGCTGTATGTATGCATATCAATTTTTTCCGTCTGTTCACTAGTGAAGTTATGTCTACAGGGGGCAACATTTGCAGAGGTAATTGAAATGACTGATATATTCGAGGGGAGCATTATACGTCTTGCAAGAAGGCTGGATGAATTTCTGAACCAGGTATCTTGACCATTCTGCCATGTTCTTTTGGTATGTTATATTACTTATTTTTCCTTTTATATGCCTTGCTGCTGCTTGGTTTTATTAATAGCTATGCAGAGATAACTTCTTCAGGACTGTTATTTATCACTAATAAGTTCTGGTGTTTTATGACTACATAATCTTGGGTGGTAAAATTTTTAGGTTTACTTTGATTAAAAGACCAATGGTGTGAAAACTAAACATGTCAGAATGAGAAAGTCAGTGCAAACTGTTTTTTAAGAAAAGGACAATGAATTCAGAAATTACCTAATGGTTTCTACTGTTTTCTCTGGGTACCAGTACTTTTAACAGTCAACAACTTGAATCAGTTATGGTTCTTCTGATTACTTACTGAGAAAAAGAGAATTTTAGTTTCTGAACAACGTTTAATAAAATGAGACAGATTAAGACAAACAGATTCTGACAGAGGATTAAAAAATGGGAAACAGTAACCATGATGCTGTTGGGTTTGGTTTTCCTTTGCCGCATCATCTTCAGCTGTTTCAAGCTCTCTCAATTGCATTCCAAGCTCTCTAAAAAGTAGCACTAATTTGCTATTCAGATTAATAAGGGAAGTGCATACTTGGAGTCACATTTGTTCTATTTTTACTCAGACAGCCAAATCTCTTATTCACAGTCCAATAATTTTTATTATGGAACACATGTAAAGTGGGACTTTTTGTTTGTGGTACAAATTTCAAGTTTAGAGTACTACTCACAATGTGATGCATGTAACAAAGGTAGTTGAATTTTGAGTGGACTACAAATGTGATGCTGCTAAAGCAAGAGCGTACATCTGCCAACTGGAATCAGATTACTATTAATGAATCTGGCCATTGAATAGCAAGGTTCAGTTAAAATCAGCCCGACTTTCCAGTCCTGTTCTGACAAAACTGCCCATGCTCCACTCTATCATGTTGGAACATCTTGAAAACAAGGAATCATATGATTTGGATACAGGGAAGCCTCAGGATGATTCCAAGGTGTTGGTTTATTTAGCGTATCAACTCTTTATCCCCTAATAAATGTTGAGTCAGAGGGCATTATAATTCACTGGATCTTTAGTACATGTTATAGCATGTGTTTTTTTCGTGAATTTTATCAAATTTTGAACTTGAAATTTTTTTGCTGAATCTCTTTGCAAGGGTTTCAAATTTACTTTTGAAAAAAAAAACACAATGGCTTTCATTTCTAGAACATAGGTTGTATTTAATGAAGGTTATATATGTTGAGAGACATGGATAGTTAATTTAAGTGAAGTTTATTATAGTTGGGATCCTAAAAATGTTGACAAGTGAATGATTAGGATTGATTTTTTTCAATGGCTTAGGATTGATTTGGGGAATAATGGGATTGCATGATATTTATCCAGGACCCCCAAATTTTTGCATTATATTAGTATATTATTCATCTGATGTGAGTTAAACTGTCCGTGATGCTTTTGATTCATAGGGTTTGTAAAATCGGTTCCAAGTTTAACATGATTGAGAAATAAGTTTGAGGGAAAATAAAAAAAGGGGGGATGCTCTAGAGTGCGCATTGCTAACATGTTTGGTTAAATTGATGCATTCATTCTCATATTATAGTTCAGTGTCTTTAAGAATGTCTCTTGCTACTTGAGCTAATATGGTCTGCCTTAGACATGTAGCATGGATCATGTATGGTATCTGGCCCAAAATACTTAAATAAATACCTTGCTGACAGTTACTTATTTTCAGTCAAATTACAATTTAAGCCAGATCCCCATCCTATTCTAATGAATACGGGATGGAATTGATGAGATTGATCCACTGCTAATAGACAGGGGAGAGCACCATATTAGTAGTCTTAATAATAACCAATAAGTAGCTAATTCATATATTGAAATAACCAATTAGCCATACATGTTATAAGGGAGTATAAACTGAACCCAGATGCAAGAACGTGAGTCGGGTATGGTCTCCTCTTTTCACTTTGCAGATGCGGCACAAGGCCAAAAAAGCACAAACCAAAACCCAATTTTTAGTCTCTTTTTGAGAAATATTTTTGCCAAGATCTTTTTAAAAAGCAAAATGCACTTAAATCAAGTGTGAGTAAGATGTCTTCTTTTATATTGGCACATGAAAACCATTTCCCCCCTTATTTATAGCATTAATTCCGGCTTCATAATGCTGGTGGCAGTTGCATTTAAATTATATTTAGCTTCCAGTTTTGGTTCATGCTTTCAGATTTCAGAAAGGACTCGTCGAAATCATTTTGTGGTTATTTTGAGTATCTTAAATGTTTCCCTATTGAATGACATCTCTACGACAGCATTGCAGATGTTATTATCATCTAACAAACTACTGAATGTTGATTTCTCTCATTGCCTACTATGTAGTTGCGCGCCGCTGCTCATGCTGTTGGAGAAGTTGATTTGGAGAAGAAATTTGAAGCAGCCAGTGAGAGCCTACGACGAGGCATAATGTTTGCCAACTCCCTGTACTTGTGACAAGGCAACTGGTTTGCCTTGTGCAGAGTACAGCTGAGTGAGTGGTGCTACGTTATCAATCTCAATCCATGCGTATTATTGACGTATCACGATCATCGAAAGTTCTCCTGCTGGGTGAAGAAGCTCAGCCGACATGTACAATACATGCGCTCAGTATGACATACAAAGCTATTGCAAATACAGCTGATGGCGCTAGGGGCCAACAGCCTCCCACCCCATTCCACCCCGCCTCACGTGCTAGCAAAGAATTTATTGTTTACTAGGCGGTTCCCCACTGTTTCTGCTGATTTCCGATCAAACGGATCGTGTATTAGGAGATAAATGTGCCTGTTTGAGAGATGCATTGTCTGATTGTCGTATCATTATAAAATTGAGTGTAATCTCTCGATGCTGATCACTGTATGCAAACCTAAGCTGATGGAAGTGTGTGCTAGTTGAAAATTTTGTTCTGCTGCCTGTTTTATGATACTTTATTCTGGCCTCGTGTGCAATATTTCCGTCAGCTGTGCATCTCAATGCTAGACGCAACGGTGCATGGAAGGGCATGAGCTGAAATTTATCCAATGGCGAACATGTGTGGGGGGTTGGTTGATTGTGGTTTTGAGCGATGTTAAGCTTAGGTTTTGCCTCTTAGGGGGTATAAACGAATCGTAATGTCAAGAGTCTTGATTTCTGGGATCAATTCATCCTCGTGCGTCCCTTTCTTAAACGTACCGGCTGAATCAAATATGAGAGCGCCTCTGTGCGCTTGCAAGTCATTCAGACATTTGAGCGGGGAACAAATAAATGTCAAGGCTTTAACCAAGTATAAGCACCATGAAAATAGTCGCGGAGGTAAGCCTTGCTTTTAACTGGATTGCATATATTAGCCAGGTAGGGGTGTCCCCGGGTCATACTTGGATTGGATTCATGTAAAATCCGAATCCAAACCCGATAAAAAACTTAAATTTGGACTCTAGTTTGGATTGAAATTTCTTTTTTCTTAAGTTGTTATAATGATATTAAATTTCAGTGTGCAATATAAAAATAACAAAATGTTGTAAATGAGCCAAAGGTGATATCAGTTTTTTGTGATAGACCATCACACAAACAAATGAAAATACTCTGTGACCTCAAAGAGATGTAATAATTGATTGTCAACGTGGATTGATGGCTGATGTTGTATGTGGATAGACTATTGTAATCTTTTTCGACTCGTTATAATGTTAGCATTTGGACTTGGATCAGTTCAACAAGGCTTTGATGGTAATGGCCTAAACTTCACTTGCTTGCGATCGTGCCGAACATTGGTCTTGTCATGGGTCGTATCATGTTGGGCATATGTAGACCCACACCCAACCTGGATGTAATACACGTCTTATTTTTTGTCCTTTATCATGACATCTTATCATCTCACAAGATAATATCTTTTAAATAGATTACAATCTTATCATCTCACAAGATAATATCTTCGTAACATTCCCCTTTATCATGCCATAAGTTTCAACTCTGCTCATGAATACTTCGGGATTCTGAGCATCATATGATTAGCACAAGTGGTGGATGCTTCAAGATCATGCGTTAATAGGATTACATCGTTAAAACCTTTGGCTTATGGAAAATCCTATGGAAAAAACCATAGCTAGGAAAAAGAGTACAAATTCTCTTTGACTCTTCCTGATCTGTACAAGCCCTTAGGCTTTTAGATCTCTTAGGCGCTTTGCATCATTCCTATTTACAACATTCGGACAAAGTTTGTACAAATTACAGATATCACCATTATTAGGCAGCTGCTGCATCGGAAAGAGCTGTGCATTGTTTTGTCGCCTCTGAAGTGGTCGCCTCAAAGTTGAGGTAAGCACGTGGCATGGTCTTCAGACTATGTGGTTAGCTCTAAATCACCAGCCTTTGACCCAGTCGTTACTGGGATGTGATGTACCACTAGGCGCACCCAAACACAATCTTGGTTTGTTTCTGGAAGGGTGATGATCTCGAAATGATAGAATGATGTTGCCTTCATAGTTTTCTTTGTAGATCTACAGTAAATTGTCGTTCCACCGTAGGTACCTAGTCTGTGACTTCTCATTATAGGGGTCGAACCTGTAACTTGCATCTGCAAAAGCTTGGAGGATAACTCTTTATAATGTAAGCCCAAAATTCATCGACCCTTGGAGGTAGCGTATAAGATGCTTAACTCCGGTCCAGTGGCACTTTTTACGTGCCTCACTGTATCTGGCTAGTGAATTTACTACAACTACCATATTAGGACGTGTGCAGTTAGCCAGAAGTGTTCTGATTGCACTTAGATAAGGGACTTCAGGACCTAGAATATCATCTCACTCTTCCAGCTGACGAAAGGTGTCTTTTTGTACATCCGGTGAACATACTACCACAAGCGTACTTTATTGGATGACAATGGTCCTTGTTGTAATTTCTTCAACACACTTTGGGAGTATGAAGTTTAATGTAACATGATTTTATCTGTTTAGATAATAAATCTATGATCCATGACTTATTTTATTTTGCATATGTTTTTCATATCATATTTGATAGTCAGGCTTGAACAAATATTTCGGTTTTCTCTTCAGAAAATTTGATGAGATTTATGTTGTTTACAACTATGGTCTCAAATCATGTCCTTTGCTCTTTATAAGATGGAAAGACAACCCTTAGTAGAAATCATTGTTTTGCCAAGTGATTTACTTGGTTGTATAATATTTTATTATTTCTTCAATAGAATAGATGTCCCAAAGTCTATTTAGGCATTAAAGGAAACGTGGAATTTATCTTTATCAAGATATCCATAGAGGTATGTTGTCACAACATCCAATTACAGCATATCCAAAATTTCTGTTGCCAAATCGTAAGGTATTCGCAATTTATAATTAGGGAATCTGATGAATCATTTATATAAGTGAGTCATGCTCATCTTAGTTTGTTTATTCCCCAATTTCAGCAAAAAATCTTTGAGCTATAGGCTGTACCTTATAACATATGCTTTTGTGCTTATTTTTTTATTTATGTAAGGTTTGACACCTTTTGGTGTCTAGACTTCAGGTCAGAACACTTCACGTTTCATAAGTGAGTCCATCTCAGCTTTTATTGCATTGTTCCACATTTGGCCAATCTTTACATTCATTTTAGCAATGGAGTGGGGAACCGTAATATATAATTATCATCGTTATTGCGATGTAAGTGGCAATATGATACGTGAATACATTGTCGACAATTGTGTTCTTTCTGTCCAACACTTCCCCAATACGTACAACATTTAATTTCATTTCAATTTCTCCCAGATTTTCCACTTCAAGGGATTCTGGGAGGGGTGAGGGTATGGACAAGAGCTCATTGTCCTGCGGTAGTATTGACTTAAGGCCTCCAGGCATTTTCCTCTTTCTGGGAATTTTACCCTTTGGCGCCTGGTGGTCTGCCTCTTTGAGGAAAAGACTCTTCTGCTGCTGGTGGATTGCATCCATTGTCGGGATGTCAATCCTAGCTGAAGTATTAGCAACAGGGATGTGTGATCAGACAAATTTTCTTGTTGTCAATAACTATGTCTTATAACTGTTTGAACAGTTTTTTTTGAATGTGATGTATCTTCAGGATCTCATTTTCACATTTCATAATTTTCAGATCATAGATTTTTGTTTATTTATTTTAAATGGTCAGTAGAGCTTCATGCTTCAACATAGTTGAGTCTACACTGGGAATGTGGACACATCTATGCACAGTCTTCGAGATGTGCTTTTAATGCCTCTCCGTTTAGGGTGCAAGGTATCTAGGTGAATCAAACCCTATAAATTCCAAGATGGCATTGAGGTCCTGATTTTTATACTCTTTGGTGCTGTGGGGGATGTAAATTGCATAACAAAATCCTCAAAATGAGAGATGTTTGGTGGTGTTTTATATGCTAGTTGCATTGAAGAACCCCCTCTAAGATGAAGAGCACTAGGGGATGGCAGTGGCACAGTCATCCCATATGTAAGATTAGCAATAGTAAGGAATAATGGATGAATCCCGCTTAGAAAGATCAGAACAAGAAATGTGGTGCCGCCACCATTTGGAGAAGAAGGAGATGTTGAACAACTATTGATTCAAGATGTTAAAGCCTCCTTATTTTTAGGAGTACAAACATTGTTCTAGTTAATGAGGCAAGCACATCCAGATATTCGAATATGACACATATGGTCAATCACCCACTTTAAAATAAATGAAATAGATAAGAAGTGCAACAGAAAAGAAGTGAGCATGGCATTGACAAGGGCCAATCAAGTCTCCCTCTAGTGAGGTAAGGTCCTTTCCAGCAATCCAAACTGTTGCGGGTCAGATCCACCGACAATGAGATTTATTTGTTACTGGGAATCACGGGTACAATGATTACAAATTTTTGGCTAATGGCGAGGTATGCACGGCTCAGAACTCGCTTCGAAGGTGAAGGGTTCAAGGTCACCTGGAGGTCGCCGATGGTCGCCGTCTCCCGGTAGCTAAGGCTAGCTTCCTGCGAGAATAGCAACTAGTCAGAAAGGCGTGGCTGGCTGTTAGCCCGTAGGCTCTCCGATACTTAAGTCAGCAAGTGACGTGAAAATGTATGCATCAGACACGCTTCGCAATCTTAAGACAGATCGGCAGGTTTTAACCGACCAACCCCCTCTATGGAGACAGGAGGGGGGGTATTTATAGGGCTAAGAGGCGGTTGCTCGCCATCCTGTCAAATGTCGAATCAACCTAGCTGGCACTCGAATGGTGAAGCGATAGGTCGACAGGCTATGTCAGAGATATTTTCCGCATTAATGGTGTCAGATGGTGTCATTAATAAAACGTGAGGGACGGCCATCAGTTCTCGCCCTTAACCTCTGGCATTAATGAAGGGGAAGTGAGCCTTCGTCACACTGTCAGAGATATTTATGCCACGCCGCCCTCGGAGGCGAGCCAAGCTCGGTGACCAAGCTCGGCTCCTCTAGACTGTGCTTCTTGTTGGAGGGTAGGTAAGCTTATCCTCGGCACGGTGAGCTTAACGGTCGGATGAGCGAGCTTCTTTGGTTGACCTTGGAGGCGAGCTCGGGGCGGGGAGACACAAGCTTTTCTGGATTGAGGTGATCTTTCGCTCGGGCTAGTGCCCCTTTCGGGGGGTCGGTGAGGTGTTCGCTTGGGCCCCTAGTGCATACGGACCTCAATATCATGGGCCGGCCTTAAGGTTGTAACAATTGCCTCCGTCATTCAAGCTCGACGCGGCAAGTCCCGCTTCAGCTTGAATGAAGAATCGTACTCCCATTGGATGAAGGCTGGTTGGCAGCATTCAATTAGACCTGACTACAGAATCCCAAAAGTCATGATGGTGATCCGGCAACGGGAGAGTTCAAGGCGTCCGTCCGTTGAAAAGATGACGAGTGGCTGTCGTGATTGGGGGAGAATTCGAGGTGCCAGCTCAGACCCGCTCAGATCTCGCTACGTGGCCCACGTCTGACGGTTGTGATCGCCCACCTCCTCCTATAAATAGAGATGGAGAGGGCAAAGGAGAGGGTTTTACCTGAATTTTCAAAACTTCAGCTTCCCCCCTTTCATCATCGAGAGCAGCTGCCGTCGATTGCTATCATCTGTTCGTTCGCCAGAGCTCCGTTCGTCTGTTCTACTTTAGGTGCACTCTCGATCCGATCGATGCCTTTGTCTGCTTGTTCCGCTGCTTCTTCCTCTTCAAATATCCACGCCGAACAGCACCTCGGGGAGGTTGGCTGGGGTAGCGCCACCTAGTCGAAACCGGTGGCGTCAGAGACGCCGTCGATGTCCTGGTCGGGACAGCGGGAGGGAGACACGACAGTTGAACATGATGTCACTTTATCGTCGGTGATCAGGAGGGACCGTAAGAAAGGAAATGCGCCCAAGTCGACTGCCAAGGCCGCCAAGGTCGCAGGCGGCGGCAGAGCCACGGCTGCGGTCCCTGTGGGAATCCTAGCCCAAATGTCTCAGCTGTTGCCCTCCGCGATCCCTGAGATATGTGCCAAATATATCCGGCCCCCCTACACAGCTCGCCTCCCCAATCTTAGCGAGCGGGTTTTCTTTCCAAGGGACTACGAGGTCGACGTGTACTATCCGACCTTCGCCTTGGGGCTCCGCTTTCCGCTCCATCCCTTCCTTTTCTCGTCCTCCATTTCCCCGAACTTCCTCTCCTTCAGTTGACGCCGAATTCCATCAATGTGATGGTCGGCTTTCTCGTCCTCTGCTTCGCCCACGGGGTAAGTCCGACGATGCTGCTCTTCCAGTACTTCTTCGAAGCGAAGAGGAAGGAGGAATACTACTATGTCTGTGCGAAGAGGGGCCGACTTCTCGTCCTCGAGCTGTCGGTCAAAGTGAGGGACGGGAAGGAGAGATTTGCCTTTGTCTCGACTCTGACGGACTTGGCTCTGAGGTCGAACTGGGGGGACTCTGAAGCCCTCAGTGAATGCTGAAGTGGTCCTAGAGGGGAGTGACCTGGAAAACACCAAAATTCTAGAGGAGATCCCAAGGGAGAGAAGGGTCTTCAAAGACCTGCTCACGGACAAGATGATCGCCCAGTACGTCTGGTTTGAAGGTACTCCGAGTTTCGTGAATAACTTCTGAAATGCTCACCCTGATCTATTTTATTTTTGCAGGCGCAACCGTGAGCATGTCCATGGAGGAGGTGACGAAGATGGCGAGGGAGGCGTTGTCGAAGCAGCCGTCGAGCAAGGGCAAGGACAAGCAGCCCGCCTCAAGGAGCTCGGTACAGGCCAAGTAGAAGCAGAGTCTGGAGGCGGCCACCACCGCTCGGGTCGAGAAAGGGGAGCGGATCAAGAAATCGAGGAAGGAGCATATGGCCAAAGCTCCTACTTCCTGCGCGAGCGAGGCAACAGCAGGTGGACCGGTCAACCTCGACCCGGAGGAGCCCGCGGTCAGCCCCATTATTCGGCCGCCCCACTGAGACCCCCGACGGTGCTGACTGCTACAAGACGTCCTGTAGTCGTGACCTAGCCCTATGGGTGCCCGCTGTTCGGGCAGGGGAAGCCGGGCCATCCGAGCTGTGAGGCCGCACTGGCCACCTTTAGGTCGACGAAGGAAGCGGTTCTCGCCATTCCGTTGGAGACGATCGTCGCGCCGCGCTTCCCGGTGGGGGCAGATGAGTCTGTCTTCGACGAGGCCGGTATGGAGGCCCGCCTGGTAGAGAATAGCTTGCTACCGAGTGACCAAGAGTCCCTGTTGAATGTTGGTGATGAACGCATCTGCGACACGGCTGTCTGGCATAGCATGCAGGTTCGTCGTCCTTCGCCTAAGATGTCGGACTTCTTCCTTTTCTGATACGCTTATGATTTTTGATCCTCTTTGTAGGCGGTCGCCGCGCTGGTGTCTCTCCAACGACACACGTCGGAGGTAAACCGGCTCGAGGCGGCGCTTAAGGAAGGCGGCTGCCCTCAAGGACGCCGAGGCGAAGTTGAAGTGTAACGCCCCGCTCCCCGGTATACCCGATGAGTACGAATCCGTATCAAGTATTCCTGAAGAGGCGGGTGCTACGGAAGAGAAGTACAAAATTTCAAAACTCAAGCAGACCCACTACGCACTGCTGGGATAGTACCTGTAGCATTCCAGACATCACAGAAACACAAAAGGACCACCAACTCAAAACACCAGTATAACATATGTATAAACTGTTCAATTACAACATCAAATACAAATCTTATATACAATATATAACCCAAACTCACCCAAGTAC
The DNA here is from genome assembly GCA_030789695.1 of Scilla litardierei. Lineage (NCBI taxonomy): Eukaryota > Viridiplantae > Streptophyta > Magnoliopsida > Asparagales > Asparagaceae > Scilla > Scilla litardierei. Next base: position 138,750,079 of record CM061136.1, read on the forward strand.
AATAACACACCCGAAACACTCTCACATTCACCCCCACACTCAAATCCAACCAACTGGGCTCGCGGGCCTCTGACTCCAAGATCCAACACCTGAAAAATATCAACGGGGACACGTCACCACGTGACCCAGTAGGAATCCCAAACCCAACTCACATGGTGCACAAAAATGCAATGCACTAAGTAACAACGGAAAACTAACTCATGGCATATCACAACAAATTCATATGAAAATGTAAATGGTATCATTAACAAACACGTATCTGCGGCAAGAGGGTGGCCTGCAAAGCAAAGTGAGTCGACATATAAAGAGTGAACTGCAATATTAAGAAACTGAAACTTATCATTACAACATTTGGACTACAACATATATTACACGCTTTAGGCCATTTAGCATTCTTAGCAAATTTAAAGCATTGCCTAACAACTTATGACAACTCTAATAACCAACATGTTGACTAAAATGGAAACACTATCAAGCATTAGTAAATTTAGCATACCTTCTAATGACGGATTTAATCCTTGGCAATGTAAAATACTTGAACATCTAGCATAAGTGGGTAATGATGTAATCATGCTAACACATAAATTTTCACAAAATGCTAACTTTAATTAAGAAGACCAAGAAAGACTCCATCTTTTACATAATTGGGCAAAAGTACTTAAGAAAGGAACTATCTTTTCACATATATCTCAACTCAAATTGCAACTTTGAATTACTTAATGCTACCACCTCAGCCACAAATCTCAATTAACATTTAACACCTAATGGGAATCTTGCATATAATTCATAACACTTCATAAAAATGTAAACTTGGGCGACTAACATGTAAATCTTTTGTAGGAAAATGCCAATTTCCACACCAAATGGAGATGGAACCCTACACCCTCTGAACCCTACACCCTCCTCCCACTAACTATTCATTTATAATTTTGATAAATACATTTTCCTTTAAACATGGAAATTTTGAGAGAAGTAGCAAGTGGAAATTATGTAGTATTCCTAACTTAAGTTTCTAATACTTCGGATGTCATGGAAATGCTTACAAAAATTTCGGCAGTGTTTCTCTTATATTTATCAAAGTTTCCAAATACAACATACATAGAATTTAAAAGAGAACATGATATAATCATAACATCCCAACACCACCACCAACACCACCAACACCACTATAACATCAACACAACCTCATTCTTAAGAAACATTAATGATATTACCAATACCAACATCAATATCATTAATATCACCATAATGTAACAAACTACACTGGGATGTCTACACAAGGAAATGCCTCCAAATGAACCCAACATGCAAGTAAACAAGTAAGAAAAGCTACCAAAAAAAGGAGGGTTCTTCACATTTTTCTACACATCATGTCAAATTATCACAACTTAAGCACACTCCCCAACCACGCAATAAGAAATTAACTTTATGCATGTTTCCGTACTAAAGAGTCCTTTATAGCATGTCCACAGGTTAAAAGCAAGCAATTTGACATTCTAATATCCATGTGAACTATAATGTATGCTTACAAAGGATAGTATCATGGCAACATTTGGCAACCCACCTAGGAGTTCACACCAAGATGCACACTTCAATAATTTTAGTAACCAAAATGCAACCATAACAACTTCTTAAATGCTTGTAAGGGCAAGCTATGTAGGATTTCCACTTAAGGGTGCAACTATAGAACAACCACAAGAGGTCTACATGAAAGCTATCAACTTTATGTTAGATATTCACAAAATGGGATTTTTGTCATATTTATATAGGAAAGTTCCAAGTTTTAACACAAAACATAACTTCCATTTATAAAGTCACAAGCTTTACTTAAAGGCTCCTAAAGACATCATTTTTATTAAACATCCTTAACATTCATGATCAAAGTTAACACCTTTATACCAAGCTTAGGTATTAGGGAGATCCACCTCATGAACTTATGTTAACACTAAAATTTCCTAACAATAACCTTGGAAATCTTTCCTTTCTCTCATTTTTCTATATTTCATGTGAGGGGAAATTCTACAACAAATATTACACAAATCCCTAACTTAATATTCACTATAATGAGTAAAGAAATCCCACCCTAGTGGAGTTGGGTTCCTACCTCAATGAAAAAACCACATTGGGGTCTCAAGTATCACTACTAACAATAACAACAATAGTAACAATATTTGCTAACAACAACAAACCACACTTTCCAACATACCTTCATTCAAGCACCAAATACATCCATGGCAACATTCATTCTTAAACGTTAACCATCACAGACGTATAACCACAAATTACCCAAAATGCTAAATGATGCCATGTTGCATATGATGCACAAGTAATGCGATGCAATGCAATGCAATGGGATCCCATGAATGAGCTGACGTGCAAGTGTATTGTGCACCTACTCCGTTATCACGTGGAGCCACCTAATGGTATCAAGAGGTTGCCCACGGCGACTTCACCCGCCTCCTACCGTGGCAACTTTGTCCATGCCCACGCACTCCACCGTTCGTGTCCTAATAACATCAAAACACATCATTCCACCTTCCACGTGTATCCAACACCACACTGCCAATTTTCCATGCATCTCATTTCATTGTTCACATGTTTCACTTTTCTTATATAAATGAAATTGAATAACTAGGCTTTCAACATTCCAAATGAGAACAATTCAACATAATTAATGAAATAAGGCCATCAAGACAACATGAATCAATTTCATGGCATGATATCACTCCACACAACATATGAAACCATATCCGATTGCATATCTCAATTCAATATCACAAATTCATATTTTCTATACAAAGAGAATTAACTAATGAAGCTTCCAACCTTTCAAATAAGAGCTTCCAACTAAATGAGAGCTAAAATTTACTAATGAGGCTTCCAACGTTCAAAATTAACATAACTTCCAACAAAATTAATGGGGGCAAAATAACAGCAAATCCACTTTTTCATGGCCAATTTCACCTCACAATTTTTGTCCACATATTACACAATGTCCATACCAAGAAAAATTGAATAATAAGCTTCTAACATTTCTAAAGGAGAGCAATTTTCACAATTTTACAAAATTTAAGGAGCAAGCCTTTCAATTTGCATCTTAAATCATCAATTTCGCAATTTTAATGTGAGAATCCCAAAATAATGGCATCAAAGAACTCAACATCCATATAATTGTACCCTAGAATACACCATGTGAAGAATTTGCCACAAAACCCTAAAAAGATGCAATCTTTATCATCAAGATGAAATGAAATGAAGCATGCGAATTGGGATTGGACTCCTACCTCATCCAAGATGCAACATCCTCTTCCAATTAGAGAGAACCCACCATCTTCAAGCTTCAAGCCCTAATCCTCTTTCAATTTCATGAAGCTCCTCCATCTTCATCAAGCTCCTAAGAAATCCCAAACCCTAGCTTTCTCCTCTTCTCTTCCTCCTTCCTCTTTCTAATTCTTTCTCTTCTCTACCTTTTGTTGCTTGGGAATTTTGGCCTGGCAACAAGGGGTAGCTCGGCTGTTTGGGGAGTTGGCAATAGGAAGAAATCGGCGGGATGAGGGTTTGGGAAAGAGGAGAAGGGGAAGCTCTTCTCAATTTCTCTCCCCCTTTTCTTCTTGCTTTCACCTGGTAGGATTTGGCCTAGGGATTTCGAATGAGGGAGAGTATTTTCGGCGCAAGGGAACAAGGGCTTCTGCCTGTGCGTGGGGGAGAAGAGGATTAGGGAAAATAAAAAAGAAGAAAGAATTAAGGAGAGGGATTTTTGGGTATCTACAAGTTTGCCATCCCCATTCTTAAACAAAAATCTCTCTTCCCTCTTCCTACTAATAATCCAAGTCCACTCCTAAACAACCAAGTCTCTTAACTCAAGCCAAACGGCAAAGCCCAACAACCAACTCTTAGGCTACTAATATTAACTATAGGCCCATATAATAACACCGATAATATTCATCAACATCACCAATAATAAAAATACTAATACCAACCACCAAACATCAATAATAATAATGTCATTCATTAATAACTATCTCAGCATCACCAATATCATGAACATACAGCTTTACCAACATATTCACCAACTAGAATCGCTAAGCACGCTAATAAACACTATTAGCACGCTAACAATAATAATCCAACCACACACGTTTCCTTATATATCCCAAGCATATCATAGTCACCTTATAGCCATACTTGTAGGAATTTACTATACACACAACAAAATTACTATACACACACACACACGCTAACAGTATTTTACACATACGGGCATTACAATCTACCCACCTAAAAAATAAGTTCGTCCCCGAACTTTCTAACTTAGGACATAGCTGAGGGTGAACAGAGATATATATATGGTCACCCTACCCCATCGTATAGATAAAGCACATTCATATACCAACACCCTTCCAGTTCAAATACACACAAGTATTATATTTCAAATAAACCCACACGCACTGATATCCTGAGACATACAACCACCTATGGCACCAGGTACAGATTTAAACATACACACACACATGTCATACATAAAGTCTTATACATCAACATCAATACTCCCAGATATCACTATATCGATCCTAACACCGGTGTAAGCGTACCCGCTTACAACCAGACATGCAACCGCATACATCTCACATATATACATATATCAAACACACAACTCTAATACACCCAGGGCATGCCCACTCCTACCTAAGTGGAACACAAAGATCTATACAGACAACACACCATATCTATGTACATATTTACCACATTATACAATACACATAGCACACCCTATCTCTAGACGGCTTAGAGTTCAATCAATTATATACTCACATGGTACACATTACTCATAGGCTACCATACATTAACACATAAACATATGCACCTCTATAAAGTAGATAACTCAATTTTACGCACCACTCACATGTTAATCATTTATTAACACATACAATTCAAATACAATCACATAGCCATATAATCATTCATACATATCCCATAGTCATATATGATCATAATTACACATAGGAGTATATCGTCTCAATATCGTCTCAATATACTCGACAGGCCATGCAATACTTATATAGCTATCAACACATAAGTCTACATACATACACACATATATAGGCATAAACATACATACTCAATCAACACTCTAATGTCCACCCTTAGGGGTTCTACACCTTAAGCTTCTGATATCCGGGTCCTATCCCAAGGTTGGACTCAACCCACCTTAGGCCTAAACTCTCCTTAGAACACTACACGCACTACCCTTACACTGCCGCAATGTGATGACTTGCATGGGCCCCCAACTGTAACGCTCTGCTCCCCGGTATACCCGATGAGTACGAATCCGTATCAGGTATTCCCGAAGAGGCGGGTGCTACGGAAGAGAAGTACAAAATTTTAAAACTCAAGCAGGCCCACTGCGCACTGCTGGGATAGTATTTGTAGCATTCCAGACATCACAGAAACACAAAAGGGCCACCAACTCAAAACACCAGTATAACATATGTATAAACTGTTCAATTACAACATCAAATACAAATCTCATATACAATATATAACCCAAACTCACCCAAGTACAATAACACACCCGAAACTCTCTCACATTCACCCCCACACTCAAATCCAACCAACTGGGCTCGCGGGCCTCTGACTCCAAGATCCAACACCTGAAAAATATCAACGGGGACACGTCACCGCATGACCCAGTAGGAATCCCAAACCCAACTCACATGGTGCACAAAAATGCAATGCACTAAGTAACAACGGGAAACTAACTCATGGCATATCACGGCAAATTCATATGAAAATGTAAATGGTATCATTAACAAACATGTACCTACGGCAAGAGGGTGGCTTGCAAAGCAAAGTGAGTCGACATATAAAGAGTGAACTGCAATATTAAGAAACTGAAACTTATCGTTACAACATTTGGACTACAACATATATTACACGCTTTAGGCCATTTAGCATTCTTAGCAAATTTAAAGCATTCACTAACAACTTATGACAACTCTAATAACCAATATGCTGACTAAAATGGAAACACTGTCAAGCATTAGTAAATTTAGCATACCTTCTAATGAAGGATTTAATCCTTGGCAATGTAAAATACTTGAACATCTAGCATAAGTGGGTAATGAAGTAATCATGCTAACACATAAATTTTCAAAAAATGCTAACTTTAATTAAGAAGAGCAAGAAAGACTCCATCTTTTGCATAATTGGGCCAAAGTACTTAAGAAAGGAACTATCTTTTCACATATATCTCAACTCAAATCGCAACTTTGAATTACTTAATGCTACCACCTCAACCACAAATCTCAATTAGCATTTAACACCCAATGGGAATCTTGCACATAATTCATAACACTTCATAAAAATGTTAACTTGGGCGACTAACATGCAAATCTTTTGTAGGAAAATGCCAATTTCCACACCAAATGGAGATGGAACCCTACACTCTCTGAACCCTACACCCTCCTCCCACTAACTTTTCATTTATAATTTTGATAAATACATTTTCCTTTAAACATGGAAATTTTGAGAGAAGTAGCAAGTGGAAATTATGTAGTATTCCTAACTTAAGTTTCTAATACTTCGGATGTCATGGAAATGCTTACAAAAATTTCGGCAAAGTTTCTCTTGTATTTATCAAAGTTTCCAAATACAACATACATATAATTTAAAAGAGAACATGATATAATCATAACATCCCAACAACACCACTAACACCACCAACACCACTATAACATCAACACAACCTCATTCTTAAGAAACATTAATGATATTACCAATACCAACATCAATATCATTAATATCACCATAATGTAACAAACCACACTGGGATGTCTACACAAGGGAAATGCCTCCAAATGAACCCAACATGCAAGTAAACAAGTAAGAACATCAATACTTTATAAAGCTACCAAAAAAGGAGGGTTCTTCACATTTTTCTACACATCATGTCAAATTATCACAACTTAAGCATACTCCCCAACCAAGCAATAAGAAATTAACTTTATGCATGTTTCCTTACTAAAGAGGCCTCTATAGCATGTCCACAGGTTAAAAACAAGCAATTTGATATTCTAACATCCATGTAAACTATAATGTATGCTTACAAAGGATAGTATCTTGGCAACATTTGGCAACCCACCTAGGAGTTCACACCAAGATGCACACTTCAATAATTTTAGTAACCAAAATGCAACCATAACAACTTCTTAAATGCTTGTAAGGGCAAGCTATGTAGGATTTCCACTTAAGGGTGCAATTATAGAACAGCTACAAGAGGTTTACATGAAAGCTATCAACTTTATGTTAGATTTTCACAAAGTGGGATTTTTGTCATATTTATATAGGAAAGTTTCAAGCTTTAACACAAAACATAACTTCCATTTATAAAGTCACAAGCTTTACTTAAGGGCTCCTAAAGACAGCATCTTTATTAAACATCCTTAACATTCATGATCAAAGTTAACACCTTTTATACCAAGCTTAGGTATTAGGGAGATCCACCTCAAGAACTTATGTTAACACTAAAATTCCCTAACAATAACCTTGGAAATCTTTCCTTTCTCTCCTTTTTCTATATTTCATGTGAGGGGAAATTCTACTACAAATATTACACAAATCCCTAACTTAATATTCACTATAATGAGTAAAGAAACCCCACCCTAGTGGAGTTGGGTTCCTACCTCAATGAAGAAACCACATTGGGGTCACAAGTATCAGTATTAACAATAACAACAAGAGTAACAATATTTGCTAACAACAACAAACCACACTTTCCAACATACCTTCATTCAAGCACCAAATACATCTATGGCAATATTCATTCTTAAACGTTAACCATCACATACATACAACCACAAATCACCCAAAATGCTAAATGATGCCATGTTGCATATGATACACAAGTAATGCGATGCAATGCAATGCAAGGGGATCCCATGAATGAGCTGTCGTGCAAGTGTATTTTGCACCTACTCCGTTATCACGTGGAGCCACCTAATGGTATCAAGAGGTTGCCCACGGCGACTTCACCCGTCTCCTACTGTGGCAACTTTGTCCATGCCCGTGCACTCCACCGTTCGTGCCCTAATAACGTCAAAACACATCATTCCACCTTCCACGTGTATCCAACACCACACTGCCAATTTTCCATCTCATTTCATTGTTCACATGTTTCACTTTTCTTATACAAATGAAATTGAATAACTAGGCTTTCAACATTCCAAATGAGAACAATTCAACATAATTAATGAAATAAGGCCATCAAGACAACATGAATCAATTTCATGGCATGATATCACTCCACACAACATATGAAACCATATCCGATTGCACATCTCAATTCAATGTCACAAATTCATATTTTCTATACAAAGAGAATTAACTAATGAGGCTTCCAACATTTCAAATAAGAGCTTCCAACTAAATGAGAGCTAAAATTTACTAATGAGGCTTCCAACGTTCAAAATTAACATAACTTCCAACAAAATTAATGGGGGCAAAATAACAGCAAATCCACTTTTTCATGGCCAATTTCACCTCACAATTTTTGTCCACATATTACACAATGTCCATACCAAGAAAAATTGAATAATAAGCTTCTAACATTTCTAAAAGAGAGCAATTTTCACAATTTTACAAAATTTAAGGAGCAAGCCTTTCAATTTGCATCTTAAATCATCAATTTCGCAATTTTAATGTGAGAATCCCAAAATAATGGCATCAAAGAACTCAACATCCATATAATTGTAACCTAGAATACACCATGTGAAGAATTTGCCACAAAACCCTAAAAAGATGCAATCTTTATCATCAAGATGAAATGAAATGAAGCATGCGAATTGGGATTGGACTCCTGATCGCGCCGGGATATACACTCGAAAAACTAATATAGTTTTACCGCAAGCGCACGGCGTAGTGACGAGCGGGTATCGAACTCAGGGAGGACAATTGACAGTATCTTACTTTGATCACCTAGCTATTGATGGAATAAGAATAGTTTTGATGGTAATGTCACAATCGTTCAAATAGCAAATAGATATCAATATAATAAAAGCGTCTACGGATAGGAAATCCCCACTACGGACTGTCACTTATCCTTGTGAATTATGAATATCAATGTTGCAAGGTTTGAAAGTAGGTGAACTAGTCGTAACTTAATGTAGAAGCAAGTTCACGCTCTCGCGCTATTGCCAGTCTATAGCGACCTAGATTAGGGCCCACTCTCGTGCAAACCCTAACCTAAGCCACTAGCGTGAAGATCGACATCATCGTCCAATCGCAACTCGAATCCACTCTCGTACAAACTTGAGCTACGACCTAGGTAATGATAGTTCGTATTCGTCCAATCTCTTGCAAACAATATTAGTATAGATTTATAATAAAAATCCTAGCTTTTGTCCAATCTCTTGCAAACCAAATCTAGAGAATTTCAATTATAAACCTAAGTCGAATGTCTAGGCCTTCCCATCAATTGGGATCCAATCTCTTGCAAATCCCAATCGAAGGAAATTTCTAGCTACCCGCAATAAATCTATCAAAACCTAACCTTTCTTCAATCCTAGCAACAATTCTATTCATTCATCACAATTCAAAGATCGGGTCCATAGGGTTCATCCCCATGCCCTAGAACGAATAAACTACTCACGAATCATCATGGAAATCTCAGAAATAAAGCAATAGATCATAGCACAATTCATTGTAGAGAAGAGACAATTCATAAAAATAAGGGGTTTAGCAAGAAAGAACAAACCAAAATTGTCGCCTATGATCTCCAGCTGAGATTTACAAAAAGAATAGCCGTCAAAAAATAATAAAAGTCTCTCCTAAACTAGGGATAAAACTAGGTTTAAATACAAGCCAAAATCGTCCAAAAAAAATCCTGACAGAATTACCCCTGCGCAGCCCAGAAATCGCAATTTGTTTAGCAGTCGGAATGCGTCACTCGACCGAGTAACAATGTCACTCGGCCGAGTGACAGACCCAATAATAAAACAGAGAATCTGGGGGTTTCAGGGGTCTGTCTCTCTGACTGACTCGGGCGAGTAGGCTTCTTTACTTGGCCGAGTAAGAAATCATGCTTGGCCGAGTAGGCTTCTCAAAATTTCCTGTAACTTTGCCGCTTCTCGGAAGAAAATCCCAGTTCTACTCGGGCGAGTGAGATTTCTCACTCGGCCGAGTAGACTTTCTTGCTCGGCCGAGAAAACTTTGAAATTTTGTTGTGTGTATCCGTTTCACTCGGTCGAACGCAGCTCGTTACTCGGCCGAGTGAACTCTCTGTTCGGCCGAGTAAGCTGCTTCTGGGCTCTTTTCTTCTCCTCATCGCCTCCTCGTCGATTCTATTGAATTTCTTCCTCTTCCGCTCATCCTCTAGCGCTGTTAACTCCTCAAATAAGCTGTGGGCGATGCTCCGATGTGCGTAAAAGTCCCTTGATCTCATTTTTGCTCCAGATCGCTCCATATCTCCTGAAATACGACAAAAACGAGAAATAGTGAAAAGCAATGCGATATTGTCGAATAATCGTGGAAAATGCAATATGGGCGATTGAAATGTCATGAAAGCATGCAGAAAAAAGGTATAAAATAAGGAGCGATCAAAATCTCACAAGCTTACCTCTTACTCGTCCTCGAGGAAGATGAGTAAAAGGAGAACCTGTCGGGTAAAAATAAGGAAAAAGGAAAAAGAAGATAGAAAAGAAAACAAAGAGGAAGGTGCTAGATGAATTTCTCAGGACGTGAAATTGCTTACTCAAATAGCATACGGCGAATAAAAACATGCCAAAGATTTTTATCTCGATATCATGATCATATAAGGATGCATTGAATATAGAAACCCAAGAATATCAAAACGATATGAAATATGAAATTATTCTAGAATCAACATCGTCTGAAGCATCTAAAGTAATATACATAATCATAGACACATACTTTTCAGTTGATCGCTTTCTATTTGAAGTATAAGAGGTATCACACAATATGAAGCAATACGAATATAAATGAGTGGTTTTCATGAGATGCATGCTAAGTTTCAATTCCTGGACTTCGTAAAAATTTTAGTAATCTCACCGAGTATAGAAAATTAACTAGCTTAGGTTGTCATGCACAGACAAGAAGCCACTCTCTTACACATCATTGGATCCTCCCCCAAGCTTATCTATAAGCGTGGTGGCATCAAATTTAGCAATAAGACCATTCCCCATTTTTGAAGCTGCAAGAAATAAAAAGAATAAAGAAGGAATGAAAGAGACAAAGAATATGAAGTGTGATCATGTATGAATTTCTTTTCTTTTCTCTTTTCTTTTTCTCTCCCCTTTTTTTCATTTTTTTCATATCAATAAATACAACTGTGATCCCAAATCAAAAGATAGAGAGATATACATGAATATTTTTTCTTTTTGATTTTGTGGTGTTGGAGCATGGACTTTTGTGTCGGGGAAATATGCCAATATAGGATTCGCTTAAGGGAGATTCACCAATGATTCTAAGTATAGAGATGATGCTCAAGATATGTGGAGAAAGAAAAATATTTAACACTCGTTCACTCTATAGAATGTGCACGCCAACTTTCAGCAGGGTAATGTAATCTACACAGTTTGATCTCAGAAAGCAAACTAATCCTGTCATATCAACATAGCTTACATTCAATCAACCTGAAAGTGAAGCGTACAATTTTCATACAATAAGAAGTGATATCAGACAACACAGCAGTACTCCAAATATAGGCAATCAATGCGTGAAGCTTGGTGTGTTTTCTATGAAGAGTATACAATATAAATCATCAGACTCAGCTAATAGAAGAATTTCATCCACATTCATATGACAAAGATGTGGGTTACTATCTCGAATGCATAGCAAGCATGTCATATGATATCTGAAATAAAAACGATGGCATGACAAGATAATATGCATATAGAGATAAGCTAATACCACGTCATCATCATCACAGAAAATTAATCTGTAGTAAAAATGCTAAAGGAAATAAGGATAAAAGAAAAATCAGAACAACTATACTATGTAGCATACAAAAAGTAAGAAAACGTGATGCATGAGAAAAAAATATGAAAAAGTGGGTGAAAAATAAGTGTAAAATAAAGAAAGGTGGGAAAAATAAAAGAAAAAGTGAAGAAAATAAAAAGTGCGTGAGACACTCACTCCCCCAAGCTAAACTGCACAATGTCCTCAATGTGCAAAGTGAAAAAAGATATGGGTGGGGAGGGTGAGGATGCATGCATGATGGACATAAAAGAAAATGAGATGGGTATGCAAATGATGTATGCAGAGATGCAAGTGGTGCATGCAGAGATCAAGGTGGCGCAATATAAGTGTCCCCAAAAAAATAACTCCTCACTCCTAAAATGATATAGACAAGTATGTGAAAAATATGACCAAAACGTGTATGGAGGAGGGGTGCAAAATCAGCAGGCAGAAAATATCCAGAATAGCAGCAACAAAAGTATGAGAGGCATCCAGTGTGTGCCAAAGTGGGTAGTGGAGCACCAGCACCGTCCTGTGGGGGAGGTGGTGGCGACTGCTGCTGGGTAGTGGTACAGGTAGTGGCAGGTGGCGGCTGTGACAGACGCACAAGAATCTGGTTCAGGCTAGCCTAAATACCAGGAAGTAAAGCGACGTGCCTCTGTACAGCAGTGACGGTAGCGGAGAGAGCCCGGAAATCCCCTCTGAGCCCACTAACTGTCCCCTCTAGAGCACGGACGTGCTGAACTAGGGGTTAGGGGAAGGTGGGGGCAGAGGGTCGAACAGGTGAGGAACGGGGCTGCCTCGCACGGCTACCGTAAATGACAGGTGCAACTACCGGGTGGGGCTGTGGTGCTGTGATCACAAAAAGAAGCTCAGCCTTTGTGGGAGGCTGAGACGCAGAAATGATCGAAGAGGAAGGTGAGCAGCAGAGGCTGAGACGGTGGCAGAGGGCGAGTAGGACAGAGAGGTCGGTGACACAGAAATAGGGACAGATGTCACGACACTCTCGAAGAGGACAGCGGCAGTGGAGACAGTAAGATCGACGACTGGGGAGGCCGTGAAGTGTGAAGGAAATGACTCCCCAGGGGTCAAGAATAAGAAAGTGGATAGGGTCTCCACTGTGGAGGCAAAAGAGGGCTCGCTGCTCTCAATAATGGTGGTAGGACGCTCAGGGCTCACAGTAGAAATGGGGTGGATGGACATTGGCACAGTGGTAGTGATGATGGTGGTGGACTCAGTAAGTGTACTTTCGAAACTTACAGAAGTGTGGACAGAGGTGTCGGGAGGTGCGGACGAAGCAGGTGCAGACGAAGCAGGTGCAGGCTGAGGTATCTCCGGGTCCAGGGGTGCTGAGCACCCTCAGGCTCTAGCACGTACACAGCTGGGATGAGAAGATCCATCGCTGGAATCCACTCCCCATCTGCGGGTCCAATATGGGTCTGAGCGGGGCTCGAAAGAACCATGTAATCAGCACCGTAAGGACCGTGCAGCCACACCCAGTGGTGGTGACCATGAGGACGTAGCATCCTCATCCGGCCCATAACGTGAATCAAAAGGGAATTGGGGCCCGGTGGTCTAAGCAAGCCAGCAGGGAGGTCTACTCCGCACAAAGGAGCCACGAGGGTAATCAGACCGCCGCAACAGATAGGCGTCCTAGCGCCGACAGAGATAATGTTGCGGTCTAAGTGCCAACTGGCTATATTAATCTCAATGGCAGGGAGTAAAACGTCCCCACCCCTCTCGAAGGCCCTCGATCGAGTCATCATATAGAGCATGTAGAGCTCTGGCGTTGACATCGTCCCCAGCTTATACCTCGCTAAGAAAGTGGTCGCCATAAGGCGCTGTGCAATATGGAGGCATGGGTGGAGGATAGCGGAGGCCTTGGCCCGGCTATGGTCAAAGGCGAGAGGGGATCCCGTGATACGTGACCAAAATGCGTGTGTGTCGAATGACGGTGGTGGGATGTGCGTAGGACTATAGGCTCGGTCTGGGTCCGAAACTGGGGCCCACTGAAAGTAGGCTCGGAGCATGCTGAGAGTGACCTCGCACTCACGATCCATCAGTCGAAAAGAGCAACCCCTGGGAGTCCTGGCAATAGAACTCATGACCTCTAGTGTCGGATGGATATATGTGTCCGCCGACACCGACAAAAAGTCACGCCACCCCCACGTTGTCATACAACTGGAGCAGCCCCTCGAATACCCCTAGGTGCTCAAAGTCTGCTATATGCACGAACCTAGAGGGTACGATCAAGCGATGAGAGACACACTCAAATCTGGCGCGGTGCGCGTCATCTCTAAACGTAATCCCCAGCGTGTCGAACGCGGGGGCGGGCTGTGCCGGTGGTGGAAGTATAAGTGCGGTAGGAGGCGAAAGTGTGGGTGGTGGTGGGATAGGTGGAGGGGAGTCCGTCCTAGCGAAAGAGGAGCCAGGATCGCTGGACCTCTTCCGCTTGGAAGTGGGCACCCGCGTGCGTGACCTAGTACGGGGCGGCATGTGAGCCGTAGAAAATGCCTACCCAGAAATGCGAAGTGCTAAAAATATGGAACGAGTATACCAGAGCACGACGCGAGAGCAAGCAGTCAAAGCGTGCGAAGAATCGCCTCCTCCGAGAAGCGCCAAACGACTCATATATCCCCCAAGCTAGCCTAAAACACAAATAGATAAATCAATAATGAATATCAATATATATGGGAAAAGATTGGAGATAGTAGATATATATATAGATTAATTTCGATTTGGGGCGGGGCGGGGCTTATGGATTGGAGAAATGGAGAACAGTAGGATTTTTGGGAGAAATTGGGGGTGTGCTGCAGCAGAGGCGGCGGCGTCGACGACGGGCATTGGCGGTCAGTGGTTGGCGACGGACGGCGTGGGTCGTGGGGTAGTGTGGCTTGGCCGAGTGTGAATGCGATTCGGGCGAGGTGAGGGGGGAAGATGAAGAGGTTCAGGAAAATTTGGGGGAATTTCAGCATGTGGGGATTTGGGCCACGGTCGCTGGGTTTATAAATAGCTTAAGTCACTCGGTCAAGTGACGCATTCACTCGGCCGAATGGCACAGTTTTTAGAAAAGTTCGAAATCGCCCGCTAAAGTTGCGACTCAGGCGAGTACATCTTCCTACTCGGCCGAGTAGACAAAGTTCATTCGGCCGAGTTGCAAGACCTCTTAGAGCTTTAAAGTGCAAGAAAGTGTCTGATTCCCTCGGGCGAGTGACTAAGTCACTCGGTCGAGTGGCATATAAATTACAGAGAGTAGTTTTTAGGATCTTCCCTGATCAGTACCCAACTCGGCCGAGTAGGGTTTTTGCTCGGCTTAGTGAAAATTTCACTCGGCCGAGTGGCCTGCTGTTTTCAGCTCCAACTCTCTGTTTTTGCTCCACTTTCTGTTTTTCGTCTCCCCGTCAGTTCCTTCCTCCTCCTGAGGCCTGAGCGCATTTCTGGAGCGCTCCCCTTTGCCATGGCCATCCTCCATTCAAATAGTTACTCGTTCTCCATCTCTTGTCATGAAAAATAGAGCCAGATGTCAGGATTTTTATCGACTCTAGACTCTAAACACTAAGAAAGATCTAAAAAAAATAAAAATGAAAGATTCAACTAAAAATAAGATAAAACCACCGGGTTGCCTTCTGACAAGCGCTCGTTTAAGGTTTTGAGCTCGACCCCTTAAGATATTCGTTTAATGCTCGATGTTCGGTGCATATGAGATGCGCGCGTCAAATTTGCCGGGAAGGCCACTTGGATTTAATTGTTGTTATTCATTGGCGTTCCTCGGCTCCTCCTCATCATGGGTGGTAGTGGGGGATGAGTCTCCCAAGCTTGAGCTTTTACTCGCCTTTTTATTTGCCGGTGACGATAATTTCTTGTCCGGCGGAGCTTTCTTCACATTCTTTGCCGTGGAGAGCTTGCATAGCTCTCTAATTCTTGTGACATCAGCATCGTCTTTGTCATCAACCATAGAATGATCCGACGGCTCTCCCAACTTTTCTCCATCTCTAGAAGATTGGTCTTCTTCGAAGCCATCATTGTGTAAGGCGCCAATTGCATACGGCATATCATCATTAATGACCTCATCGAGGAGGTCCACGTAATCGACGTCCTCTGTCCAAGGCATGTGCTTCATTGCCTTAGGAATATGAAGTTCCATCTCTATGTTTCCAACATTCAAAGATAAGGTGCCTTCTTTAACGTCAACTATCAAGCCGGCGGTGGCCAAGAAGGGACGTCCAAGAATTAGTGACGTATCGCCCTCCTCCTTGATATCCATTATCACGAAGTCGCACGACAAGTAAATTCCTCCCGGTACTTGGAGCGGTATATTCTCCACAATTCCCACCGGCCTGGTGACCCGACCGTCCGCGAGTTGCATTCTCATATTTGTGGGCTTTAGGTCGGTCCCCGCATTCATTTTTTTGAACATAGTTAGGGGCATTAGGCTCACACTTGCTCCCAAATCTACCAACGTTTTTTGTAGCGGGACTCCTCCAAGCGTGCAAGGGATGCGGAAGCTTCTGGGATCTTTAAACTTCGTAGGCTCCTTCTCCTTCCGGGTAAACCAAGTACCTTGCTTGGCGAGCATTATCTTCTCCTTTCATTTCTTTCCCGAAATCAAGTCTTTTAGGAATTTGGCGTAAGACGGGATCTCTACAATAGCGTCCAAGAAAGGGATATTTAAGCTCACTCCTCGCAAGTACTCAAGAAATTTGGCGAGCCGCTTCTCAATCTTTGCTCTTGCCAACCTTTGTGGAAGGGTACCGGTGGCATATAGTTGCGCTCCTCATGTGGCTTCATAATTTCAGAATTTTCACCGTCTTTTGGCTCTTTCAGGCGCTCCTCCTCATTAGCCGGCTTCTTGTCATCCAAAATTTCTTCCCTCGGCTCATTGGTTTGAATCATGGCGAGAGTGGTGTCCTTCCTGCCCCTAGCAGTTACCACCACCACCGCATTGATGTGGCCGGTATTGCTCCGTGGGTTTGGCTCTGGTTGAGCCGGCATTTGTTGAGTATTTTTATTGAGCAATGCTAGTTGCTCCGATAATTGTGTCACGACGGTGTTGAGAGAGTCTTATTGAGCGGTCAATCTAGCATTTACCTTCTTTTACTCTGCCATGAATTCTTCAACCCTCGCTTCATGGTCGGACCTCAGTGGTGCTTGTGGTGGATTAGGTGCTATCTACCCTTGATTATACCCCGGAGGTCTATATGGTCCCGCTTGTTGCCTCGGTTGGAAGTTTTGTTGTTGAGGCCCTCTCGGTTGATATTGCGGTTGTTGTGGAGGCCAAGCTTGAGGTTGTTGCGGTGGTGGATTTAAGGCTCCATTGTTATTTGCATATGAAAATCCCGGATGGTTTCTTGTGGCTGGGTTTGCTCAATAACCAGTGTTTTCCACAACATATTGGACTTGCTCTATAGCTCCCTCTCCGCACTCTCCTCCAATATACATGACATGGGCTTGGTCTTGCCAATCGCCCTGCTTCCTCCCGGTGTAGATGTGGTGGGGGTCCCATGCAGACCACTTATTAACTTCTCCAATCTCTCCATGACCTTGTGGAGAGAATTAAACTTCGTAGAGAGCTCCGCTACGGCCTTTGCCTCATAAATGCTTGTCGGCTTCAAGGAGGACGAAGAATGTCCCCACTCGTCGCCCCATTATTGGTTATTCGAGGCCATCTCCTCAAGTAGGGCCGTAGCATCATCTGGCGTCTTAGATAATATGGCTCCATTAGCGGTTGCATCGATGATTTGCTTGGTTCTTGGTTGCAATCCATTGTAAAAGCTATATACAAGCTCCCATGCTTCAATACTATGATGGGGGCATTGGTGTTGGAGATCTTTAAAGAGCTCCCATGCCTCAAATAGGATTTCCTGTGGTCCTTGCTTGAAGGACATGTTCGCACTCCTTATCTTGACTGTCTTGGATGGTGGGTAGAATTTGTTAACAAATGCGCTCGCCAACTCATGGTAAAGATCCCCTCCGCTTGCATCCTCAACCAATACAATGCCTTGTCCTGAAGAGTGATCACTCCTTATTTTACACCCTTTTCCCGCATGTTTGCATGCCATTTTGATCGCCCAAATCATGTTTTTCACGATATATCGACGATATTGCGATGCTTTTCACGATTTGTTGTTTTTGTCGCATTTCAGGTGATTTGGCGCGATTAGGAGTGATCTCGAGATGCGTGTAATCTAGACGGCCACCGACGACCTCCCCGAGGGGTATTTTGCTGTTGGAGAGGAGCGGAAGAAGAATGGACGTCGCCGGAGCGACGAGGAGGCCAAAACGACCAGTTTGGGCATTTTTTGTGTCCCACTCGGCCGAGTGGAGGAGCCACTCGGCCGACCAGCGAGACACTGCTCGGCCGACCCGTTCAGACACGACTTCCATGTGTACTCGGCCGAGCGACGGAGACCACATCGGCCGAGTGACGATACCACGTCCGCCCGAGTGGCGCCCAGACGAAGGCCCTCAAAAAGACCGAAGTTACTGTTTTTCGGCCATCTGAGCTTCAGAAGACCCACTCGGCCGAGTGGCAAATCCCGTCCGCCCGAGTGAAGTGAAGCCATCGGCCGAGTGACGACAACTCACTCGGCCGAGCCACCCCCGAACTGAAGACCCCTGAAGCCCACGACTTACTGGAAATTGACAGGGGTTTCACTCGGCCGAGCGACTTTTGTCACTCGGCCGAGTGCGATGCGCTGCCTGTAGCGAAATTTGCGGAAAACAGGCTGTGCAGGGGTGTTTTGGTCAGGATTTTTAGACGATTTTTGGGGCTATTTAAGCTCTGTTTTTACCCTAGTTTTGAGAGCCACCTCTCAGATTTTTTGCAGCTTTTTTTGAGTCTACTTTTTAGTTTTATTAATTGTGATTGGTGAAGAGAAAAACTTGGATTTTTGTTGGGTTGATTGAAGATCTACATTGGTTTGCACTTCTCTCCCACAAAAACTCTATTTTTATTGTTTATATCATAGTTGTGATGAATTCCATTGTCTATTTCTTTGCCAATTATTGTGCTATTGCTATGATTAGTGAGTAGTCTCCACGTCTTGGGGCGTGGGGATGAACCCTACGAGCCCAATTTCGTATTTGTGTTGAATTGGTAGGAATTGAGCCAGGATTGTTATTAGGGATTAGATTGGGATCGAATTACTACGGATAGCTAGGTATTCACATCAATTGGGATTTGCAAGAGATTGGATCCCAATTCGATGGGAAGCCCTAGAAATCCGAATTGGGTTGGAGTCGGATTTTCGAAGTATCGGTTTGCAAGAAATTGGACCGATGTTAGGATCTCCGGTTGCAATTCCGTGCCGATACCCGTTTGCAAGAGATTGGACGGGTAGGAACTATCCTAATCTAGATTGTGGACCGAGTTTGCAAGAGATTGGACTCGGTGCGCAATTGGACGATGATGTTGATCCTAATGCTAGCTTCCCTAGGCTAGGGTTTGCAAGAGATTGGACCCAAACCCAGGATAGCTATAGACCGGCAACAGTGCGAGAGCGTGAGCCTGGTTCCACATTTAGTTGCAACTAGTTCATCCGAATTCTCATCCTAGCGATTTCGATACCGGTGAACCACAATTGTGAAATACGGTGAGTAGTGGGGATTCCCCATTCCCTAGGCGTTCTCTATTTGATTTGATATTTTGCACTTTTGTCTGACGATTGTGACAGGATCGCCCAAGGCAATTATCCCTCTGAATAGCCAGGTTGATTAGGAGCAAGCACGGTCATTCGTCCTCCCTGTGTTCGATACCCGCTCGCCGCTATACCGTGCGCTTGCGGTAAAACTACAACCGTCGCCTCGGGACGTGTACGCCGGGGCGCGATCAAGTTTTTGGCACCGTTGCCGGGGACGGGCATTTTGACGGTGCTCGGCACCGACCACCCGGTTATTTCTTCTTACTTTCTTCCTTTACTTCCCTCTCTATCTTATCCTAACTTCATTCATAGCCCTATTTGCATATTCTCCCCGCATTTCGCATAAGATCTTAACAGGGAGAATGGGGGATGCAACGCCAACAATAGAACTCAGTCGAGAAGACTATGACACCTTCACAGACCTCCTTAAGGAGCTTGTCGACGAGGTCCACGCTACCGGGGCATTTGCTATCAATATCACGGACCCTGATGAACAACTATTTGCTAGCTTTGTGATGGACCAAATCTCCCCGGAAGGAACTATCGGAGGCAATGTCAGAGTTGACGTGGTCGACGACAAATTGTATTTCGAAGACAATAGAGCAAATGACGAAGAGCACTATGCTCCCGAAGAACCCTTCGAGCAAACCGACATTCCGGGTGTTACACTTTATGACGCTCACTCTTGTTTTTATGAATCGTCTGATGTGTTTCTTGATTCCAGGTACGAACTGGAGCAGAGTGAAGGTTTTGGCGATGCTAGCACTGAATCAGAGGGCGCCTACTTCGATGCCTCATCCTCACTAAGTAGCGAGTCTGACTCGTCACAAGAAAGCATTCCACCTGAAGATGAGCTAAACCAGGATGACAAGGAAAAAGCCGAATTCATGCGAGCTGAAAAGGTGGAAGAAGCAGCGCCACCTCAGGTAGAGCTTAAACAATTACCGCCGAATCTAAGGTATGCCTTTTTGGGTAATAAATTGACTTTTCCGGTGATAGTCAATTCCCACCTCACACAAGATCAACTTGAAAAACTCCTAGACGTCCTTAGGAGCCACAAAGATGTCTTGGGATACACTATCTCCGATCTTAAAGGGATAAGCCCTAGGCTTTGCACGCATCGGATCCATTTGGAGGATACCGAAGCCACCTCCATAGAGCCTCAAAGGCGGTTGAACCCGAACATGAAGGAGGTGGTTAAAAAGGAAATCCTAAAACTGCTTGAAGCCGGTATAATTTATCCTATCTCTGACAGTAGATGGGTTAGCCCCGTCCACGTCGTCCCCAAGAAAGGAGGGATGACTGTCATAAAAAATGACAAAGGTGAGCCAATATCCACGCGCACTGTCACGGGATGGCGAATGTGCATTGACTATAGGAGACTCAATAAAGCCACCCGAAAGGACCATTACCCATTGCCATTCATCGATCAAATGCTTGAACGCCTCGCGAACCATAAATACTTTTGCTATCTAGACGGGTATTCGGGTTTTTTCCAAATCCCTTTGCACGAAGATGACCAAGAAAAGACAACTTTCACTTGTCCCTATGGCACCTACGCATACCGTAGGATGCCGTTCGGCCTTTGTAATGCTCCCGCCACTTTTCAAAGATGTATGACATCCATATTTTCCGATTATATTGAAAATATTATGGAAGTTTTTATGGATGATTTCTCGGTTTACGGAAGTGAGTTTGACTCTTGCTTGGAAAATCTCACTAAAGTCCTAAAAAGGTGCCAACAAAACAACCTCACTCTCAATTGGGAGAAGTGTCACTTCATGGTCACGGAAGGTATAGTCCTCGGTCATCTTGTTTCCTCAAGAGGAATCGAGGTAGATAAAGCTAAAATTGAGGTAATCGAAAAACTTCCTCCTCCTATTAATATTAAGGGCATTAGAGGCTTCCTTGGTCACGCGGGGTTCTACCGCCGCTTCATTAAGGATTTCGCCTCGATTGCCAGACCACTTACTTCCTTACTCGCTAAAGATGTTCCTTTTGACTTTTCAGGAGAATGCTTGCAAGCTTTCAACACCTTGAAGGACGCGCTAATCTCAGCGCCCATCATTCAACCGCCGGATTGGAGCCTCCCTTTTGAGCTAATGTGCGATGCTAGCGACCAAGCCATTGGAGCGGTATTGGGACAAAGGAAAGATAGGAAGCTTCATGCGATATACTACGCAAGCAAGACATTGGATGACGCGCAGAAAAACTACACAACTACCGAAAAGGAGCTTCTAGCGGTCGTCTATTCCATAGAGAAGTTTCGCTCCTACCTCCTCGGTTCCAAGGTGATTGTCCACACCGACCATGCGGCATTGAAGTATCTTTTAAACAAGAAGGAGGCCAAACCCCGGTTGATTAGGTGGATACTCCTGTTGCAAGAATTCGACCTAGAGATCAGAGATAAGAAGGGTACAGACAATGTCGTGGCGGATCATTTATCTAGGCTCATTCGCGACAAGGAGGATGAGAGTTTACCTATTGACGACACATTTGTTGATGAAAGGCTATATGCGGTAAGGACCGAGGAAGTACCTTGGTACGCGGACTTCGTCAACTACTTGGCGTGCGGAATTAAACCGCATGGGATGTCCACGCAACAAAAGAGGAGATTTATGCATGAGGTCCGTAGCTATTTTTGGGAAGATCCTTACCTTTTCAAGATATGCAAAGATAGTGTCATTCGTAGGTGTGTTTCTAAAGAGGAGGCAACGTCTATCATTTTGCATTGCCACGGTCTACCATGCGGGGGACATCATGCCGCCTCTAAAACAACCGCTAAGATCTTGCAGAGCGGATTCTTCTGGCCCACAATGTTTAAAGACACTCACGCTTTTGTGAAGGGTTGCGATAGATGTCAACGGACCGGGAATATCTCCAAGCGCAATGAGATGCCAATGAGACCCATCCAGGAGATTGAGCTTTTTGATTGTTGGGGAGTAGACTTCATGGGGCCTTTTCCGTCGAGCAATGGCAACAAGTACATCCTATTGGCCGTTGACTATGTCTCCAAATGGGTGGAAGCTATTGCCACCCCTACTAATGATGTGAGGGTCGTCTCCAAATTCTTCAAGCAAAATATCTTTCCGCGCTTTGGAGTGCCGCGTACCTTGATAAGTGACTGGGGAAGCCACTTCATAGAGAACAAGTTTGAAGCCATGCTAAAGAAGTACGGGGTAAATCATAGAGTTGGAATGGCTTATCACCCCCAGACAAGCGGCCAAGTAGAAGTCTCAAATAGAGAAATCAAGCAAATTCTCGAGAAAACAGTAGATCGGTCTAGAAAGGATTGGTCAATGAAGCTAAACGATGCTCTATGGGCCTATCGCACGGCCTTTCGCACCCCCATCGGTACCACACCGTTCCGCCTAGTTTATGGGAAGGCTTGCCACTTGCCGGTAGAGTTGGAACACCGCGCATATTGGGCCATCAAGACCTTTAACTACGATTATAAGAGTGCGGCGGTGAGGCGACTCTTGGACATCAACGAACTTGATGAAATAAGGAGAGACGCTTATGAGAGCTCGAGAATTTACAAGGAAAGGACCAAGATTTTCCACGATGCCCGCATAACTGTCACGGACTTCAAGGTGGGAGACAAGGTCTTGCTCTACAATTCCCGACTCCGACTATTTCCCGGTAAGTTGAGGTCACGTTGGTCGGGACCTTTCACCATCAAGCACATACAACCGGGAGGAGCTTTCGAGTTGGAAAGCAAGGAAGGTACCACATTCAAAGTAAATGGGCAAAGGCTAAAGCACTATTCCGAGGGGATCCCGACGGGCGAAATCAATAGAGTATATTTGCTTAAAGAGCGGTCAGATGATCTCTCGGACCTCCTTGATGAGGTGATAGAGGAGGCGATTCCTCACTCAATTGGTGCCCTTTTTGATGAAGAATTGGATGAAGGCCCGGATTTAGGCCATGAGGACAATAATGATGATTCCCCCGACTTCTCCGCTGATGAAGATGAAGGCGACGCTGATGTCGCAAGGATTCGAGAGCTCTGCAAGCTCTCGAAATCAAAGTCTCCAAAGAAAGCTCCGCCGGTACGGAAATCGGCATCGCCGGCTAAGCCGTTGACCGGGGCAAATGCTAGCTTGGGGGAGCCTCCCCCCAACACTATTCGAGATAGGAGACCACCGCGGGAGAACGCTTCGCCGCCACGTCCGAATCCAAGCGTGCTCCCCGGAAAGTTTGACGGGTGCATCTCATATGCACCAAACATCCCGCATTGATTGAAAATTATAGGGGGTCGAGCTCACGACCTAAAACGAGCGCTTGTCGGGAGGCAACCCGACGGTTTTTGCTTTATTTTCGCTTTTTCTTTATTTTCGTTTTAGAAATTTTTAGTGTTTTGAGTCATCCGATCAAAAATTTTGCGATAACGGGTCCTATTTTTCTTGACAGGAGAGGAGATAGGTAGATCATCATGAGGAGGTTGAACGAGACGATGAGGAGCGCCCTAAGAAGGCGTTCGACGCTTAGGAGGAGCATGAAATCGACTGGAGGAAGAAAGACGGAGTTTAGAGCCTAAACGAAGACAAACAGCAGAATGCAAGGCTCACTCGGCCGAGTATACTAGTCACTCGGCCGAGTACAGAAGTTCGTCCGGCCGAGCCGCTCACGAACGAGGGAAGTCTGCTGTACCCAACTCTCTGTCTATTTTCCTCATTTCATTATAACTGCTACTCGGCCGAGTATATATATTCACTCGGCCGAGTGAAACAGATACCCTCCTTGGGCGAGTCATGCCAAGTAGCTTGAATCACTCGGCCGAATGGACTTACTCCACTCGGCCGAGCCTGGCAAAGCCACTCGGCCGAAGCGATATCGGGGAGAAATTTTTATTTGCCTCGCTCGGCCGAGTGATCACGTCACTCGGCCGAGTCGTAACTTTTTAATATAAAGCCAAAGGGGGGGGCGCAGTTTTCGAAAACGAAAAAACCCGATCGCCCGCGCCCCCTCAGCTTCCCCTCGCCCGATCCACCCTCGCCCAACACCCACTCGCCCGCGCGCGCCGCCGCTCGGCCTGCCACCGCCGGCCGACCGTCGCCGCCACCCGCCCGAGTCACCGCCGGCAACCCCCGTCTCCGATCACCTCCGGTTCGCTTATTTTCACCGTTTTCTTCTCCTTTTGCGTAGTTTTTGAGGATCCGTGTGTCAATCGAACCCCTAACCCGAATCAAGTCACATATCTATCTGTTATACCCCTATTGCTCCATACATTTTGATTATTACTCGCTGATATCGCTTTTCCATGCGCAGGTTGCTTTTTGGAGCTTAGGGGAGCTCAGGGGAGCTTCTACGGGCTGCTCAGGACTTCGTGGAGGCGCGGACTTCGCACGCTTCCACTACTTAGCACTCGCGGCGTGTTTGGGTAAACTCTTTCCACTCTTTGTGCACACGCCGCACTTTTCACTTTTTCGGCGCGCGCTCGGGGCAGATATGCCGCCCCGGACACGGCCGCGGTCGAAGAGAGCTTCCGCCAAGCGGAAGCGGTCGGATGATGCCAGCCCCTCCCACGAGTTGGAGGACTCTCCTCCACCGTCCCCCGCACACTCCGCACAGCCTGCAGGCTCCGCACACCCCGCACAGCCTGCAGCGCACCCACAGCCCGCACAGCCTCTCCCCGCCGATCCACAGCCACCACCACCGGCTCCACTGGTCGGGCCGCTCGGGATTACGTTCCGAGACGACGCACACCGCGCCGTCTTCGAGCGTATCTCCCAGCGCTCGATCGTACCCTCCAGGTTCGCACACCTCGCTGACCTAGGACGCCTGGGGGTACTTGAGGGGATGCTCACGTTGTACGACAACGTGGGCTGGCGAGATTTTTTCCAGGTGTCGGCGGATACTTTTACCCGTCCGACACTTGAGGTTTTGAGTTCGATCGCCCGGACCGATGAGGGATGCTCATTCCGGTTCATGGATCGAGAGTGCCAGGTCACTCTCGATATGATGAGAGCATTTTTCTCTTGGCCCGCAGTCCCCGGAGCCGATCGCGGTTATGGCCCCACACATATCCCTCCACCCTCTTTCGACGCCGGTGCCTTCTGGGCACGTATCACGGGTCTCCACGCCGCCTTTGACCCTAGTAGGGCCAAGGCCTCGGCCATCGTACATCCCTGCCTACGCATTGCCCAGCGCCTCATGGCGACTACCTTTTTGGCCAGATATGAGCCGGGCACGATGTCTACGCCAGAGCTTTACATGCTCTATGCGATGACACGTCCCAGAGCTCTGTCTAGGGATGGAGATGAGCTTGTCCCCGCCGTCGTGATCGATATCGCGGCATGGTACTTAGATCGCATCATTGTATCGGTGGGCGCTCGCTCACCGATATGCTGCGGCGGCCTGATTACCCTGCTGGCTCTTATGACCGGCGAGGATTTCCCCGACGACCTGCGACGCGTTCCGGGCCCCACTTCCTTGTCGATAGACGTTATGGCCCGGATGAAGATGCTGCGTCCGCACGGTGAGCGTCACTGGGTCTGGTTGCACGGCCCCTATGGGGCCGATTACATGATTCTCCCGAGCCCTGCTCGGACCCAGATTGCACCGGCCCACGTTGACTGGCTCCCAGATATGGATGTCCTCATCCCCGCCGCCTATGTGCTCGAGGCCGAGGAGGCCGAGCAGGGCCCCGCTGCCCACGCTGCCCAGGCTGCTCCCGCAGACCCTGCTGCGCACCCTGCCGAGCCTGCTGCCCACCCCGTCGACCCTGTGGCCTCTCAGCCTGTTCCTGACGTTTCCACTGCTCTTGACACTTCTGTCCCTACCTCTGCCTGTGTCGAGGGTACTTTTGCTGAGCCCACTTCCACCACTGTCACCACTTCCGAGGCTGTCCCCACCACTCCCGCTGCCACCTCCGGCCCTCTGTCCGTGGAGCCTCTTTGCTCCGCTCTCCCCCAGCGCCCGCAGACCTTTGTTGAGAGTGTAGAGCCCTCGTTCGCCGCGGTCGTGGAGACCATGGCCAGCATGATCTCCGCTGGGATTGCGCCTTTTGGTCCACACACTTCCGCCCCAGCGGGAGATTCCTCTGTCTCCACAGCTGCCGTATTCTCCGAGAGCGTCGTGGCGTCTGTCCACACTTCTGTGCCACCGACCTCACTAGCCGCCTCGCAGCCGCTTTTGTACTCTTCTTCCGCTGCCGCTGCCTCCACTTCTCACCGCCCGCTCCGGCCTCACACTGAGGCCCGGCCCACATTTCCTGGCACGACACCTTTTGTCCCATTCCCTGCTGAGCCCGTTACATACTCCACACGCGTACGCCAGCCTCGCCCTGCGCAGCCTAGACCGGTGCGTCCCTCTGCACCACCCCCGCCCGACACTGTACTGCAGAGCATACGTGCTCTTGAGGTGGCGGTGAGTGGTCTTAGAGGAGACCTTCGGACCCTGTCCTCCACCGTCTCTACGATGGCTGGACGCTTTGACCTGATCCCTCAGATCCACTACTGCCTGACACAGATCTTAGAGCGTCTCCCGCGCGTACCCCCACCCACCCAGCAGGTTCCCACACACACTCCCACACACGCTCGACCTGCTTCCACTCCCACGCCCACCCCAGCTCAGCAGCCTACACCACCACCACCACCCCCTCCGCCTCAGGACGGAGACGGCGCGGCACCGCCTTCTTAGGCACTCTTGATGCCTTTATCCATTCCTGCCATTGTGCTGCCCGTCTCTGCTGGGTCCTGATGCACTTTTGTCCACCCCCCCCCCCCCCCCTCCCCCTCACTATTTTTAGGATTATATTTTTGATCATATCTTTATGCGCATATCATATCATATCTACTTGGGATTCTCATTTTGATCACATATATATATATCTTTTTGGGAGAGAGGGAGCGTTTTTGGTGCCGTATTTTCATATCACTCCTGTTTGTGCATGCATCATACCCGCATCATATTTTCACTTCTTTATTTTTCCTTTTATTATTTATTTTTTCCTTCCTTCCCCTCATGCATGCATCCTCACTAGCCCCTCACACTTCTTGTCTCTCGGTGTGCCACACTTTGCACATTGAGGACACTGTGCCGTTTAGCTTGGGGGAGTGAGCTCTCACGTTCTTTTTCGATTTGCCACCTTTATTTTCAGTTTTTCACACCGCTTTTCACTTTTGCACTCATTTTTCGTTATTTTCCTTTTGTTTTGCCATGCATCACGTTTTCCTTACTTTCCTGTGTGCCGCATTGCATAGTCACGTTTTCCTTTTATCTTTACTTCTTCCCTTTTTTCATCTCATGCTAGAAATGAATTTTCTGTGATGATGTCTACGTGGAGTTAGCTTATTCTATATGCATGATATATTTGTCGTGTCTTAGATTTCATTTCTGATATCATATGCTATGACTCGCTTGCATTTAGAAATAGGAGCCCACACTTTTCCCTCATGAAAATGGATGAAATTTTATTATTAGCTGAGCCTGAATATTCATATGTATGCTATCACAGAAAACACACCAAGATTCACGCATTGAATGCCTATATCTGGAGTACTGACTTCTTTTCCTTTATCACTTCTATATGCATGAATTGTACACTTCACTTTCGGATGATTGAATGATGGTTATCTATGATATATCTGGATTAGTTAGCTTTTTTGTGATCGAAACTGAGTAGATTAGATTACCCTGCTGAAGTTGTCGTGCATGTCCTATAGAGTGAGCCGAGAGTTATATTTATTTCTTTCTCCACAAATCTTGAACATCATTTCTCTACTTTTAAAATCATTGGTGAATCTCCCCTTAGTGATTCTATTTTATGCCATTTCCCCCGCTATTAATTCCTAGCTCCAAACCTCTTATTCCAAAAAAAAAATATATATATATAATAAAAGAGAGAAGAACATTCTCGTATATCATTATCTCTCTTTGAGTTGGGATCATTGTATATATGAAAAAGAAAAAAAAAAGAAAAAAAAAGAGAGAAAAGAGGAAAAATCCTCAATAAAAGATCCCATCTCGCTTATTTTCTTTCTTCTTTCTCTTCTTTGCCTTTGGAGCTATATAAAAATGGGGATGTAAATATTTTTGTGCCACCACGCTTATAGATAAGCTTGGGGGAGGAGATCCATTGATGTGTGAGAGAGCGACTACTTGACATTGCACGACAACCTAGGCTAAGTAATATTCTATACTCGGTGAGATTGTTTCTAGCTTTACGAAATCCAGAAATCTAAGCCTAGCATTCATTTCATGAAACCCATACTTTTCTATTCTCTCTATTCTATGATGTGATACTCTTATACTCCAGATAGAAAGCGTTCAATTGAAAAGTGTGTGATCTGAGACTTGTATACCGCTTTAGATGATTCAGGCGATGTTAATTTTAAAATCATTCCGTTTTTCATGATTATACCGTTGTTCGTGGGTTTTTCTATTTTCTACTTGCACTATTCTACTATGATATCAAAATGAGATTCTTTGACATGTATTTCTCACTCGGTGCATGCTATAAGAGTAGGTGAAACCCACGTCCTGAGAAAATGATCTAGCATCCTACCTCTTCTTTCTTTCTTTCTTTATTTTCGTTTGGTTTTCATTCTTCTTCGTTTTTCATTTTTTTCGTTTTTCGCCGTTTTCGTTTTCCGAATCCACCGGGTTCGCTTTTTACTTATCTTCCTCGAGGACGAGTAAGAGGCAAGCTTGGGGGATTTTGATCACTCCTTATTTTACACCCTTTTCCCGCATGTTTACATGCCATTTTGATCGCCCAAATCATGTTTTTCACGATATATCGATGATATTGCGATGCTTTTCACGATTTGTTGTTTTTGTCGCATTTCAGGTGATTTGGCGCGATTAGGAGTGATCTCGAGATGCGTGTAATCTAGACGGCCACCGACGACCTCCCCGAGGGGTATTTTGCTGTTGGAGAGGAGCGGAAGAAGAATGGACGTCGCCGGAGCGACGAGGAGGCCAAAACGACCAGTTTGGGCATTTTTTGTGTCCCACTCGGCCGAGTGGAGGAGCCACTCGGCCGACCAGCGAGACACTGCTCGGCCGACCCGTTCAGACACGACTTCCATGTGTACTCGGCCGAGCGACGGAGACCACATCGGCCGAGTGACGATACCACGTCCGCCCGAGTGGCGCCCAGACGAAGGCCCTCAAAAAGACCGAAGTTACTGTTTTTCGGCCATCTGAGCTTCAGAAGACCCACTCGGCCGAGTGGCAAATCCCGTCCGCCCGAGTGAAGTGAAGCCATCGGCCGAGTGACGACAACTCACTCGGCCGAGCCACCCCCGAACTGAAGACCCCTGAAGCCCACGACTTACTGGAAATTGACAGGGTTTTCACTCGGCCGAGCGACTTTTGTCACTCGGCCGAGTGCGATGCGCTGCCTGTAGCGAAATTTGCGGAAAACAGGCTGTGCAGGGGCGTTTTGGTCAGGATTTTTAGACGATTTTTGGGGCTATTTAAGCTCTGTTTTTACCCTAGTTTTGAGAGCCACCTCTCAGATTTTTTGCAGCTTTTTTTGGGTCTACTTTTTAGTTTTATTAATTGTGATTGGTGAAGAGAAAAACTTGGATTTTTGTTGGGTTGATTGAAGATCTACATTGGTTTGCACTTCTCTCCCACAAAAACTCTATTTTTATTGTTTATATCATAGTTGTGATGAATTCCATTGTCTATTTCTTTGCCAATTATTGTGCTATTGCTATGATTAGTGAGTAGTCTCCACGTCTTGGGGCGTGGGGATGAACCCTACGAGCCCAATTTCGTATTTGTGTTGAATTGGTAGGAATTGAGCCAGGATTGTTATTAGGGATTAGATTGGGATCGAATTACTACGGATAGCTAGGTATTCACATCAATTGGGATTTGCAAGAGATTGGATCCCAATTCGATGGGAAGCCCTAGAAATCCGAATTGGGTTGGAGTCGGATTTTCGAAGTATCGGTTTGCAAGAAATTGGACCGATGTTAGGATCTCCGGTTGCAATTCCGTGCCGATACCCGTTTGCAAGAGATTGGACGGGTAGGAACTATCCTAATCTAGATTGTGGACCGAGTTTGCAAGAGATTGGACTCGGTGCGCAATTGGACGATGATGTTGATCCTAATGCTAGCTTCCCTAGGCTAGGGTTTGCAAGAGATTGGACCCAAACCCAGGATAGCTATAGATCGGCAACAGCGCGAGAGCGTGAGCCTGGTTCCACATTTAGTTCATCCGAATTCTCATCCTAGCAATTTCGATACCGGCGAACCACAATTGTGAAATACGGTGAGTAGTGGGGATTCCCCATTCCCTAGGCGTTCTCTATTTGATTTGATATTTTGCACTTTTGTCTGACGATTGTGACAGGATCGCCCAAGGCAATTATCCCTCTGAATAGCCAGGTTGATTAGGAGCAAGCACGGTCATTCGTCCTCCCTGTGTTCGATACCCGCTCGCCGCTATACCGTGCGCTTGCGGTAAAACTACAACCGTCGCCTCGGGACGTGTACGCCGGGGCGCGACCAAAGAGTAAATGGGAAGAGGCACAGTCGGATAGCGTCAGTCGGTACACCGGGCATCTGAAAAGTAGCACATTTGGACAAGAACAACTGTAGATGATAGTGTGGATTCTTGTGGGAGTTCCCATGAAATGGGTCTTGTTGCATCAACACCACAAGTCCCATTTTAAGCTCGAAGTTCTTGTCAGCCGCCAACTCCGTCATTGCAATAGACGAGGTAGTAGAAGTAGTCTTAGGCCGTAGCATATCTCTGATAGAAACAATCCTAGCCATGCGTGCCGCTAACTCCTCTGATGTCTCCGGTCGTTCCATATGATTGTCCTCTATAGCAAGTCTCCTTTCGGCCCTAAGCTTCCTTGACGTACGCTCGATCTTAGAATCAAATAATATATCTTCTTGATGCGCCTTTGATCTTGTGTACATGCACAAAAAAGATTCATGGTGGAATCGTTAGCATAATAGAGGAATAAAGAGGATAAAAATAATAAAATAAAAAAATAAAAAAAAGAACTAACTAAGTAAAGAAAATAAAATACCGTCGCCTCCCCGGCAACGGCGCCAAAAACTTGATCGTGCCCGGATATACACCCGGAAAACGACTGCAGTTTTATCGCAAGCGCACAGCGTAGTGGCGAGCGGGTATCGAACTCAGGGAGAACAATTGACAGTATCTTACTTTGATCACCTAGCTATTGATGGAATAAGAATAGTTTTGATGGTAATGTCACAATCGTTCAAATAGCAAATAGATATCAATATAATAAAAGTATCTAAGGATAGGAAATCCCATTACGGACCGTCACTTATCCTTGTGAATTATGAATATCAATGTTGCAATGTTTGAAAGTAGGTGAACTAGTCGCAACTTAATGTAGAACCAAGCTCATGCTCTCACGCTATTGCCGGTCTATAGCGACCTTGATTAGGGCCCACTCTCGTGCAAACCCTAATCTAATCCACTAGTGTGAAAATCGACATCATCGTCCAATCGCAACTAGAATCTGTTGGATCCTGTGGATGGCAAACAACACTAGAAGGGGGGGTTGAATAGTGTTGTGTATATAGTAAACTTTTTCGCTCAACGATATTAACACAAATAAATTCCTTCTAATGTTTCCTAAGAAACCAAGTAGAGTGATCTACGATTGGTTCTTAATCAACAAAACAATCTTAACAAGAATATGAAAGAGATTGGATTAAGATCAGATAAATATAACTTTGACAAATAGATTTATACAAATAGATTTATACACAGCGGAAATTAAAGATACAAACTTCTGAATAAGTTAACAATGAATTACAAAGATGAACAATTAATAAGTAAAGAATGCTTGTACAAGAAAGATAACAAATCACAGAAAACAAACGCAGACAAAAGGATTTTTATCCTGGTTCCCCGCAACCCGGGTACGTCCAGTCCCCGACCAATCCGGTACGAGATTTCCACTATCTGCCTTGGTAAATACAATTACCTAACTTCACTCGTTAGGATTTCCAACGACCTAGCCTTGACCAGGATTTCTAATCACAACACCTAGACTTGTCTAGGGTTTACCCTTGCCTCACAAACCGAGGACTTTCCAACTGGCAACAACTAGACTTGTCTAGTGTTCCAATAATCAACACAATGAGAATTTATCCAATACACCACAATAAATGATGGAGATTGGTTTATACACCCGATTCTATAGCCAATCAAAGTTTAGACAAATTTGTGTAGTGGCTTGATAGAATGATAGTCTAGATCACACAAAGATACGAGAGAAGTTCTTTGTGATCTAGATCTTTTCAAAAATCCTTTAAATAAATTAAAGAGAATAATAGTAAGGATTTTGAAAATGTGTTAGCCAATAAAAATAAGAGTATGATCTTCAAAAGAATTTATAAAAGAATATTGCAAGATCAAATAAAATCAAAGTTGGCTTAGAGAGAAAATGAGAGCTTTGAATTCAAGAGAGTTTTCACAATAGATTGATTTTTTCAATGTTGTATTTTTCATCAAATAATTCAGCTCTATTTATAGGGAAAAAACTGAGATTTGAATTTCAAATTTCGTTTGACTTTTGTCCCAAAAATTACGGAGTAAATTGCTCAAAGG
This sequence comes from Scilla litardierei, assembly GCA_030789695.1. Lineage (NCBI taxonomy): Eukaryota > Viridiplantae > Streptophyta > Magnoliopsida > Asparagales > Asparagaceae > Scilla > Scilla litardierei. The sequence continues at coordinate 138,783,258 of CM061136.1, forward strand.
ATTTCAAAATACAAATTCAAAAACGTCTGAAAATTTACAGCTGGTAGTCGACTCCCTCATATAGGTAGTCGACTCCCAGAGAACTCCAGGAGTTTTCGATCTCTGACAAGTAGTCGACTCCCTACTTTTGGTAGTCGACTCCCAGAGGAGTTTTTCCTGTTGCTCTTCTAGTCAGACAAGTAGTTAGCTCCAGGGTGCGTGGAGTTTCACTACGAAAATTATGGAGTGACTAGAAAGAAGCTCTCGAAAATATTTTGAAGATAATTAAAAGTATTTTCGAAATTTTTGTGTGTGTGTGTGTGTGTGTGTGTGTGTGTGTGTTTTGTCTATTTGATATGGCTTTAACAAATACCCTAAAAGACACGACACACTCACTATGGACTCAGAACATGTCTTCGGAAGTTTGGTCAACTTGATGAAGTGAAAGCGAGCTTCTCTTTGTGCTTCTTGTTCTGTTTGAGCTTGAGCTTCATCACTTGAGTTTAGTCATATTCGTCTTTGTCTTTGAGCGTTGGAGTGTGCTTCTTTGAGTATGAGTAGAGCTTCGCAAATTCTGCGCACTTGAGTGTAGTGTAGTTAGTATATCAAGCTTTCATTTGGTGTGCTCATCATTAAAATCACTTGGGGTGGAATTCAATTTCCATCACTCTCCCCCTTTTTGATGATGACACCCAAATGAGAAAAAAATATGAAGTAAATAAAACATAAAATATATATGGTATACTTACTCCCCCTGCTTTGATGCGGTTCTCCCCCTACATCGAAGCAATACACAAAAACAGTATACATATGATTTTATTTTGTATCTCATGTATTTCATGTCACATGAATTTTCTCCCCCTTGTCATCAAAAAAAAAATAGATATGTTTAGGAGGGAAATTCAATTTCTTGTGCCTGCAAGAGATGTGTTAGTTCATACTGGCAGTTGATATATAGCATATAGATATTGTAGCAAACACCACACATAGAGTTATTACAGACCATCGTCTCAAATAACATAGTTTTAAGAACCATTGTTTCAGAGAACCATTGTTTTTAGAGAAGGAAGGAGCTAAGAGTGACCGCCACCTTTCTTTAGTTCCCTGATCTCATCAAGGATCATGGAAAGTGTGTCCTCAGTCATCTTGTTGCTCTTCACAACAAGCTCTTTCAAATCGTCCACTTTACGATTGATGTCTTCAAATCCTTCCTTTTGTGTAATCTTCAGCCTTCCAATCTTTTTCAGGAGCATTTCCTGAAGTTCAAGGATGTATGTTGGAACTTCTTCTTCTTCTTCTTCTTCGCCGCTTCCTTTTTCTTCTTCTTCTTCTTCTTCTGAATCTGAAATGACAACTTTCTTACCTCGCCTTGATGATGATGATCCTCCTTCCGCAGCAATTTGTTCTTCAGGGACATTTTCATCAAGGTCATGATGGAGGTTCATTCTCCCAAGAGCATGTACATCAAAGACACGAGCAGGTTCTAGAATGGATGTTTCATGATCCAGTGGCATATTGTAGCTAATGAATAGTATAGTAAGATAGTGTCCATGAGAAAGAGTGGAGGAGGGTCTATCAGAAGAAGCTGAGGCTAGGATAGAATCCATAATCACTTTAGCCCAATTAACACGAATGTTATCTAGGATGGCATAGATGCACTTAGCTTGTTTCTCAGAAAGAATAGCATGGCTCCCAGATTTTTGAGTTATGTTATAAGACAAAATATTAGCCAAGATCCTCGTCGGATAGCGAAGATTGCTACATGGAAGTTTGGTTTGAAAGTGTCTACCGGGCAAATACATTCTTTCTAGAATGTTCTCATCAGTCATTTCGATTTTGTCAAGAATCATACCGGAGTATGGGATTCCTAGGGCTTCTCCTAGGGATTTGACAGTTATAGCAAGTTTAGTATCAAGAACTTTTGTTATGAAACGACTTTTCACGAGATCATAGTCCATGTTTGCATAGAAAAGATGAACAAGCCTAGGATAACAAAGATACACATTTTCAGAAGAGAACACGTTTGCTAAGTTTTGAAAATCTAACAGACTGTCAATACCATAATTGATAACATCATGAAGTTTAACAAATCGTTCATGCAAGATTGGTTTCTTTGAGATCTTAACAAATTTCTCATAGGTAGTAGTTTTGAAAAGATAGGGTAAGATAATCTCCTTTTCAGAATCAATTTCTGTGGTAGTTTTCCTCTTCTTGGAAAAAATCCCCTTGATAGACATCTAGATAGAGTAAAAGAAGAAAATATAACATTTTTACACTACTAGATAACCAAGAGAGATGAAATAAAAAATATCATGGAGTAAAATTTTTTTTACCTTGAGTAACTTTGGAGGAAGATGAGAAAATAGCTCCAACAAGTCCAAGCACCAAGGTGAAAAATCAAGAGAAGAGGAGGAGGAAGAGGGGTAGTCGGCTACCTCTAGGGTTTTTCTTGGGGTTTTGTTGTTTGGATGAAGAGATGGGGAGAAGAGAGGGCCTTTAGATCAAGATTTGGATGGCTAGGATGAGTTTTAGGCTTATTGGGTAAGTTGTCTTAACGGATCTTGACCCATCCACTCAATAGAACCCATTAGGAGTTAGTCAAAAAAGAGCAACCCAGAAATTTACGTACTGGTAGTCGACTCCCTCCTGTAGGTAGTCGACTCCCTGCTGGGTTGAGTCGTTTTCTCATCCCGGGGAGATTTTGATCCAGGTTGAGTGAGCTTTCTGAACAAAAAAATTATTTAAGAATAAAACACAATCATATAAACATATTAACTCATTAAATATTTAAATATATATATATATATATATATATATAATAATTTAGAAAAAAACTTTTGTTCTGATTCAGCCGTTTTGACTTCTTGAATTTTCTTCATTGTTTTCCTCCTTTTAGAGTACCTGAAAATAAATAAGCGTTTTATGGTACTCTTTGATTTTGAGTCCGAGGAGTTAGTCTTTAGGAAGCCAAACCCAATACGGTTTAGTTCCTTCATGAACAACATATTTATAATTTTTGTTAAGATGAATTTGTTGAACAAAGTTAGTAGCGTACCTTTCTTTTCGCTGATTAGATAATCTCTTTGGTACCCAGATGCTCAAAACATTATTGTTAGCATGATGCATCCTAGTATGCTTAACCCGTTTCTTGGTATGATGTGAATCATAGCCGAGTCCGGTTTTGCTAGATGAAGCTTTTTGATTATCTATTATACTATCTAGCTTCCCTTTTCCTTTGTTAAAATTCTCAATAATTTTCATCGTAGCGTCGTATTTATCTTTGACAGATACGAGAAGATTATTTAGATTTTCAACTTTTTCATTTACTAGCAAAATATCTTTTTGTAGGAGATCATTCTTTTCTTTAAGAAGACTATTTTCTTTAATGACTTCTTCTTTTTCTTTAGTCTCTCTTTTAATATTTCTAAGTGTCTTTCTATGTTCTTTAATGAGCTTTTCATGCATTTTGCATAGCTCCTTATATGCTCCCCTATAATCCAAGTCTTCATCATCGCTTGACGATGACTCATTGTCACTAGATGAATCATTTGATATGGCTTTAACAAATACCCGAAAAGACACGACACACTAACTATGGACTCAGAACATGTCTTCGGAAGTTTGGTCAACTTGATGAAGTGAAAGCGAGCTTCTCTTTGTGCTTCTTGTTCTGTTTGAGCTTGAGCTTCATCACTTGAGTTTAGTCATGTTCGTCTTTGTCTTTAAGCGTTGAAGTGTGCTTCTGTGAGTATGAGTAGAGCTTCGCAAATTCTGCGCACTTGAGTGTAGTGTAGTTAGTACATCAAGCTTTCATTTGGTGTGCTACTCATTAAAATCACTTGGGGTGGAATTCAATTTCCATCAGAATCCACTCTCATGCAACCTCGAGCTATGGCCTAGGTTATGATAGTTCGTATTCGTCCAATCTCTTGCAAACGAATATTAGTATAGATTTATAATAAAAATCCTAGCTTTGGTCCAATCTCTTGCAAACCAAATTTAGGGAATTTCAATTATAAACCTAAGTCGAATGTCTAGGCCTTCCCATCAATTGGGATCCAATCTCTTGCAAATCCCAATCAAAGGAAATTCCTAGCTACCCGCAATAAATCAATCAAAACTTAACCTTTCTTCAATACTAGCAACAATTCTATTCATTCATCACAATTCAAAGATCAGGTCCATATGATTCATCCCCATGTCCTAGAACGAATAAACTACTCACAAATCATCATGAAAATCTCAGAAATAAAGCAATAGATCATAGCATAATTCATTGTAGAGAAGAGACAATTCATAAAAATAAGGGTTTTAGCAAGAAAGAACAAACCAAAATTGTCGCCTATGATCTCCAGCTGAGATTTACAAAAAGAATAGCCGTCAAAAAATAATAGAAGTCTCTCCTAAACTAGGGATAAAACTAGGTTTAAATACAAGCCAAAATCGTCCAAAAAAATCCTGACAGAATTGCCTCTGTGCAGCCCAGAAATCAAAATCTGTGTAACAGTCGGAATGCGTCACTCAGTCGGAATGCGTCTGAATGCGTATCCGTTTCACTCGGCCAAACGCAGCTCGTTACTCGGCCGAGTGAACTCTCTGTTCGGCCGAGTAAGCTGCTTCTGGGATCTTTTCTTCTCCTCATCGCCTCCTCGTCGATTCTATTGAATTTCTTCCTCTTCCGCTCATCCTCTAACGCTGCTAACTTCTCAAATAAGCTGTGGGCGACGCTTCGGTGTGTGCGAAAGTCCCTTGATCTCATTTTTGCTCCAGATCACTCCGTATCTCCTGAAATACGACAAAAACGAGAAATAGTGAAAAACAAACACGATATCGTCGAATAATCGTGGAAAATGCAATAAGGGCGATCGAAATGTCATGAAAACATGCAGAAAAAAGGTGTAAAATAAGGAGCGATCAACTTCTACCTCATCCAAGATGCAAAATCCTCTTCCAATTAGAGAGAACCCACCATCTTCAAGCTTCAAGACCTAATCCTCTTTCAATTTCATGAAGCTCCTCCATCTTCATCAAGCTCCCAAGAAATCCCAAACCCTAGCTTTCTCCTCTTCTCTTCCTTCTTCCTCTATCTAATTCTTTCTCTTCTCTTCCTTTTCTTGCTTAGGAATTTCGGCCTGGCAACAAGGGGTAGCTCGGCTGTTTGGGGAGTTTGGCCATGGGAAGAAATCGGCATGATGAGGGTTTACGAAAGAGGAGAAGGGGAAGCTCTGTTGAGTATTGATTCCCCGGATTTGGTTTTGGATGATGAGCAAACATAAATATTATGAACTAACTGTTTGTGAGCGCAGTTATGGAGATCGTCGCCAAAAGAATACGTATATCAAAAGCAACGTCTCAAGACTTCTCAATACGCGTGATCGTGTGCCTGAAGCTTCGTTGAAGCTCTAAGAGCAATATTGAAGTCAAGAAGAATGAAGATTGAAGCTTCGAAGACGGTTCGTCATGTATTATTTATTGTCTTCTAGCTTCATAGATTAGAATGTTAAGCCTTGAGTAGGACTTACTTTATTATTTTCATTTCGCTCATATCTTAGAGCTAGGATTATCGTAGAAGCCATTAGAAACTTTCTCGAAGCTTATCGCTTCTTCCCTCGGCTTCTAGTGCATGTTAGTTGGTTCAAGTAGAAGAACCAACCGAGTAGATGACGATCTAGTCGGTCGGTAATTCCTCTTGAACCGACTAGAATGCCTTGCTCATTTCAGCTCATTCCCTGTTGATCAATTAGTCGGTCAAGAAGAGTCACCGACCGACTAGATGACGATCTAGTCGGTTAGAAATCCTTCTTAGACCGACTAGTTATCATTGCCTGATTTCAGCCTGAGCTACTGTTTACAGTTAGTCGGTCAAAGCACAACGACCGACCGACTAGTTGAGAAACTAGTCGGTTGGAAGTTGTTCTTAAACCGACTAGCTGTCTTTGTTTCCAGCCAATTGTTTTTCTCTCTTAGTCGGTCAAAGAATACTCACCGACCGACTAGATGATGATCTAGTCGGTTGGCAAGTCTTCTTAGATCGACTAGTTCATATTGCCTGGAACTTCATCTTTTGGCTGTAAGCCTGTTAGTCGGTTCATAAAGAATCACCGACCGACTAGTTGGTAATCTAGTCGGTCAGTGATCCTTCTTTGACCGACTAGTCTGCTTCAGAATAGAGCCGTTGGAGCTTTAATTGAAACGTTTTTCTCTCTCTCTTTCCTCTATCCTATATATACTTGGAGGGGTTCTTTCCTAGTAATCAAGGCTGCCATTTTAGATGTTTAGGGATATCAAAGAGAAGCTATTCAACTCCATTCAAAAGCTTTCTCTTCATCACAAGAATCTCTCCCTCAACTCTTTGAGCCATATTCCTCAAGAGAGATTCTCTCCATTGTGAGCCTTCGAAGCCAAGAGCTTGATCCAAAGTCACCATCCTCCATCCTAGCATTCGATCGTTGATCTTATTGGTGGAGCTTCGGTTTGGTTACATCTTCTTTCCCAAAATCCATCTTTGCCCTAATTTGGTAAGTTATACTCAAGGCATAGGATTTTGTGGTAAGTGTTTCATATTTCATTTCAATTGATACTGCAATTGTGTCTCTCGGTTGTGAGAGAGGGTGTGATCCCGGTTTGTGGGAGTCACATGGCATTTGTATGATTTGGTCTTGTGAAGGTTTTTCACAAGAATTTCATAGTGCTAAATCTTGAGTTATGGTTTCTAACTCAAGTATCCGGACGGGATCCGGGTGGTTGGGACGTAGGATCATCGGGAACAAGTCGGGGAGACTTGGGTGGATCCGAACCTGTTAAATCGTTTCTTTGCGTTTTGTGAATTCTTGTTGATTGTTATTTATTCCGCATTGTCGTTTGTTTCTTGCACAATAATTTGGAATAACTATCTTGATTATTTTAAAGTACTATTCACCTCCCTCTAGTACATGTGCAGTGGCTTCACAGGGCACTACAATTAGGATTTTGTGGTAAGTGTTTCATATTTCATTTCAATTGATATTGCAATTTTGTCTCTCGGTTGTGAGAGAGGGTGTGATCCCGGTTTGTGGGAGTCACATGTCATTTGTATGATTTGGTCTTGTGAAGGTTTTTCACAAGAATTTCATAGTGCTAAATCTTGAGTTAGGGTTTCTAACTCAAGTATTCGGAGGGGATCCGGGTGGTTGGGACGTATGATCACCGGGAACAAGTCGGGGAGACTTGGGTGGATCCGAACCCGTTAAATCGTTTCTTTGCGTTTTGTGGATTCTTGTTGATTGTTGTTTATTCCGCATTGTCGTTTGTTTCTTGCACAATAATTAGGAATAACTATCTTGATTATTTTAAAGTACTATTCACCCCCCCTCTAGTACATGTGCAGTGGCTTCACAGGGCACTACAATTGGTATCAGAGCCAAGGTTAAAGCTACAAGTTCAAAGCTATGACGAACAACGACTACAACGTCTTCAAGGACCGTCAAGGAGCTTCTTCAGTTTTGGAAGGGCAATCCTCAACTAGGCCTCCCTCTTCCAATGGTACCAATTACGGGTACTGGAAATGCCGAATGGAAACGTTCGTCCGGAGCGCTTCACTTTGGAGAGCCACGTTGACGGGGTATGTCGAGCCCGTCGAAGAAGATTTCGTGAAGTGGACTCCCGCGGAGGTCGCCGCGGAGGTAAGCAATGCCAAGGCAATGAATGCCTTGCAATGCGCATTGGAGCCCGAAGACTTCAATAAGATATGCACATGTAAGAGTGCATATCAAATATGGAACTCCCTCCTCATCTTACATGATGGGACGAGTAGGGTAAGAGACTCTAAACTCGTTGTTGTTAATAAAGATTACGAGTTATTTCAAATGTAACAGGGTGAGAAGATGAAGGAGTACTATGCTCGTTTCGTCGACATCACCAACGAGTTGGAGGCTCTTGGGAAAACCTACACCCAAAAGGAGAAATTCTCAAAGATCATCGATGGACTTCCTTCTTGTTGGGAAAAGCATACCTTCACCATCGAGGAAGGTAATGATATGAGTAAGTACACTGTCATACAACTAATGGGTACCTTGATGTCTTATGAGGTACGCAAGGACAGTAAGCTCATGATGAAAGAAAAGATGAAGTCGTACTTGAAGCAAGACGAGCCAAAGAAAAAGGCGAATGCGTACAAGGCCGCTCCATCTACAGATGATGAAGAATCGGAAGAAGAATCGGAAGAAGAGTTGGACATGGAAGCATTGGCCGATTTGGCAAAGAAGTTCGACTGATTCTTCCGATAAGGTAAGTTGAAGAATAAATCAAAATTTATTTCGACTAATACTTCTACTCCCGTGTGTTATAAATGCAACAAGCCAGGACATATCAAACCGGATTGTCCTCTCAACAAACACAAGGAGAAGTGGAAGGCATCCAAGTACGACAAGTCGAGAAAGCACAAGAAAGGACTTGTCGACACATTCACCGACTCTGACGAGGACTCCTCAAGTGGAGAGTCGGATGATGAAAAGGCGGAGAAAGCACACATGTGCTTCATGGGAAAAGAGGAACGTGATCAAGAGACTTCCTCCGATGAAAGCGAGGATGGAAGCGAGGATGAAGGCGGTGAGGTAACAATGGAAGAACTTAGAATAGCTAATGAACAACTTTGAAATAAGTTTTCTAATTTGGCTACTCGTTTTATTTAGACTAAAAATGAGTTAGATAGTCTTAAAACCTCGCCTAAACGTATCATCGTCAACAACGACACCACTGTTGAAGGGTTGAGAAATGAGATTGTAAATCTCAAATCTCAACTTGAGCATGTTCATATCGAGGATTCGAATGAACATGTGATAGCGGATTTGACGTCTCAAAACACAACTTTGAGTATTGAGAATAAAAATCTCAAATCACGTGTTTGCGCACTCATATCGCAAGTGTTCACCTTGGATGCTTCGATGCATTCTCTCACCGAGAAATATGAGTGCACATTGGGTCGAATCAATGAATTCAATAAAGGTAAGGGCCATTTGGATAATATCCTAAATGACTTACTTCTGGCCAATCACCACATTGGCTTGGGGTATAAGATGGATGAGTCATCCAAATCGTCCGCCACCTTTATTAGGCCAACGTCCGATACTTCTACTAGTGGGAGTAAACACTTCATGGGTACTTCTACCAATGGTGCTTTCGCTAGGTACACACCCCTATTTGGAAAGAAACCCACTTTGGGTGGACCTCCAAAGAGGGGTCATGCTTTCATGTATGCCATGCCACGCAGGAACACACATCCTACTCCACATGTTAGCACGTATGATGATTTTTATGATCCGCATCCACGAGCACGTGCACACCATGTGAGACACACTCATGCACGTGTTCCATCACATGCATATGTTCATTCACATTCTCATATGAATAATTATCATCATGCACCATTGCATCATTTGCCATATGCTTATCCACAACATGCATCACATAGACATCAACAACGTATGCATGCTCCCAATAGGATTAGGACTCCCAAGACATACACTATTTGGGGTCCGAAGAACACAAGCATGCATGCTAAGGATATGTATGTGCAATCGTATATAAACGATATTATTTTGAATGATGATTATGTTGGGAAATCAAGGTCCTCTTGGACTTGGTTTCCGAAGGGTTAGTTTTCTTTGACCCTTCATTGCTTGGTACCATAAGTTTAATTTCATTTTATGGGTACCAAAGCAATTATGGTAAGAATTGGTTTATTTTTTTATTTTTTATTTGCATATTGATCTTGAATATGCATTTTTGTTTGAAGCTTAAATTCATATTGAATTTGAATTTAATATGGCTATGGGTTACAAATATTTGAATTTAATATGTTAAATTTGTTGCCTAACCCATAGGATCCAAAAGGATTTTTGGATACCAAAATGATGCTTTCTAGGTTCAATCCATCATGGGATACCAACCCTACCAACTCATTGTTTTGCAAAGTTTTTCATTCAAATGGAGTTGATGGTGCTTAAGTGATGCACCAAAGTAGGGGGAGCCTAATGTTGTAAGTATATTCTTACATTTGATATACATTTGGTATCCATGTGTGTTGATTGCATGCATTGTTAGAATATTTACATTGGTATCATTTTGCTTTAATGTGTATGCTAGAATTGTGTATGCCATAAGTCCTATGATGATTGTATTGTTTTTGGCATAACACGTTTTGCATGTTACTCTTGGTATCATATTTGCTACATTTGGTTTTAACATTGGATTTTTGTCTCTGATGTTGATTTCGTCGCTCGACGATTAACTTGGTTAAATAGAATTGGTTCTATGAAATCATAGAATTTTTTTTCATCCACTAAATTAACCAAGAATGTTGATATTGGAGAGTATGTTCCATAACTCAATAAGTGAAATTAATTTGAGTTTTGGATATTTCGTATTTCGATTTTCGCATATGGCTTGATGATTTCGTTTTTCGATTTTCGCATATGGCTTGATGATTTCGTATTTCGATTTTCACCTATGGCTTGATGATTTCGTTTTTCGATTTTCGCCTACGGTTTGATGATTTCGTATTTCGATTTTCGCCTATGGCTTGATGGTTTCATTTTTCGATTTTCGACTATGGTCAAGTTGGCACGCTTTGATTTTCTTCGGTATTTTACATTTGGTATTTTATTTTGGTGTCATTTGGACCGTGGTCGTATTCTTCGACTCCCGTGATTTTACTTTTAGCCATTGTAATCTTGTCGTTGTTCTCCTCCCTCTCTTTTTGCTAATGCCAAAGGGGGAGAGAATTAATAATGACAATGTGCTAATTGATAATTCAAAGCAATTTACCATGAATCTAAGTTGATATGTTAGATTCAGGGGGAGTTAAGATATAAAATGGATTTAGAATCCTAAATTGCAATAATAGGATTCATATTGTATATTTCACTCGTCTGCTTGAGGCGCATGAATATTATTGAATACGGAACTAACGTGTCATCAATGCAGGGGGAGTAAGTAAATTTCATTTGAATCATTATTATTGATTATTATTTATGTTGGTTTGTCATCACCAAAAAGGGGGAGAATGTTGAGTATTGATTCCCCGGATTTGGTTTTGGATGATGAGCAAACATAAATATTGTGAACTAACTGTTTGTGAGCGCAGTTATGGAGATCGTCGCCAAAAGAATACGTATATCAAAAGCGACGTCTCAAGACTTCTCCATACGTGTGATCGTGTGCCTGAAGCTTCGTTGAAGCTCTAGGAGCAATATTAAAGTCAAGAAGAATGAAGATTGAAGCTTCGAAGACGGTTCGTCATGTATTATTTATTGTCTTCTAGCTTCATAGATTAGAATGTTAAGCCTTGAGTAGGACTTACTTTATTATCTTCATTTCGCTCATATCTTAGAGCTAGGATTATCATAGAAGCCATTAGAAACTTTCCCGAAGCTTATCGCTTCTTCCCTCGGCTTCTAGTGCATGTTAGCTGGTTCAAGTAGAAGAACCAACCGACTAGATGACGATCTAGTCGGTCGGAAATTCCTCTTGAACCGACTAGAATGCCTTGCTCATTTCAGCTCATTCCCAGTTGATCAATTAGTCGGTCAAAGAAGAGTCACCGACCGACTAGATGATGATCTAGTCGGTTAGAAATCCTTCTTAGACCGACTAGTTATCATTGCCTGATTTCAGCCTGAGCTATTGTTTACAGTTAGTCGGTCAAAGCACAACGACCGATCGACTAGTTGAGAAACTAGTCGGTTGGAAGTTGTTCTTAAACCGACTAGCTGTCTTTGTTTCCAGCCAATTGATTTTCTCTCTTAGTCGGTCAAAGAACACTCACCGACCGACTAGATGATGATCTAGTCGGTTGGCAAGTCTTCTTAGACCGACTAGTTCATATTGCCTGGAACTTCATCTTTTGTCTGTAAGCCTGTTAGTCGGTTCATGAAGAATCACCGACCGACTAGTTGGGCAATCTAGTCGGTCAGTGATCCTTCTTTGATCGACTAGTCTGCTTCAGAATAGAGCCGTTGGAGCTTTAATTGAAACGTTTTTCTCTCTCTCTTTTCTCTATCCTATATATACTTCGAGGGGTTCTTTCCTAGTAATCAAGGTTGCCATTTTAGAGGTTTAGAGATACCAAAGAGAAGCTATTCAACTACATTCAAAAGCTTTCTCTTCCTCACGAGAATCTCTCCCTCAACTCTTTGAGCCATATTCCTCAAGAGAGATTCTCTCCATTGTGAGCCTTCCAAGCCAAGAGCTTGATCCAAAGTCACCATCCTCCATCCTAGTCTTCGATCGATGATCTTATTGGTGGAGCTTCAGTTTGGTGACATCTTCTTCCCCAAAATCCATCTTTGCCCTAATTTGGTAAGTTATACTCAATGCATAGGATTTTGTGGTAAGTGTTTCATATTTCATTTCAATTGATATTGCAATTGTGTCTCTCGGTTGTGAGAGAGGGTGTGATCCCGGTTTGTGGGAGTCACATGTCATTTGTATAATTTGGTCTTGTGAAGGTTTTTCACAAGAATTTCATAGTGCTAAATCTTGAGTTAGGGTTTCTAACTCAAGTATCCGGAGGGGATCCGGGTGGTTGGGACGTAGGATCACCGGGAACAAGTCGGAGAGACTTGGGTGGATCCGAACCCGTTAAATCGTTTCTTTGCGTTTTTTGAATTCTTGTTGATTGTTGTTTATTCCGCATTGTCGTTTGTTTCTTGCACAATAATTAGGAATAACTATCTTGATTATTTTAAAGTACTATTCACCCCCCCCCCTTTAGTACATGTGCAGTGGCTTCATAGGGCACTACAAGCTCTTCTCAATTTCTCTCCCCCCTTTTCTTCTTGCTTCCACCTGGTAGGATTTGGCCTAGGGATTTCGAATGAGGGAGAGTATTTTCGGCAGCAAGGGAACAAGGGCTTCGGCCTGTGCGTGGGGGAGAAGGGGATTAGGGAAAATAAAAAAGAAGAAAGAATTAGGGAGAGGGATTTTTGGGTATCTACAAGTTTGCCATCCCCATTCTTAAACAAAAATCTCTCTTCCCTCTTCCTACTAATAATCCAAGTCCACCTCTAAACAACCAAGTCTCTTAACTCAAGCCAAACGGCAAAGCCTAACAACCAACTCTTAGGATACTAATATTAACTATAGGCCCATACAATAACATTGATAATATTCATCAACATCACCAATAATAAAACTACTAATACCAAAATTATAACCACCAAACATCAATAATAATAATGTCATTCATTAATAACTATCTCAGCATCACTAATATCATGAACATACCGCTTTACCATACATATTCACCAACTAGAATTGCTAAGCACACTTGTTGCGGGGTAGAACTCGCGCACAATGAATTTGTATTATGGGGAACCAAGGGCACGATGGTTAAGCTAATGATGCGGTTAGGGTAAGATATTTGACAGGTGATTAGTGAGGTGCAGAGGTTGAACTTGTTGTCAAGGCAGACCACGGTGTCGAATCCGGCAGGATCCAGGCGAGGGGAGTCGAGCTGCTGGAGCTGGGGGCGAGCACGACCGGGGGGACGAGCTATCCTGCGCAGGGAACAACTCGTCAGAAAGGCCGGGTTGGGGTCCAACCCTTAGCCTCTCTGATGCCTAAGTCAGTAATAGGACTTAAAGCGGGGGCCAGGCACGAGGGTCGGACTAAAGGTGAGTCGACCGCACGTGACGAGCTATGAGTGGAAGAACAAAGATATGGACGACCTTTGCACTTGTGTGTGAGTAATGAGGATTGAGAGTAAATTTGTCAACCCCCTCTTCGTTGGAAGCGAAGGGGTTTTTATACTTGACGGGAGATGGTTAGGTAGGGCTGACCTGGCATGCTGACTTGGCGTGCTAAGTTGGCCCTGCTGTCAGCGGAAGCTTCAGACGAGGATGTCAGGAACGGGAGTGTCAGCCATGCTTTTGTCAGACGGCATAGTGACTGGGGCCGCTTTTGTCAGGGTGTCAGGGCCGAAAGCATTAAGTGTCAGGGGCGCAGTGGACAGGGGGTGCTTTGTCAGATGGTCGGGCGGCGTAAGTGTCAGTTGTGTCCTTGTACTAGGTTGTTTGTCGTGTCCGATGAGTCAAGGATCCGACGGAGCGTCTCCCAGCGGTAGGGCCCCTGACGAGCCTCTGGGCCGGCCTGGGCATTGGACGTGCGGCCCGGCCGCACATTCTTGGGTAGGGATCCTGGATCGCCGGGGGAGGATGGGTGCTCCTTTGTCAACATCCGAGGCTGCGCTGTCCGGGCATGCCTTGTCCGTGCGTGGTTCCTGGCAGACCGAGGGAGAGCGGGCAAGCGCATCTGTCAGTGGACGAGGTGAGGTGTGCCCATCCCCCTGTCGCGGCGGGCTTTTGGATCGACTGGCGCCCTACGGGCCTCTAGAGTTCGGGTGAGCGGTGCCCCATCGTTGGGCTGGCCGCCCGTTCGGGAGGGGCAAGCCAACGGGGCACTTCGGTGGTTTAGAGCGGAAGGTCGGACTAACCCGATCTTCTGGTCGTAACAATTGCCCCCGACATTCGAGTTCGGGGCGGGAGCCCGCTTCGGATCGGATGAAGTAATGCTACTTCACTTTGAGGTGACGGTTTGGATTTTGGTCCGTGCTCGGGAGGGGCGGCGCAGGTCTGGGAATTCCCATCGAGTTGGTCATTATTGCGATTTGAAAGTGCCTGGGGAAATCGAAGCGCCTCTGCCCGTGGTCACGTGAAGCGTGGATGAAGGCGACTTTCACGCCCGTCGAAGCGTCAAAGATGCTCTGATGGGCGACCCGTGGTGGTGCATCGACAGTCGTGATGGCTTGTTGACCTCCATAAGTATGGGGAGGAGATCGGCGGAAGGTTTCATCCGGCTTCAACTCTTCTTCCTACCTTCCAGTTTTTGCCGGTCGTTCGCCGACATTGTCTCCGTTGCTCTCGTCGGGGGTCCATTTCCGGTCGTCTTCTCCGCTCGTCCGCTTGCTAGATAATTCCGGTGTCCTTTAAGCGATGGCTTCCCATTCTGATTTTGGAACGGGTAGCAGCGCGGTGACAGAGGAGTCACTGTCCGAGGAGAGGTGGTGGGGGCGCGCGAAGGCCTCAGCGGAGGAGAGTGTGGCGCCCTGTCATACCGAGGGCGATAGTAGCTGTCAGGTGCAGGCCGGACAGGATCAACATTAGGGAGACTCGGGAGTGGTTCGTGCGTCCGCCCTACGAGGCACGGGTGCCGGAACCCGGGGAAAGGGTGTGTTCGCCTGGGGATAATGAAGTTGGGGTCTACATCCGATCTTTCGAGTTAGGACTTCGATTCCTGATCCACCCTTACCTCCTATGCCTGATGAACTTCCTAGAGGTGCTGATCTTCGCCTTGGCACCCCGCTCCTGGGGCTTGCTGGTGGGGTTTGCCGTGATATGCTTTGCCAACTCTTTGGGTCTGTCACTGGTTTTGTTCCAGCACTTCTTCGTAGGTCGGAGGAGGGGGGTGTACCACTGCATCTGTGCCGGCCGACGCGGTGCTGATGTCGAATTGGGGGGTGTTGAACCCTCTGGCGAACGAGGGGGTGGAGCTAACCGATGAGGACCTGGTGAGGGAGCAGGTCTTGGCGGGGCTGCCCCAGGCACACCGCCGGTTAGAGAATTTGATGCGGGTCGGTTAGCTTGCCCGGGATTGCTGGTCCCAATGTAGTTCGAGCCAGGTGTGTCTTTATCCGTCGTTACCGTGAGGAGCATGTCGTCCCAATGGGAGATTTCTTCTTTTTGCACGGCCGGTCGTTGTAATGTTGTATTCCCGGCGTTCTTCATGAATAGCTATTTGAAATAAACTGGTTAGATTGATCTTGCCTTTGTTTCATCTTCTCCTTATAGAGTGTGTGGACCACTTGCTTTCTTGCGAAGGTATAATTGCCCCCAACATTCCACTGCCCAAGAGCGCTAGGTCAGGGGGAGGGGGATGTTGACATAGTGTGTTGATGGCACAAGCGTGAGCTCTAGGCAGACCGGAGGACCACTGGTTCGGCTCGAGGTGAGGCATTCCGACCTATCAGGCCCTGTAAGGTTGGGGGGTTGTTGTCGCAGTCCGATCCCGAGCAGGTGATGCCCAATGAACCTGGCCGTCGTGAGGACGGCGGGGTTCTGCTTGGACCGTTGCATGGGTAGGGGCTATCAATAGTGTGGTCGACCCCTTGGTTACCGCACCGAGCGGCGGAGCTTCAGGCGGCAGTGGCCCCAAGGGATAGGTCTTGTCTCGCCCTTCTCCACCCTTTTTTGTTTAAAGGGAATGGCGGGTTCGGTCCGAGGGAGGTCTCGTTTCGTTACGTTGGCCCCCGCTACTATCGTAAGGTTCGGATTACATATATGTTATTTCTGTTGGTTTTGCCATCTTTTGCTTGGCGAAGCCCCGAGTTATACCTGTGTGGGGAGTGCGCAGTTCGACCGCTCTTCTCCCCGCCGTGACGGGTGGCCCAGTTTCGTGAGCTCGCCTCGCAATTTGACGGGGGGTCGTACCCAAGTTAGAGCATGCTCGGATAGGGGTTAGGGATTTGCTTGGAAATCATATAGCTACTCAAATTTACAAGAATTGAACCTTAGTTTTTACATGAGGTCCTGGCAAGGTCTTTGGTAGTTAGGTGAGTATGACCCGATCCGTTGGCGGGCTGGGTGGTTGTTCCATCCCGCTGTAAACTGCATCTGGATGTGTGAATTTTTCTCTATAGGGCGGGCCTCTTTTTCTTCTGTTCGCGTCGCGATCCTCTGCGCGTCCCCCATGCTGAAGAGTTGCAATGTCTCCTCGGCTGCTTGGATTCACCAGGGAAGCTGTCTTGCTATTGTCCTCCATCAGACCGCTCTTACGGAGTTTCCTTCGAAGGAGGTAGGAGGACGGGGTGTCGGAGGTGGAGAACGAGGCAACGGAGGTGGCGTCGTCTCCCCGGGAGGGTCTTCGACGGCCCGGCCTCGGTGGGAAGATAGAGACAAGGGTGAGCGAATCCCTATCGGTAAGGCGACCCTCCTTCCCCTCCATTGATTTGTCATATCCCGCCTCGTCTCCGCTATGCTGACCGGTTGCAAGGCCTCTCCGGGGGTTCCATACATCGAAGGGAAACCCAGAAGGGGGAGGCGGACGAGGTGGAGGTGGATGCGTCGCCTCCCTGGGGGGGGGGGGGGGGGTTCTTTGGCGGGCCGGCCTTGCGGGGAAGGTCGAGGGCGAGCAGGTGGGTCGTTAGGAAGCGCGTCAGTGGAAGCCTACGAGCCCGGGGGGCTTTTGCCTTTCCTTCCGGCGGGAATCGATGGGGAACGGATCGCCAATGGGCTATTCCTCTTACACAAGGGGAGCCCCACCTTCACCCCTCCGTCTGCTCTGAACCAGACGAAACAGTGGATCGCGCCAATTGTTGCGGGGTAGAACTTGCGCACAATGAATTTGTATTATGGGGAACCAATAGCACGATGGTTAAGCTAATGATGGGGTTAGGGTAAGCTATTTAACAGGTGATTAGTGGGGTGCAGAGGCTAAACTTGCTGTCAAGGCAGACCACGGTGTCGAATCCGGCAGGATCCAGGCGAGGGGGGCCGAGCTGCTGGAGCTGGGGGCGAGCACGACCGGGGGACGAGCTATCCTGTGCAGGGAACAACTCGTCAGAAAGGCCGGGTTGGGGTCCAACCCTTAGCCTCTCTGATGCCTAAGTCAGTAATAGGACTTAACGCGGGGGCCAGGTACGAGGGTCGGACTAAAGGTGAGTCGACCGAACGTGACGAGTTATGAGTGGAAGAACAAAGATATGGATGACCTTTGCTCTTGTGTATGAGTAATGAGGATTGAGAGTAAATTTGTCAACCCCCTCATCGTTGGAAGCGAAGGGGGTTTTATACCTGACGGGAGACGGTTAGGTAGGGCTGACCTGGCATGCTGACTTGGCATGCTGACTTGGCCCTGCTGTCAGCGGAAGCTTCAGACGAGGATGTCAGGAACGGGAGTGTCGGCCATGCTTTTATCAGACGGCGCAGTGGCTGGGGGCGCTTTTGTCAGGGTGTCAGGGCCGAAAGCATTAAGTGTCAGGGGCGCAGCGGCCAGGGGGTGCTTTGTCAGATGGTCGGGCGGCGTAAGTGTCAGTTGTGTCCTTGTACTAGGTTGTTTGTCGTGTCCGATGAGCCAAGGATCCGACGGAGCGTCTCCCAGCGGTAGGGCCCCTGACGAGCCTCTGGGCCAGCCTGGGCATTGAA
Organism: Scilla litardierei; assembly: GCA_030789695.1. Lineage (NCBI taxonomy): Eukaryota > Viridiplantae > Streptophyta > Magnoliopsida > Asparagales > Asparagaceae > Scilla > Scilla litardierei. The sequence continues at coordinate 138,801,413 of CM061136.1, forward strand.
CGTGCAGTCCGGCCGCACATTCTTGGGTGGGGATCCTGGATCACTGAGGGAGGATGGGTGTGCCTTTGTCAACATCCAAGGCTGCGCTGTCCGGGCGTGCCTTGTCCGCGCGCGGTTCCTGGCGGACCGAGGGAGAGCGGGCAAGTGCCTCTGTTAGTGGACGAGGCGAGGTGCGCCCATCCCCCTGTCGCGTCGGGCTTTCGGATCGATTGGCGCCCTGTGGGCCTCTAGAGTTCGGGCGAGTGGTGCCCCATCGTTGGGCTGGCCGCCCATTCCGGAGGGGCAAGCCAATGGGGCACTTCGGTGGTTTAGAGCGGAAGGTCGGACTAACCCGATCTTCTGGTCGTAACAACGCTAATAAACACTATTAGCACGCTAACAATAATAAGCCAACCACACGCGTTCCCTTATATATCCCAAGCATATCATAGTCACCTTATAGCCCTACATGTAGGACTTTACTATACACACAACAAAATTACTATACACACACACGCTAACAGTATTTTACATATACGGGCATTACATGAAGGATGCCACAGAGAGGCTGGCAAAGGTCCGGGGGTATTATAAGACCCAAAAGGACGAGACCACCAGGCAGGACAAGGCCACCGAGGAGCTGCAGGAGAGGATCTGCAAAGAAGAGGCCTGGAGGGTCACCGCCGAGAAGCTACTGGCCTCGGAGAGAGAGGCGACCGCGGTGAAGATCACCGAGCTGGAGCAGCAGAACGCTGAGCTGGCGAAGGTCGACCTAGACAAGGTGAGGGTCCAGGCCGTTCTCCAGTACCGGACCAGCGAGCTCGTCCTCGTCCTGACGACCATGAGAATGGAGGGCTTCGACGACGGTCTGGAGGCCAGCTTTGAGAGGGCCAAGGCGAGGTTGGGGGAAGCTCTACCCCAACATGGAGATCGACTTCACACGGCTGTCATCGGCGTCTGATGACGATGCGGAGCTTCTACTGCCTTTAAGGCCGAGGTGGCTGAGATTCCAACCGACGACGACCATGGATGCGACCAGGTGGACTCCCAGGTCCCAGAGTGCGGCAGTCAAGGGAGTGGCAGCCGAGTCGAGGCACCATAGGCTGGGGCGAGAATGTATGGCCGGCACTGGGGCCGAGCCTGGAGCCTTTTTAGTTTTGATCGTGAGATGTAAAAGGTTAAACAAAATAAAATTGAAATTTTTTGCTGACTATCGATGTTGTTCGTCTTGTTCATTCTGCGACCTGTGCCTTTGTATGTGTATGCCTCCAACATTTTGTCATTGACGAGCTTAAGGTCGAGGAGACATGGAATGTTGCACAGTTGCATTTTCGCTCCGGAACTGGTGGCAAGTTGCCGAGAGGGGGGGCGATAGGGAGGAGCCGACCACGCGGGCTCTGTTGGTGGGCGAGCTGCCCCGGAGGTCTTTGAGAGGGCAGGTATTGGGCCGTCGCTGACCCCACAACCTCTGTAATCGGGCGGGTATTGGACCGTCATCGACCACGTATGTCCGCTCCAGATCTGATGGCGAGCTGCCGAGAGGTGGGGCGATAGTGAGGAGCCGACCTCGCGGCCTCTGTTGGCGGTCGAGCCGTCCCAGAGGTCTTTGAGAGGGTGGGTATTGGGCCTTCGTCGACCCCACAACCTTTGTAATCGGGCGGGTATTGGCCCGTCGCCGACCCCGCATGTCCGCTCCAGAGATCTTTGAGAGGGCAGGTATTGGGCCGTCGCCGACCCCGCAACCTCTGTAATCGGGCGGGTATTGGGCCGTCGCCGACCCTGCATGTCCGCTCCGGATCTGATGGCGAGCTGCCAAGAGGGGAGGAGATAGGGAGGAGCCGACCACGCGGCCTCTGTTGGTGGGCGAGCTGCCCTAGAGGTCTTTGAGAGTGCGGGTATTGGGCCGTCGCAGACCACACAATCTCTGTAATCGGGCAGGTATTGGGCCGTCGTAAACCTCGCATGTCCGCTTCAGAGGTCTTTGAGAGGGCAGGTATTGGGCCGTCGCCGACCCCGCACCCTCTGTGATCGGGCGGGTATTGGACCGTCGCCGACCCCGCATGTCCGCTCTGGATCTGATGGCAAGCTGCCAAGAGGGTAGGAGATAGGGAGGAGCCAACCACGTAGCCTCTGTTGGTGGGCGAGCTGCTCCAGAGGTCTTTGAGAGGGCATGTATTGGGCCGTCGTCGACCCCCAACCTCTGTAATCGGGCGGGTATTGAGTCATTGTCGACCCCGCATATACGCTCCGGATCTCGTGGCGAGCTGCCGAGAGGGGGGGGGGGGGGGGGGCGATAGGAAGCAGCCGACCCCGCGGCCTCTGTTGGTGGACGAGCTGTGTCAGAGATATTTTTCGCATTAATGTTGTCAGATGGTGTCAGGTGCATTCATGAGACCTAAGGGACGGCCATCAGTTCTCGCTCTTAACCTCTGGCATTAATGGAGGGGAGGTGAGCCTTCATCACCTGGTCAGAGATATTTATGCCACGCCACCCTCGGGGACGAGCCAAGCTCGACTCTTCCGAAAGGTGCTTCTTGTTGGAGGGTAGGTGAGCTTATCCTCGACACAGCGAGCTAAACGGTTGGACGGGCGAGCTTCTCTGGTTGACCTTGGAAGCGAGCTTGTGGCAGAGAGAGGCGAGCTTCCCTGGATTGAGGCGATCTTCCGATCAGACTAGTGCCCCTTCCGCGGGGGGGGGGGGGGGGGGGGGGGGGGGGGGGGGGGGGGTTCATTTGAATTGACATGAATTAATCAATTTTTTACACACACAAAATGTAATTTATGAATTGAAACAATCTTTTACGAAGAAGTTAATGGTGCTATTTTGGGACTTATAGTGACAAAGCAGACGGTCTTGATAGATTCCACTTGCTTTCCTACCAATATTTTTATTCTTTGCGACAATATCAGATAGATTTTCAGTTGACTTCTATCTATGATGGGCATCTTGATCTACAGTACATTAATTATGCCTACATTTCACTCATATGATTTTAGGTCAATCAGCCTAGTATAAGATCTACATGATCATCACCAAGGTGTGAGCCAACGGATTGGGCTGATCATGTCTTCAATTGTTGACATACTGTAATCAGCTTTCCTCAAGCAACGCTTAACTCTTGCTATATTGTTGGAGCTACTCAAGTAATGATGGTCTTTTGTCATTACAACCATTGGCGAGCTCTCTTCTCAAGATTGGCTTTCAAAAGTCTGATGATACCATTAGTTGGTCCTTCTTTCATAGTGCTCTCGATATAAACAGTGTTCTGGGATTTGACATTGGGTCTAAACTAGCACCTCTCTAGTATCAGGGTTACACTTCAAATGCAAGTGAGGTATTCATTAAGGAGAGCACACATCAAATGCAAGTGTGTGTCCGAGATTTTGATTGGTTGTGATTAAATTTTGGTTTTGATTCGAGCATACGCTAGAAAGATGAAGCGCCTGGTAGGGAGAATAACAGCCAGTAAGAGTACAAAAAAATGGTTGGTCCGCTGGTACACTGCAAGCGGGCCCATGATGGGTGAAGGGCGCAGCGGCCCGTTGTCCTTCCACGGTTGAGAGCGGGAGGTATTCGCTGCTCTGTGAAACCAGCCTGACGCGTTGCCCTCCGCTGCAAGAACCACGTGGACCTGGCCTTCACCAGACCGCATGAATTCACTGCCCAACTTGGAACGGGGAGGCCAGCATAGAGCGCTCCCAAACCCAGTTTATGCCCCGCTTGGTTACAAGCTCACGCGACCGAGCCCAGCGATGCAATACGCGATGGACCTCTAAGTTATTAAACTTATTGCTACCAATTCTGGCCGATGTGGGACTATTTGACTTCCTTTCATCCAACATCCCCCCCTCCAACAAAAAAAAAAGAGAAACCCCAACCCTGTCTGGAGATCAATCCTCTCAGGTTCCTTTAAGAAGGGTGTGGAATGACTATGATACAAAAAGAAGAGCACAACATTATGCCATGGGATGAGTAAGAAATCGGTTTACCCTCACACTCCTTGCTTCTGTGTCATTATTACATTAAGGAAAATTATGTGGCCATGCTAGCTGAACTGACGGTCTCCCAGCATGCATATGCACAAAAAGCTTAAACACACACACACACTCTCTCTCTCTCTCTTCTCTTATGATTCTGTGCATGTATGTTATGTACGTGTAATAAAATCAATAATTAGTAAATACGACGGCTCCATAGAATAAAAAGAATTTAGTTCAATGATTTGTTTGCTTAGAATTGATTCAGCATTTGACCTAAAATAAACCGTAACCTTCAATGATGTAAGCACACGACTGAAAATGATTCACAGTAGAACAACACGGAGACGATAAAGAACATGAAAGCTCGCGAGTTCATTGGACGACAAACGGGTTGATCCAACAATAGCATGACCAAACCCGAGTGGACCCGTATATCACCCCTGCCTGAACCTACCTTCCAGCATAGTCTATAGTGGACAATAGTGGTTCGCGTGTTTCATTTTCTGCTGATGATGCATTTATCATTTTAAAATCCCCAACCGATTGCTTATGATCCACTTGTGAAGATCATGTTTCAGACAACCGAGATTCTTTGAGATACGGTGTGTGGGAGAGCCATGACTTGCGACCTCTTCTGGTCCAAAACTTCCCCAGTCATGACTAAAACGGATTTTTTAACATCTCGCCCCTTGTCATCGCCCACATTCCCATTCTATTCTCCTTCGTATTAATTTGTAAGCAGATTGTGTATACTTTTTAGACTTTCACATCGGCATCAGCTCGTAGCCATTTCCCAATCTACTCTTCCTCCTTCCACTCCTTTGTACATGCATTATCAATCGTACCCCAGATTTCTTTTGCTTCTATTTTCCTGGAACGAAGGCTCTCTTTGATTCACTGCAGTAATACACGCCAATCGCCATTCATGTATCACTCTGGAGTCTGGATGGTATATCACTCTGGACGCTTTGTTTGCTCAATCAAGTATACCCGTTCCCAAAAGAATAAAATGTCACGATGCTATAGCCATGCTCGGTTGGCTGGATGATATATACCAGTAAATGCATGGAAACTTACTGTTACGAGCGAAATCCCTGGAAAAACATGCTGCCATGGGTGCAAGGGAAATAGATGATGGGATAACAACACAACTTGCAGCGGAATTCTTTTATCCCCTCTTGTGTGAACCTATTAGGAAACAGTTGAGAATACCAATATCCTTGCCAATATCTCAGTGAAACATATAATCAACACAAGCACAAGCTAACACACTCAATTTTTAACGCGGAAAACCCCATCAAGTCGAAGAGTAAAAACCAAGGAACCGTAGTCCAACGAACAATCTCCACTATCACCAAATAATGGGAATACAAAGGTCCTCTTTAGCTAAATCATTCAACATGATCCACCAGAGGCATACATAAGTTGGCATTAACAAAAGATTATGATCTCACCCAAAATGGTGGCACTGCAGAAAACCTGATAGATCTCTTAACCTAGAGCTCCAAATACGATCTCCACCGTTCAGAATGTAGATCCCTTTGTTGTTGACATAATGACAAAATTTCAACTCAATCGGACCATGGATCGCCCTCCGATGGGTCATTTGATCAAAACTGGACATCTCCCTCTCCTATGGGTTTTCTTCTTCTCCCTCTCTCTGTTTTCTTTTTGTTTCAGAATGAATTCCCTTTTATTTTGCCTACTGTCGGTGGACTGATATGAAGCCTTCATCTCTTGGTCACAAAGTCAAGAGATTAATGCCCTCCCCACATGGGAGGGACCCACCCGACAAATCTCCCCCTCCCGACTATGTGGGGGGATTCGCCATCCCGGCGATCGAACGGCACACTTCAAGTTTCTCCTTTGGTAGAGTCTGTGTTAACATGTTAGATCCATTATCATCTGTATGAATCTTGTTAATTCTAACAATTTCAAATTTAGAACATCTCGAATCCAATGGTACCTCACATCAATTTGTTTTGACCTTGAATGAAATGTAGAATTCATACCAAGGTGAATATCGCTTTGATTATCACAATATAGCACATATTGTGATTGCTTAAAGCCATGTTCATGAAGAAATTTCTTCATCCACAACAACTACTTACATGCTTCAGTTGCTGCAATAAATTCTGCCTCTGTTGTAGAAAGTGCAACACATTTCTGCAACCTTGCCTGCCAAGATACTGCCCCTCCTGAGAATGTTATCAAATACCGTGAAGTAGACTTTCGGGTATCTACATCTCCTGTCAAATCTGAATCGGTGTAACCACCTAGCACTGGTTTCCCACTTCCAAAAGTGAGTCTCAAACTAGACGTGCCTCGAAGATATATCATAATCCATTTAACTGCATTCCAATGCTCTCTTCCTGGATTAGACATAAACCGACTGACAACACCTACTGTATGAGCTATATCTGGCCTTGTACATACCATCGCATACATCAAACTCCATACTACTGATGCATAAGGAACTTTTCGTGTAACGGCCTGTTTTCATCAAGACAAACTATTTACGTATTTGACCAATTTTTCAATTTGTAAACTATTTTATAATGGTTTGTCAGGAGTTTTACTAATTTCAAAAATTTCTTATAAAAATATTTTGAAGTACCAGACTAGTTATGGAGTATTTTAGTAAAATCGGATTTCATCAAATACTCAAAACATTTCTGATAAAATTCATTTTCAGTTATTACCATTTTGGCTTATTGAATTTATTTTCTATAAAAACATCATCAAAACGATTTCAGACTTTTACGGTAACATTCTATGATCATTTAGGGCCTCCCATATTAATTTCGTAATTTTCTGAAGTCAAATCAATAGAGAACCCGCAGACCCGCTTTCTAAACGTTTTGGCCTAAAACTAGTATTTTCGTAGCTCAAACCCTGGATTAGATCCTGTATTTGCGATCCTCGCGACGATACGATCCAGTGGGTATGTTTTCGTAATTTTTCGGACACGTTTACTAGTAGGGGCAAAATCGTAATTTCGTTACAATTTATACCGCTACCGTCACAAATTACCCTAGCTAATTACTAATTATCTTAACCTAATTAACTATTGGATTAACCTAACCATACCTAAAATGTGTTAGGGGATACGTTTAAAACTTTTCTAGCCTAGTCAAAAAGTTACATTTATAGCCCACCTAATAACATTAATAAGTTTGACTAAATATTAATTAGCAAACTAGTTTTATATTAATTAAACTTACTATAAATACCCCCTAACCTATCTTCCCTCAGGCCCGCACCATTAACCTGTTCACTCACGCAGAACCCACCCTCTCAAACCTCTCCCTCTCTCATTTTGGCAACATCGCCTCATTTAACACATGCCCTCTCTCTCTCGTTCTCCCCTCAAAACGGTGAACCCGTCTCAGCCCCGAAAGACCCCCAAGAGCTTGCCGTCGTTCCCCTCGCTTCACTAAGCCACGCCCGCCACCTCCACGATGACAACCTTGGCCTACGGTGCCGCCCGACGTGCCCCCGAAGAGCCCCTCAGACTGCCCCCTCACCGACGGTATCAGATCCCCACCTCCGAGCGTCAACGTCTCGCCGCTGCGAGCCCCAACTGCACCATCTTCCGCCCCTCCGTGCTCCTCCGCCATCATCCGACGTCGACGAAGACGCGAAGCCCCCAGCTCTGACTTCGCTCGCATACCTTGCCTCCACGCCGACGTCTCCCCCTCGGCCGAGAGCCCACGGCAACCCAGCCCGACACCGCTCCCCGCTCGGCCTGCTCCACCGCCCCAGCTACACCGTCGACCTCCCCCGCTTCAGCGTCTCCGACCACGCCGAACAGCGCCACCACCTTCCGTAACATTCGACACCTGCCACGCTCCGAAGAACCCCACAAGCCCGCTGCACACGCCTGATCTCCCCTCTCCCTCTGCCGTGATCACTCCCCGCTTCTCGCCTCGATAGCCCATGCTCCACCTCTCTTCCCTCGCTCGCCTGCGCACTACGCCGCCGCCGGATTCGTTCGCCGCCGCCGTTAGCCCCGCCGCCTGCTACTCGTCGAGGCCTCAGACGAACGCCGTCGCCCGCCGCCCCGGAGCCCCACCGGCGAACACGCGAGACCCCCGCCATCCCATGCACGTTCGAACGAAGGTATAGAAAATGAATAAAAGTTATGTATACGTATTTAGCGTATAAATACACGTATTTCGTATTTTAGTAATTAAATTATAAGGGGTTTATAGTTTAAAATTGATAACTAATTATATAGGCCCCAGAAAAATGAGTGGCTAGCTCCAGAAAATCAGAAATGACGTTCTGGACCCAATGGCACTAGTTTCATCTCAATCAGACGCCTAGATTTTCCAGAATTAATTTTTAAGCCTAAAAGATAAATATGTTATTTTCATTCAAATCTGTAACTTGATATTTTCACGTAAACTAATATGAAATAAAAATATATGTTAAAGTACTCTTCGAGACAGTCATTTTGACAGCTTATTTGCGACTTTCCGATACAGATTGCATCCAGAAGAAATTATTGAATAATTACGTACTTAATTAAAAATTAGTTTTTAAATTGATTTTAAGCTTTTAAAAATTATAAAAATTAGTATAAACTTCAGAAAAATATTTCCTCCTATGATAAAATTATTTTCCTTATATCTAGGCTATAGAAAAATTTAGAACACTTTTTGACAACGTTTCAATCGATTATAAAATCGAAACGATAAGATTAAATAGGTAGAAAATAGGGTAACTCGTAACTAATGTTTTCTTGTATTTGCAGGTACCCATTTTCTTACACCAGCATCTTTAAAAGCTCTAGCTCCAACCTCGTCTTGCTACGATGATCTCGATAGTAAGTCACTCTAATTCTAGCTTTAGAAATCTGGATAATGTACTCGTATGAACTTAGGACATGTCATTTAGTCTCAGAACAGCTATTGACTTGAACCAATGACTAGAGGCCTAATTAACTAGCAAACTATCAATAGTGGAGTGACCAAAGGATTAAATTGAGATAGTACACTTTCATGAAATTTGATATCATAGTTGTTGGACTTCAAATCATTGCTCGGACTAAATTGAGATAGTAAACTTTGATATCATAGTTGTTGGACTTCAAATCATTGCTCGGACTAAATTGAGATAGTAAACTTTTATGAAATTTGATATCATAGTTGTTGGACTTCAAAGCATTGCTCAGGACTGATATTCTCTGTTGAGGCTTCTGCCTTGACTTTTCAGCAAGTAACTACCATATAATTGTAATTGATGTACTCATTGATGGATGTATTGTTGTACACATTGTTGGATGTACGAAATGATGGGCCTATGAGGCCATACAGATACGGATATGGATACGGACACGGATACTGATATAAATGTGAAATGTGATACAACTTGGGTTATGGGGTAGTCTTGAGCTACGTAGTGTGCGGGAGTGACTGGGTCCACCCGTATTTGGTAAGCTGTACCATCACCCTAAAGGGGATGGTAGGTAGATATCTCACGAGTTGCTCGTGGGATGGGTGCACTTCTGGTTGCATATCGTACACTCGAGCTAAGACTGTTGCACTAGCTGATTGATACAGGGCCCATGAGGCCATATTGATTCGAACACTGATATGAACATTGGACTATGATAATACACGGGATAAGGGGTAGTCTTGAGTTACGAAGTGTGCGGGAGTGACCGGGTCCACCCTTATTAGTTAAGCTTACCATCACCCTGCAGGAATGGTAGGTAGATATTCCACGAGTTGCTCCGTGGGATGGGTACTGTAACGACTAGTTTTCATGTATCTGGATTAATTATATTATATATATATGTTTTGGTGGATTTTCTCCTCATGTGTGGTTTTCGTCTCCGTAGCTTTCATTTTCGATCGTTTCGTCGTGATTTTCTAGCTTCTTCCTTGGAATCGTCGATTTTGGAGTAAGTGAAGGATCCTGCCAAAACAGAGTTAGGATCGATAAATGAAGTTGAGACTTACGCTTGCGTATGCGGCACGGTAGTCTAAGAACTTCGCCTTCGGATTCGCCACGACGGATCGAGTCTTCTCACGAACGGAGTAAGGCTACTAAATCCACAATCTAAATCTCTACTTTTAGATTAAGAACTTGGATAAAGAGAGAAGAAGGATTTCGGCAGAGCTTCGCTAGAATGAAATGCATGCAAGAATGCCATGCAAAAGTGTAAAGAAATGGCTAACCCTTGGGTCTTATTTATAGCCCCCAAGGTAGTTATTTTAGGAGTAATTGTTCCTTTGGAACAATTTAACTAAGGTGTACCATCGTACATGGCATATTATAAGCTTAAGTTGTACCATATGCATGGTACAATATAAGCTTAAGATATTACCCCTTTATTAGCCATATGTCGCATGCACTTATGCACATATAATGCGACTTTCCCATCAATCTAGAGATCCTCTCCGCAAGGGAACATATTCCCTTTGCACACGACTTCGTGTACGCGACGTTCGAAGGTCCGTATTCCCTCGTACATCCCCTACAAGGGTGTACTAACGTCTTCCATATCCAACATCTCCCACTCACACTTGAGGGGATTGTAAGAGAACGTCTTTCTCTTAGTTCTTTCATCTATCATACCGAGAAATAGACCGTGCGACCGTCATGCACGTAGAGTCTGTTGTTGTGCACTTGTTAGAGATACACAACGACCTCGAAGGTGCAAAGTTGAGTAGTTCAACGCATGCTTTACCCTAGATTATTTCTTCACATTTCTTATACTTTATATTCAACAATTGAATCCCATCTGGATCACAATTGGCTGGCCAGCTTTGAATCATTAAAGTCCAAATGTGAATATGAAATCAATCTTCCTCTTCTTGCGAACCTTCTGATCTTGACTTGATTCGCTTTTCTAACATGTCCCGCCGAGCCGAATTATCATAGCCCATTAGCAACACGCTAAGATAGCGATCATCTCGTCAAATCTAAAGGAACCAATTGGAGTCCTTGAGGGTAAGAGTTAAGACCCATATTGCCTTTGAGTCTCACATAATAGCAAACACTATTGCTACTAAGTCAGTGGTCGAAATGCATACGTGGTATGAACACGTATTACAACATTGCTCCTTTCCCAGGGAGTGTATGTCTCAATGATGTTGTAAGGATGATGATCAGACACCACAATGTCTGACTTTGAGTCCCTTATTCTACTCAAATAGTCCTTTGGACTCGCATCCCACATTTAGACAGATAGGATTTCCAAAAAATCCTCTTAGATCTTTTGTAAGCATCCATATGATGCAGATCTTTCATGCGACCATTTTGTTTAAGTCATGACTCTTAAATCATCTGTATGATGATTTTGACTTCAAACAAGTCTCATCTCTATTCCATCCGTCTGATAGAATAAGGCGGTTGCTCATGTGAGAGAGCCAACCTCAATCTGTCTGACATACTAGAATTCAGCTGAGATTTCAAAAATGTACACAAACATTTCTTAAGAAATTCATATGCAATGTTTGAAAAAAGAACTTATTCTTTTATTAAATTTGATCTTTCTCAGACATGGGAATATATATTGGTACAACTCAGCTCTTACGCAATCCTTGGTATGATAAGTGTTTATAAAACACATTTCTGGGGATCGCTTTCGTAAGCTGATCCTCTATCATCTCATGCGTAGATATGTACCTTATGTCTACCTTCTTGGTTTTATCATAGTCTTTTGCAAATCTGCAGTTCCTTTAAGATACTGCATTATCCTCTTAACCGCTTTCTAGTATTCTTGCCCTGGGTTGGAATGGTAACGACTTACCATTCCAACGGCAAAACAGATGTCCGGTCTTGTATGCATCATAGCGTACATAAGACTATCAACTGTACTGGAATATGGAACTTTTTCCATAATTTCCTTTTCCTTTTGGTTCTTTGGACATGATTTCAGATATAAATTATTGCATCTGCTTATAGGAGTATCAATTGGACTTGCAGTCCTACATATTAAACCGTTCTAGAACCTTCTTTATATAAGTCTCTTGTGAAAGAGAAAGAAGTTTCTTTGAACGATTCCTTGAAATCTTAATTCCAAGGATATATGTGGCTTCCCCATGTCTTTCATCTCAAAACTGATGAAAGTCAAGCCTTGATATCCATCACAAAGCCCTTGTCATTTCTGGTTATTAAAATGTCATCTACATATAGAGACATAATAACATGCTTGCTTTTAATCCTCTTGACATATACACAGTTATCTTCATCAAGCATGGAAAATCCATTTGATAAGACAACTTCTTGAAATCGTATATACCATTGCCTCGAGGATTATTTAAGACCATATATGGACTTACGAAGTTTACAAACCTTATGTTCGTTTCCTTCTTTTACAAACCCTGTTGGTTGTTCCATATAGATCTCCTCGTCCAATTCTCCATTGAGAAAGGCAGTCTTTACATCCATCTGATGTAATTCGAGGTATAAGCAAGCTACCATTGCCAGAATCAGGCGAATTGAGGTAAAATGCACAACAGGTGAGAAGGTCTCTTCGTAGTCTATCCCTTCCTGTTGCGTAAAACCTTTCGCGACAAGGCGAGCTTTATATCTATCTATAGAGCCATCAGCCTTATGCTTGATCTTGAGAACCCATTTGTTCCCAATTGCTCTATGTCCTCTGGGTAAGTTAACTAAGTCCCAGACTTGGTTAACTTTCATGGATTTCAATTCCTCCTTCATCGCTTCCATCCATTTGTCTTTTGCAGGGCATGATACGGCCTGTTTGAAAGTAGCAGGCTCGTCATCATCTTGTAGTAAAGTCATAAAGGTTTGCGGAAATTCATCCTCAAATCTTAGAGGAGCCAACCTTGTACGACTACTACGTCGTATTTGAGATTTTTCAAGTCCTTGTTGACTCGAATTTAGATCAATTCTAATATCACTCCCACTTGGAATGTCGTTAGAATTGCTCCCACTTGGATCATTATTCCCGTATGGAATAGGATAATCGTCATTCGTATAATCCATTGGTGAAGGTTGAAACGTATTTTCGTTTTCACGAAGAATTCTCCCACTCAAATGAGGTAATCCTTCTTGATCATAAATCTCAAATAGAGATAAGTCCTGACTTATCTCGCCCTGTCTTGGAAACTCGTTTTCCAAGAAAGTGACATCCCTCGACTCAAACTCAATTAGCCCACCATTGTCTTCCTGACTAACAAAAACATAACCTTTGGAGTTTCTGCGTATCGTATAAAGATACATTTCCTTCCCCTTGGCCCAAGTTTGCCATACTTATGGGAGGAAATATGTGCGTAGAATGCACAACACCAAGGTTTCAAAATGTTTAAGTCAGGAGACCTTTGGTTCCACAACTCATAAGGAGTGAAGCTAACTGATTTCGAGGGTACGCGGTTTAAAATGAAAGCAGTCGTCAATAATGCATCATCCCAAAAAGGTGATTGGCAAGTTAGCTTGCGCCATCATTGAACGGACCATTTCCATTAAAGTCCTATTTCTCCTTTCTGCAACACCGTTTTGTTGAGGAGTATAAGGCATAGTTACCTGATGTACTATGCCTTTTTCATCACAAAGTTCCTTAAAACTTGTTGATTGATATTCACCGCCCCTATCGGTTTGCAAGACCTTAATCTTGCGATCTAATTGATTCTCCACTAAACTCATATAGTTTTTAAAGTAAGCCAAAGCTTCACTTTTGTGGGATATCAAATAGATATGTCCGAATCGGGTGAAATCATCAATAAAAGTGATGAAATAGGACTTTCCGCGTCTTGTCTTGACATTCATCGGATCACATATGTCCGAATGGATAAGCTGTAATGGAACCTCGGCCCTTGTGCCGGTTCCAAATGGCTTGCGACAAGATTTCCCCACAAGGCAATGTTCGCAGGTCGACATTTCAACCTTTGAAACATTGGATAGAAGGCCACATTTGGCAAGTCTATCCATACGCGTTGGTCCAATATGACCAAGCCTTGTGTGCCAACAAATTATATTAGACTCATTAGTTAAAGAATTTGTCACAAGGAAATTTTCATTACATGAGGAACCATACATTGTACTTATTACAATAAATCCTTTGAAATACAAACCCAGTACCAATAAAGGAATTATTACAAAATAGGTCTATATTACAATCATGAAGGAACCAATTATAACCAAGACCCATTAAATTGACCACAGTTTTAATATTCCTTTGAATATATGGAATGAAGAGAACATCATGAAGTAGGAGAGTGCGGCCGTTGTCCAAGACTAGCTTGCGAGTCCCAATGCCTTTCACTTCAACACGTGTGTTGTTTCCTACATTGATCCACTTCATTCCTTGGGGTATCCGGTGATACTCCACGAAGGACCGTCTGTTCCCTTGTTATGTGGTCGGTGGCACCTCGTCACTTCCACTCGTACACAAATGAGCATAGTGACCGAGCTTGTTGCACTTGAAGCACTTGATCATTTTCACGTCTTTCTTCTTGTGCCATTTGCCCACCCTTATGTTTGGGTTCCTTGGTAGACTCAGGTTGCTTATTACGTTCATTAGAAGACTTCGAACGATCTTTACGTTTCTTTCCCCCGTGTGAGGAACTAGCAACCATGTGCACTTCTGCACTTGGCTTGGCAGCCGCAAGCCGCTCTTCCTCTAATTCGAGGTGCTTGGAAACATAGTTGAAGGTCTTGATGCTCTCATTATGAGTGAGATGCATCTTCATCTGATCCCACCCATTTGGTAGGGAACGTATGACTGCTTGTATTTGTTGCTCATCTGTGAGCACATGACCTGCCTCCTTTAACTCTGAGATTAGATTCGCCATATGTCGCAGATGTTTCCCCATGGAATGATCTGGACGTTTCTTATATGAATCAAATCTTATAGTCAAGGCTCGAAGTTTGGACACCGATGTGCCACCAAACTTCTCCTCAAGCTTGGACCATATGTCCATGGCTAATTCATGCTCCCGGAAGATGCGCATTATGTCATCAGCCATACTGCTTAATAACGTAATGCACGCTATCTTTATTCTTCCGAGACCAAGCATCAAAAGCTTCCTTGTCTCGTCTGTGTTGGGCCGTAGTGCCCAACTCGGGTTCAATCATTACGTTCTTTAGAGTTTCGAGCACTTCTTTCTCCTCTAAAACGTATTGTATCTTAATGGACCAAAGTTTGTAAGTATCGCCGTTGAGTTTTTCACCTCTGTTTAACTCAGCGACGATATTCTTTGAAGCGGAAGACATTTTACTTTTAAAATGCTGCAAAAGACACAAAACCGAAGGTTTGATCAAAACATTGCATAAAAATTCTTAAAATATAACTCCCACTTGAAATGATAATAGAATATCCCATTTGGATAGTTCTAAAAAATTCAAATCCCACTTGGAATTATATTATATTTGATAAGTTACTTTCGAAAAATATTGAAGATGTTGTTCTAGAATCGAAAAGGTCTCTATGATTCCAATCACCATCTAGAACAACCTTCAATATTCCCCCATCACTTATCAAACAATAGTACTCTTATAGTACTAGCAGCGGAAAACGAGTTTGAAAACGTATTTTTCAGATATAATTCCCACTTGAAATGATAATAGAATATCCCATATGGATAGTTCTAAAATCAACTCCCACTTGGAATGATATTCATAATTTGATAAGTTACTTTCGAAAAATATTGAAGATGTTACTCTAGAATCGGAAAGGTCACTATGTTTCCAATCACCATCTAGAGTAACTTTCAATATTTCTCCCTCACTTTATCAAATGTTAGTACTCTTATAGTACTTCGCAGCGGAAAAGCGTTTTTTGAAAACGTATTTTTCAAAACGTATGAAAACGTATTTTTTCAAAAAAAATGTATATTTCAACTTAGTACCCTTATGATACTTGTGAAATATTCGGCACTTCCTGACCATTTGTCGGGAATGAGCCGTAGCCGTGCCAAGGTCGGATCCCCCTTTTTGGGGATTTTTCTGCAAACTATCGTCGCTGGCTCCCGTATGGATCCAGGCGTTTCCCCCCCGTATGAGAGAATTTTGACGCAGACGACTGTCGTTTGGCCCCGTATAGGCTAGTCGGCACGTTTATGTTCGACCAAGACCTTTTGCCAAATTGGTCGACCAAAACACCCAAATTGGTCGACCAAAAAATTGGTCTGAATCACTCCCGGCCAGTGCCGATCAGTCCGGCCCCCGGCCAGGCCCTAACCGCTGCCAGGGCCGACCGTGGCCCTGGCAGCGGCCAGGGCCGGCCATGGCCTCTGCCAGGGCCGGGGCTGGCCAGGCCCTGGCCTGAGGCCAGGGCGCTGCCCTGGCCTCTGCCAGGGCAGCCAGGCCCCTGGCCGGGGCCAGGGCCCCTGCCCTGGCCTCGGCCAGGGCGGCCTGGCCCTGGCCGGGGGCCAGGGCCCCCCTGGCCTCGGCCAGGGCCGCAGCCAGGGCCTTCTGGCCCTGGCCCTGGCCGGCCAGGGCCGGCCCTGGCCTGGCCTGGCCAGGCCGCGGCCAGGGCTCCCTGGCCCTGGCCGTGGCCGGCCAGGGCCGGCCCTGGCCTGGCCTGGCCAGGCCGCGGCCAGGGCTCCCTGGCCCTGGCCGTGGCCGGCCAGGGCCGGCCGGCCATGGCCCTTTGGCCATGGCCCGGCCATGGCCCTTTGGCCATGGCCGGTCTCCCCCTTCATGGGGTTGCCGCACACCCCGTCGGAGGGGTGGCCGTGGTGGTTATTGGCCGTAGCCAACCCCCTCCGCATGGGGAGGGGGGTGCCTGGCCTTCATAGCCCATTTGGCCATGGTGCACATGCATTAAAATTCATCTTCCCCGATGGGAATAACCACCATCTTCTTCTCCGGTGAAGCACCCGTTCGTCGAGGAAGTAGTTAGCCTCCAATGGCCGTATGCCCAAAAATTAACCCACTTCAAAAATTCGTAAACTACGCGCTCCACATGAAGAGAGTTCACATTCCCTATGAATGGAGACTCAGCATCCATGAAGAGAGCGAGCTTGACAATATGAACGGTCGGTTCTTCCCGTCACGGAGAGTTCCTACCATATCCGTAATGATAGGAGACCCTAACGTGAAAAGAACAACCGCTGCGTTCTCTCCGTCACGAAGCGTTCCTACCATATCCATAATGGTAGGATACCCATTCGTGAAAAAGACAACGACTCGTTCATAGTTTCGAAGGGGTGACGGTTTGACCGGAGCGAATCCGTATGGCTCTAATACCAATGAAGGATCCTGCCAAAACAGAGTTAGGATCGATAAATGAAGTTGAGACTTACGCTTGCGTATGCGGCACGGTAGTCTAAGAACTTCGCCTTCGGATTCGCCACGACGGATCGAGTCTTCTCACGAACGGAGTAAGGCTACTAAATCCACAATCTAAATCTCTACTTTTAGATTAAGAACTTGGATAAAGAGAGAAGAAGGATTTTGGCAGAGCTTCGCTAGAATGAAATGCATGCAAGAATGCCATGCAAAAGTGTAAAGAAATGGCTAACCCTTGGGTCTTATTTATAGCCCCCAAGGTAGTTATTTTTGGAGTAATTGTTCCTTTGAAACAATTTAACTAAGGTGTACCATCGTACATGGCATATTATAAGCTTAAGTTGTACCATATGCATGGTACAATATAAGCTTAAGATATTACCCCTATATTAGCCATATGTCGCATGCACTTATGCACATATAATGCGACTTTCCCATCAATCTAGAGATCCTCTCCGCAAGGGAACATATTCCCTTTGCACACGACTTCGTGTACGCGACGTTCGAGGTCCGTATTCCCTCATACATCCCCTACAAGGGTGTACTAACGTCTTCCATATCCAACAGTAAGTCATTCGTGACGGGCTTCATATCGGTCATATCTTATTGTTAGATCAAGCCTAGGAGTCTTAGGAATCGATCCCGGAGCTTCGCGCTCCATTTCGGAACTTTCTGTGCACGTTAGCCGGTTTAAGAAGGGGAAGCGACCGACTAGATGACGATTTAGTCGGTCGGCAAACCTTCATGGACCGACTAGTGGGCTTTGTTAATTTCTCAGGAGTTACTGTTTATCGTTAGTCGGTCTAAGAACATTTGTCAACCGACTAGGTTGTAAACTAGTCGGTCAGCAATCGTTCTTTAACCGACTAGCTCTATGATCATTTTTGATACCAAGTACTGTTCATTCTTAGTCGGTCTAAGAACGTTCGTCGACCGACTAGATGAGAAACTAGTCGGTTAGTAGTTGTTCTTTGACCGACTAAATCTAAATCCTATTTTGTACAGGAGTTACTGTTTACACTTAGTCGGTCTGCGTTGGTCAACCGACCGACTAGTTCCCGAACTAGTCGGTCAGTGGTTGCTCTTTGACCAACTAATCAGTGTCGAAACCCTAATTTCTGGGCAGCCTCCGGATTCTTCCTATAAATAGACCCGATCACTTTCACTTTCTTTCTTTTCTCCTGAGCCATTGTCTTCCCCAAATCCTTCTCCATCTTCCCCAAACCCTTCCTCCTTCATCTCAAGCCTATCTCCACCATCCCAAGCTCCATCTCACCTCCATTGGCCAAGCTTCAATCTCCTCTTCAAAACCCCCTTTAATCCATTTTTCTCCAGATTTTCCCCGTCATTTCAGATCTGAGCCGTGGTTCCCGGATCGTTCATCCGTTGTTGTGGTTGCTCGGCGTCGATCTTGCGCTTCTATACGGTAGTGTTCGATCCTTTAATGTTTTCACAACCCACATTGATATTGTAAAACCCTAATAAAAATGGTTATTAGACATCATAGGATTCAATTAAGAAACCGGTTCTAGATATCTTTTCTAATGTTGTTTCTCTATAGCAGTGGTCCATTCACCGTAGATAACATTTGTGTGACGTGCTTGTCGATCGTCCCCGTCGGTATTAGGCAAGTGAAACTTGCATCTCTTTATTTGGGCCATATCTTAGTCCATTGCCTTGCTTTAGCGTAAAAGAGATTAGACGATGAAAGGATAGCCGTCTGGACGCCATTGACCTAGCTTGACAACGAAGCTTGGTCCGTCACCCTCATCATGCTTGTATGTCACGTTTTATTTCACTTAACGGTACGTGTATTAACTGTTCATGTCATCCATGCATCTTTAACTGCCATGTTTAATTTAAATTAACGGTACGTGAATATCTGTTCATGTCATTGCATTTTGCCTGTCATGTTTAAATTCAATTAACGGCACGCGAATATCTGCTCATGTCATTACATGCTTGAACACTCATCGTGATTGCGTAGCATCGCTACATACTAGTGCTACTTGTTCCGGCTAGGCACCCGTTTTGCGGGCACAACCCTAGGCCAATTACAAATCTGGCTCGTGGTCCAGAAAACAAGCTCAATACAGCCTGCGGGCAATAGGGCACTCGCCTGTGTGTGAGTGATCCCTTGTACTTGAATACAGCCTGCGGGCAATAAGGCGCTCACATGTGTGTGGGTGATCCCTTGTACTTGTTACTTGACAATACATGTCACACCTACCACTTGTTACTTGCTACTTGTACTTCACTTGTTACTTCCATACGATACTTGCCATGCCATGCATTATACTTTAACTGCTAGGTTATTAGTTTACCTTTCTTTCAGTTTCCTTGCACAAGTCTTTCGACTTGCTGAAATGTGCCCCTTTTCTCTTTTGGGTGACACGTGTTAGATCCCGTGCCTGAGTTTGTCGCTGAGGATGTGGTGTTTGCTGACGCTGAGTCAGAACCCGCGTTGATCGAGGACTTCGTGGACACTGGAGATCAGTCTTAGTGTCCTCGTAGAGCTTTCCCTTTTGTTTTAGACTGCTTTTAGTTATCGATGCGTAGCACCCATACTATGTTGGTGTTTGTTTTGTTGGCCGTGTGTTAGGCCTTTAGACTCTTTCCTTTTAGCCTGGTGGCTTTTCTGGATGTTGAACTTTACTTTTAATGTTGGACAAATTCTGAGATTTGAGATTTTATTTCTGTCTCTCCTTGTGTTATTATTGTTGTTCCGTTTGTGGTTACAAGGACCTGCTTATGTTTTATTGACGCTTATCGGGTTTGGGGCTTCACAGCTCCACTCTCGTGCGGACCTTTTTACGTCTCGCCTCCATTTTAGGGAAGCGGGGCGTGACAGGTTTTGTTGGTGGCCCATGCAGGTCCTTCTGTAACTGCGATTATCAGAATGACGATAATAATATTAGAATGTCTAATAAACTAAGTTCGACATCCGAGTCATAAGCTATGAGTCTAATCTGCTTCGTTTTCTGTGTCATTAGATGGCATGAAGGCGATTCACCCGAGGTGGAGGTAGTGGTGCGCCCCCTCATGACGAGGAGCCTGAGCGAGAACCCACCAATGGAGAGATGATGCGGATGATGCTTCAGATGATGCAGGTGCAGCAGGGCGTGCTCCTGCAAGTCCAGAATGCTCCAGTTGTTCGAGCTGGTCGGGCAATCCAGGATGCCCCTCGCTCCGAGCCGGGAGCGAAGCAGTTTCGGGAGCTGGGTCCTGCTTATTTTGATGGTTCTGAAGGTCTTTTGGCTGCAGATGAGTGGATGAGGAATATTGAGGATAACCTGGCGATGGCGAAGATTAACCCGGCTGGATAGGTTGATTTGGCTAAGAGGTAGCTGAAGGATAGTGCCAGAAACTGGTGGGATGCTGAGGAGAAGATGTTGGAGGTGCTTATAGTTTGGGCTACCTTCAAGACCAGATTTGATGGAGAGTTCTTCCCGAAGGCTGCTAAGCAGGTGATCCTGCAGCGCTTCATAGATCTGAAGCAGGGAAGCTTGTCGGTGGATCAGTACCACCAAGAGTTCACGAGGCTCAGTCGGTTTGCACCAAAGATGGTGCAAAATGCCGAGCTCAGCAATTCCTTCAGGGACTTGCTTTGGAGCTTCAGAGTTTTGTGACCTCTTCTGACCTGGAATCATACCAGAAGATTCTGGTCGCTGCGAGGAGGCAGGAGTTGAACCTGAGCCAGAGGAGAGGACATGCTTTTGGTGCTGGGAAGAGGACTGTGGAGTAGGTCAGAGCGGCGGTTAGACCTGGATTCAGGCCTATCCAGCCTGTTCAGTTCAAGAGGCCAGGAGGGCCTATTATGAAGACTTGCCATTTCTGCGGCAAGACCGGGCACCTCAGGGATCAGTGTAGGAGGTTCCTGGGGCAGTGTATTGTCTGCGGAGATCCTGCCCATACCATCAAGGAGTGCCCCAAGTCGAAGCAGCCTTGGCGGGCACCTATTGTAGCACAGCCGTTGCAGCAGCGAGCTCCTGTGCCCGCTGGATGTGGAGCACCCCTTGTTCCACAGAGACAGGCCTTTCAGCAGGCTGTTCCGCCGAGAGGGCAGGCTTTCCTGATGACTGAGGAGGAGAGCATGGCCATGGATGAGGTTATCACAGGTAACTTCCCTCCTAGCTGTTTCTTCCTTAGTTATGTTTGATTGTTAGATTATGTTTGGTTGCTTGCTCATGTTTGTTGCTAGAATAGGATTTGATTGTTAGACTGTTTGTTAGGTGTGGTTTTGGTTTGCACATTTCCTGCACGAGTCCTCTTTTACTCAGGTGCGTCGATGTGCATTTTGGCCCGGAGCTTCGTGGAGAAGCATTCCTTGTCGACGTCCCCTCTTTCCAAGAGTTGAAATATCGTTACTGGGAATGGCGTGGTCTCGGTGCATCGTGGTTGCAATTCTTACCCGTTGGTGGTTTGTGGACATGAGCTTTATGCTGATTTCATTGTCCACGACATCATCAACTACGATGCAGTTCTTGGGATGGACTGGCTTGCGAGCTTCTATGCTACGATCGACTGTCGGAGGAAGAAGGTCGTGTTCGAGATTCCCGGACACCCAGTGTTTGAGTTCAGCCGTGGTAGCAGTTCGCTTGGTCCTGTCAGATTTCGGGCCAGGCCGGTGGGGTTTGTGGCTATGCAGATGGAGTTGGAGAGGCCAGCTGTGGTGCGAGATTTTGATGACGTCTTCCCCAAGGAGATGTCTGGACTTCCGCCTGATCCGGCTTTGGAATTTTCTATTGATCTTATTCCGGGAGCGCAACCAATTTCGAAGGCGCCTTATCGTATGGCACCCGCTGAGTTGGAGGAATTGCGGAAGCAGCTGGATGAGCTTTTGCAGAAGGG
This sequence comes from Scilla litardierei, assembly GCA_030789695.1. Taxonomy (NCBI): domain Eukaryota; kingdom Viridiplantae; phylum Streptophyta; class Magnoliopsida; order Asparagales; family Asparagaceae; genus Scilla; species Scilla litardierei. The sequence goes on from CM061136.1 coordinate 138,823,436, forward strand.
TTATATCAACCCTAGTGTGTCTCCGTGGGGAGCACCGGTGCTGTTGGCGAGGAAGAAGGATGGTTCGCGTCGCATGTGCGTGGACTATCGGGAGCTGAATGCAGTGACCATTAAGAATAAATACCCGTTGCCTCGCATCGATGATATTTTTGATCAGCTTGGAGGTTCGAGGGTGTTTTCTAAATTGGATTTGAGAAGTGGTTATCATCAGCTGAAGGTGAAGAAGAAATATGTTCCGAAGACAGCATTCAGGACGAAGTATGGACACTACGAGTTTGTGGTTATGCCTTTTGGTGTAACCAATGCACCCGCGGTTTTCATGAATCTGATGAACCTGATTTTCTACGACTTTTTAGATAAGTTTGTTGTTATCTTTATTGACGACATTCTGATCTATTAGAAGTCGGAGGAGGAGCATGCCTCGCACTTGAGGACGGTGTTGGAGATTTTGAGGAAGCATCGGCTGTATGCTAAGTTTTCGAAGTGCGAGTTTTGGCTGGACAGGGTTGCTTTTCTCGGGCATGTGGTGACTGGAGATGATATTTCAGTGGATCCCGAGAAGATCAGGGCCATCAGAGAGTGGCCTGTTCCGCAGTCAGCATCTGAGATCAGGAGTTTCCTGGGGCTTACTGGTTATTATCGGCGTTTCATTAAGGAATTTTCCCGTATTGCTGAGCCGATGACCAGATTGACGCGGAAGGATGTACCTTTTGTTTGGTCGGGTGATTGTGAGAATGCTTTTGGTGTTCTGAGGGAGAGACTGACGACTGCCCCTGTTCTTGATATGCCTGATCACAGTGGAGGATTCGAGATCTTTTGCGATGCTTTTGGCAAGGGTCTCGGTTGTGTTTTGCATCAGCATGGACATGTGGTGGCTTATGCTTCACGTCAGCTCAAGGTTCATAAGAAGAATTACCCGACGCATGATTTGGAGTTGGCTGCTGTTGTGTTTTCTCTTAAGATTTGGAGGCACTTCCTGCTGAGTGAGAAAGTGAAAATCTTCACCGATCACAAAAGCTTGAAGTATATTTTTACTCAGAAGGAGCTCAACATGCGACAGCGTCGATGGTTGGAGCTCATGGCAGATTATGAGATTGATTTGCAGTATCACCCTGGCAAGGTGAATGTGGTTCCTGATGCGCTGAGTAGGCTTCCAGCGGTGATGATTTTGACTTCGCAGAGGAGATTGCAGCAGGATTTTTGCGAGTCTGGTGTGGAGATTGTTCTTCCTGGAGAGGCTTCTTCGTTGATGTGTATGCAGATTCAGTCGAAGATCGTGGATCGGATCAAGGCTGGCTAGGCTGAAGATCCGAAGCTGGTGAAGATTCGGGAGCAGGTTGAAGCCGGTCTGCTGACTGACTTTTTGATTCATGAGGATGGCTCGCTGAGGTTTGGAGCTAGGTTGTGTATGCCAGCTGGGGATATTAGAGAGGAGTTGATGGTGGAGGCACATAGTTCGTCGTATTCTGTGCATCCTGGTGGGACCATGTGTTCTTGAAGATTTCCCCGAATCGTGAAGTGATTCGCTTTAGGAAGCGAGGGAAGTTGAGCCCGTGATACATTGGACCGTTTGACATATTGGAGAGAGTTGGCGAGGTAGCTTATCGCTTAGCCTTGCCGCCATCTTTGGAAGGAGTTCACAATGTTTTCCATGTGTCGCAGCTTTGTCGATACATTAGCGATCCATCTCATGCTGTAGATTTCTCGGAGATTACCGTTCGCCCTGATATGACGTATGACCAGCAGCCAGTGCTGATTCTGGACAGGCGTCAGAAGTCACTCCGAAACAAGGTTGTCAATCTTGTGAGGGTGATGTGGCGACACGGCTCGCCTGGAGAGTCTACTTAGGAGAATGAGGATGAGATGCGAGAGCGTTTCCCACTTTTGTTCCCGGACACGTGAGTGTTGGGAAATTCCGAGGACTGAATTTTTCTTAAGTTGGGGAGAATGTAACGACTGGTTTTCATGTATCTGGATTAATTATATTATATATATATGTTTTGATGGATTTTCTCCTCATGTGTGGTTTTCGTCTCCGTAGCTTTCATTTTCGATCGTTTCGTCGTGATTTTCTAGCTTCTTCCTTGGAATCGTCGATTTTGGAGTAAGTCATTCGTGACAGTCTTCATATCGGTCATATCTTATTGTTAGATCAAGCCTAGGAGTCTTAGGAATCGATCCCGGAGCTTCGCGCTCCATTTCGGAACTTTCTGTGCACGTTAGCCGGTTTAAGAAGGGGAACCGACCGACTAGATGATGATTTAGTCGGTCGGCAAACCTTCATGGACCGACTAGTGGGCTTTGTTAATTTCTCAGGAGTTACTGTTTATCGTTAGTCGGTCTAAGAACATTTGTCGACCGACTAGGTTGCAAACTAGTCGGTCAGTAATCGTTCTTTAACCGACTAGCTCTATGATCATTTTTGATACCAAGTACTGTTCATTCTTAGTCGGTCTAAGAACGTTCGTCGACCGACTAGATGAGAAACTAGTCGGTTAGTAGTTGTTCTTTAACCGACTAAATCTAAATCCTATTTTGTACAGGAGTTACTGTTTACACTTGGTCGGTCTGCGTTGGTCAACCGACCGACTAGTTCCCGAACTAGTCGGTCAGTGGTTGCTCTTTGACCGACTAATCAGTGTCGAAACCCTAATTTCTGGGCAGCCGCCGGATTCTTCCTATAAATAGACCCGATCACTTTCACTTTCTTTCTTTTCTCCTGAGCCATTGTCTTCCCCAAATCCTTCTCCATCTTCCCCAAACCCTTCCTCCTTCATCTCAAGCCTATCTCCACCATCCCAATCTCCATCTCACCTCCATTGGCCAAGCTTCAATCTCCTCTTCAAAACCCCCTTTAATCCATTTTTCTCCAGATTTTCCCCGTCATTTCAGATCTGAGCCGTGGTTCCCGGATCGTTCATCCGTTGCCGTGGTTGCTCGGTGATTTGGGTTCAATATTACGTATTTGGCCCCCCATTTAGCCCAATTTTGTGCTCATGTGATGCTATATTGGTCTCTAGTACATACGTATTTGCTACACATTTATTTATTAGAGAAAACACACTATTTGAGCACAAAACAGTAATTAATGGAGTATTTCTGTACTTTTTATCTTTTTCCTAGCTTGGTCTCGATCTCACGATTCCAACGACTATTTATTTGTATTTTTCTGAGATCTGTGCTAATTACTGTGATTTATTGAATGCAGAATACTATTTTAATGAAGAAATACGCTCAAAATACGCGAAATACGGCCGCCGACCAATCAGAAGCTGCAACGTGGCGTGATCTCAGCCTTTCCCGCCCAATCGCACGGTGCAAAATAATCTTCGCGTGGAAATTTCGCAGCCGTTGGATCTCAATCCAACGGCTCACAAACAACCAAAGATGCAGCAACGCAACTAGCAACGGATGTCGTGGCCACTTGTGGGCCGTTGATCTCTAAATCGGACGGCGGTTATTTCTCCCGCATCGAGCTGAAGCAGCGGGCGGCACAGCGTGATCTCGAGCGTTCAATCGCGATCGAACGGTGGAAGTCGATCCGAGCTCGGATCGGAATGAGAGAGCGAAGCGGGCGCACGAGCGGGTGTAGATCCGAACCGCTTGCCACGTGTCAGCCCTATATCGCATCCCGCCTTGATCGAATGGACGAGGTTTGATCCGACATTTGGAGCGGGTTTTGAGCGTTATCGGGTGCGGGTTTTGAACCCGTTAAGCCCCCAAACCCGCAATGCTATTATATAAGCGTATTCTAGGGGTTTTGGGGGGTATTCTGGCGTATTGGAGCACTTAGGAGCCGTATTCTCTCTCTGAAAAAATTCTGTAAATTTCCAGAGGCCTTTATTATTATTTCCAGAGAGTTTGAAGTCGAAACTTGGAGATTTGGTGATATTTCCTTTAACTCAAACCCCGTATTTTGGTGTTTTCTAGCGTATTTTGCTATAAACTTGATGTATTTTGCTATGGAAGTTGTTTATTTTTGCATGATGTGTAGCTAAATCTCTGTTGTGCATGATATGGAGTAGTTAGGGGATGTGATTCGTGTTATTTAGGTTGAATATTGTTGTTCTTCATCGTAAAAGTCGCTAAAATTGTATGTTTTTGCTATTTAATCCTCTTTTCGTCTTCCAAAAGAAGCGAATACGTTGATGATCACCCCACAAGGGTGAGATTTGATCTCTCCAAAAGAGAGCTTCATACCATATTCGTAGAACTATAGTTTTAGCGACGTTTTTATTCATATCGTGCTTGAACCCCCAAAAGGGTATTTTCCGACAAATCGCTCCCAAAAGGAGGATTTGTTGAGTTATATTTAATCAACCAAAATACACGAATCGCTGATCCTAACGAGCCCATATCATGTGCATGTTTCTCATATATTTTCATACACGACTCTTTCGTTGTTCGCTTTGATTACGTATTCACGACACACTTTCACACCATCATCACTTTCATTATTAAACTGTTTAGTTTCTCTACATAGACTTTCTATTTGATTTAAGCTTGTGGTTTCAACAGATTTCTCCTGAGGATTCGACATCTGGACTCCCAGATTTTACTACTTGAACGGACTCTTGCGCTTGAGAGAAGCACCTTTCGGAGCCCACCAAGTTTTTGGCACCGTTGCCGGGGAGAACGGTTTGTTACTACGGTTTATTTCACTCAGAAGAACTTCGGTGAGATCTTTCCACTTTATTGTATATAGACTTTTGTTTGCTTTCATATAAAAAAAATATTTGTGCTAGTTTATGTGGCATAGGACTCCTAGGACACATAGGTTGACTCGACGTTTTGATATGGCTAATAATAATATGGATGAAAATTTTAGCAACAATAACGAGAATAATGTGCAACCTGGAGTGCCTAGGACTTTAAAAGATTTACTCAGACCCACTAGGACTAGCACTGCTTCATGCTTTGTTTTACCTGCCGATGCAAATTCTTTCAATTTTAAACCTGGGGTGATCCAACTCTTACCCACCTTTCATGGGTTAGACAAGGAAAATCCATATCTTCATATTAAAGGATTTGAGGAGGTTTGCTTGACATGCTTTGATGGGAAAACTAGCGAGGACACGATATATCTTAAACTGTTCCCATTTTCATTAAAAGACAAAGCTAAAAATTGGTTGAATGCATTGCCATCACGCTCTATTACTACATGGATTGATTTGCAGGCTGAATTTCTAAAGAAGTTTTTTCCTATTCACAGGACGCAGGGACTGAAGCGACAGATTATGAACTTTGCCAGGAAACATTTTCTAGCTTCTTCCTTGGAATCGTCGATTTTGGAGTAAGTCATTCGTGACGGGCTTCATATCGGTCATATCTTATTGTTAGATTAAGCCTAGGAGTCTTAGGAATCGATCCCGGAGCTTCGCGCTCCATTTCGGAACTTTCTGTGCACGTTAGCTGGTTTAAGAAGGGGAAGCGACCGACTAGATGACGATTTAGTCGGTCGACAAACCTTCATGGACCGACTAGTGGGCTTTGTTAATTTCTCAGGAGTTACTGTTTATCGTTAGTCGGTCTAAGAACATTTGTCGACCGACTAGGTTGTAAACTAGTCGGTCAGCAATCGTTCTTTAACCGACTAGCTCTATGATCATTTTTGATACCAAGTACTGTTCATTCTTAGTCGGTCTAAGAACGTTCGTCGACCGACTAGATGAGAAATTAGTCGGTTAGTAGTTGTTCTTTGACCGACTAAATCTAAATCCTATTTTGTACAGGAGTTACTGTTTACACTTAGTCGGTCTGCGTTGGTCAACCGACCGACTAGTTCCCGAACTAGTCGGTCAGTGGTTGCTCTTTGACCAACTAATCAGTGTCGAAACCCTAATTTCTGGGCAGCCTCCGGATTCTTCCTATAAATAGACCCGATCACTTTCACTTTCTTTCTTTTCTCCTGAGCCATTGTCTTCCCCAAATCCTTCTCCATCTTCCCCAAACCCTTCCTCCTTCATCTCAAGCCTATCTCCACCATCCCAAGCTCCATCTCACCTCCATTGGCCAAGCTTCAATCTCCTCTTCAAAACCCCCTTTAATCCATTTTTCTCCAGATTTTCCCCGTCATTTCAGATCTGAGCCGTGGTTCCCGGATCGTTCATCCGTTGTTGTGGTTGCTCGGCGTCGATCTTGCGCTTCTATACGGTAGTGTTCGATCCTTTAATGTTTTCACAACCCACATTGATATTGTAAAACCCTAATAAAAATGGTTATTAGACATCATAGGATTCAATTAAGAAACCGGTTCTAGATATCTTTTCTAATGTTGTTTCTCTATAGCAGTGGTCCATTCACCGTAGATAACATTTGTGTGACGTGCTTGTCGATCGTCCCCGTCGGTATCAGGCAAGTGAAACTTGCATCTCTTTATTTGGGCCATATCTTAGTCCATTGCCTTGCTTTAGCGTAAAAGAGATTAGACGATGAAAGGATAGCCGTCTGGACGCCATTGACCTAGCTTGACAACGAAGCTTGGTCCGTCACCCTCATCATGCTTGTATGTCACGTTTTATTTCACTTAACGGTACGTGTATTAACTGTTCATGTCATCCATGCATCTTTAACTGCCATGTTTAATTTAAATTAACGGTACGTGAATATCTGTTCATGTCATTGCATTTTGCTTGTCATGTTTAAATTCAATTAACGGCACGCGAATATCTGCTCATGTCATTACATGCTTGAACACTCATCGTGATTGCGTAGCATCGCTACATACTAGTGCTACTTGTTCCGGCTAGGCACCCGTTTTGCGGGCACAACCCTAGGCCAATTACAAATCTGGCTCGTGGTCCAGAAAACAAGCTCAATACAGCCTGCGGGCAATAGGGCACTCGCCTGTGTGTGAGTGATCCCTTGTACTTGAATACAGCCTGCGGGCAATAGGGCGCTCACATGTGTGTGGGTGATCCCTTGTACTTTTTACTTGACAATACATGTCACACCTACCACTTGTTACTTGCTACTTGTACTTCACTTGTTACTTCCATACGATACTTGCCATGCCATGCATTATACTTTAACTGCTAGGTTATTAGTTTACCTTTCTTTCAGTTTCCTTGCACAAGTCTTTCGACTTGCTGAAATGTGCCCCTTTTCTCTTTTGGGTGACACGTGTTAGATCCCGAGCCTGAGTTTGTCGCTGAGGACGTGGTGTTTGCTGATGCTGAGTCAGAACCCGCGTTGATCGAGGACTTCGTGGACACTGAAGATCAGTCTTAGTGTCCTCGTAGATCTTTCCTTTTTGTTTTAGACTGCTTTTAGTTATCGGTGTGTAGCACCCATACTATGTTGGTGTTTGTTTTGTTGGCCGTGTGTTAGGCCTTTAGACTCTTTCCTTTTAGCCTGGTGGCTTTTCTGGATGTTGAACTTTACTTTTAATGTTGGACAAATTCTGAGATTTGAGATTTTATTTCTGTCTCTCCTTGTGTTATTATTGTTGTTCCGTTTATGGTTACAGCGACCTGCTTATGTTTTATTGACGCTTATCGGGTTTGGGGCTTCACAGCTCCACTCTCGTGCAGACCTTTTTACGTCTCGCCTCCATTTTAGGGAAGCGGGGCGTGACAGGTGCACTTCTGGTTGCATATCGTACACTCGAGCCAAGGCTGATGCACTAGTTTGATTGCTGTATTGTACTCATGGTTGTTTGTATTGTCGGAAAACACTATTGGGCCTTCAGGCATTTACGGAGCACATTTACGGAGCACATTACGGAAAACACTATTGGGCCTTCGGGCATTTACGGAGCACATTACGGAAAACACTATTGGTCCCTCGGGTATTTACGGAGCACATTACGGAACACACTATTGGGCCCTCGGGCATTTACGGAGCACATTTACGGAGCACACTATTGAGCCATTGCGGCATTTAAGGCTGATGCACTAGTTTGATTGATGTTGCACTAATTGATAATTCATCGATACCATTGCTTTTGTCACGACTACTCTATTGACTAAGTCAAGACTACTTGAACGTGATAGAACGGTTTAATAATGAGCGGTCTTAAATTACGACCGAATCAGTGTCTAGAAAGGAATGGGAAGGGGGTTGGTCAACCAATGGACTTGTTCCTGCGGTCTTTGAAGTGACATGTGCCTTCAAGCCCTGACTGACTGGCTGATTTGGAAGTTAAACTAGACTTCTTATTATTAGGCCATCCTACACTATTAGACAGTCAAGTGACGCTCATCTTTACTTAAGTGTTACTACATCTACCTATTGTCATCTCATTACCGATTGGTCAAAACATTGTTAACCTGGTTGTCTTACTATTGCCATTCCATTGGTCAAAATATTGTTACTACCACATGCCACGCCACAGTCGCTACTTTTGCACTTGTACAGTCATATTTACTTTATGCAGTCACCAGTACCTTACTTACCTGTCTGCATATACTCTACTTTTTGTACCTGCATAACCATCTTTTGTTTACTATAGTTTGTTTTATACTTTTGCACTACTTTGTTTCTATTGCTAGAATTGTTGTGACTTACCTACGGTTCCATCTCTGTGGCACCGCAGACGACGTACATATGGAGGCAGATGCTCTAGAGTTAATAGCACCAGAATTTGATCATGAGTCTGCAGCTTTCAGAGTGGTTTCCAGTTATATTTACTTTCCTTCATGTACGATTGTTGGACCATTTTTGTACAATATGGATGTAATAATTGGACACTATTTGGGTATTTTTTGTACATCTCTGCATCGTGGCTATTTTGTTTTCACTGGTTAACTGCAGGACCTGCGCAAATATCCAAAAGTAACGGGCCCGGGAATCGGGTCGTTACATTTCGCATGTCTGCCTTCTCTTTTTCAGTTGAAGGACTTTGCTTGGTACTTAACTTAAAGTGTGTGTTAAGAGGAGAGCTAACCACTTTAGCACTGTTCATCTTAAACCTCTCAAGTACCTTATCAATGTATTGCTCTTGAGACATATACAACTTCTTGGCCACTCTGTCTCGGTAAAGTTGAATGCCAAAAAATTTCTTTGTTGGTCCTAAATCCTTCACGGAAAAGGATTTCCTCAACTATATCTTCAACTGTTTAATTCTTGAAGAATTCCTGCCAACAATCAACATGTCGTCAACATAAAGCAATAATATGATAAAATCATCATCAGAGAATCTCTGCACAAAAACACAATGGTTAAAAGTTATTTTTCGGTAGCCGTGCGCTTCCATAACTGACTCAAACTTCCTATACCATTGTATCGATTCCTGTTTCAGACCATAAAGACTTTTCTTTAGTTTGCACACATAGTCCTCTTTTCCTTTCACTTCGAAACCCTCTGGTTGCTCCATGTATATCTCCTCATGTAGTTCACTATGAAGGAAAGCAGTTTTGACATTCATTTGCTCAACCTCCTAATCAAGACTTGAAGCTAAACCCAAAACCACTCGAATTGATGACATCTTAACAACAGGAGAAAAGATTTCATCAAATCAATACATTTCTTTTGGTTGAATCCCTTGACAACTAACCTAGCTTTGTAACGCGGTTGTGAAGTATGCTCATCTTGCTTCACCCTGTATATCCACCTGTTTTTCAAAGCTCTTTTGCCTTCAGGCAGCTGCACCAACTCAAAGGTGTAATTCTCATGCAATGATTTCATTTCATCTTTCATAGCATCAACCCACTCTTTCTTATGTTCACCTTCTGTAGCTTATTCAAAGCATTCGAGCTCTCCCCCATCAGCCAATAACACATAGTCTGCTGCAGAATACCATGTGGAAGGATAGTGATCTCTGGAAGATCTCCTGAGTGGAATATCTGTTGGAACCTCAGGTACTGGTGAACTCTCATGAACTTGATCATCTGTCTCATTTTATGTAGTAGAATCTGTATCACATGTACTCTGTTGGTCAATCTGAGAATCATCTCCAATCTATGTCCGTATTAGTGTCAAAGGAACTGGATCCAAGTCAGTCAAATCATCACTAGATGTCTGCACTATTTCCTTTCTCTTATCGATGTCTTGTATGGTCTGGTTTTCAATGAACACTGCATCTCGACTTCTTACAAGTTTTCTCTGCACTGGATCATAAAACATGTAACCGAATTCATCCTGACCATAACCAACAAATACATATTGTCTTGTCTTGTCTTCAATCTTAGACCTCTCATCTTTGGGAATATGCACAAAGGCCTTGCATCCCAATACTCTCAAATGATCATACGAAACATCCTTTCCTGACCAAACTCTATCTGGAACATCAAGCTCCAAAGGAACATATGGTGTGAGATTCAACACATGTACAATTGTGCTTAAAGCTTCACTCCAAAAGATATTTGGCAAGTGAGCTTGTGAAAGTAAACATCTCATCTGTTCAATTAGTGTCATGTTCATCCTCTCAGCTAGCCCATTTAACTGAGGTGTCTTTGGTGGTGTATTTTGATGTCGAATCCCATGTTCTCTACAGTACTTATCAAAAGGTCCACAATACTCACCACCATTATCAGTCCTAATGCATTTCAATTTCTTCCCAGTCTGTCTCTCCACCGAGGCTTGAAACTGTTTAAACACACCGAACACTCGGTCTTTGGACTTCAAGGTATAAACCCATAACTTCCTTGAGTGATCATCTATAAAAGTCACAAAATAAAGAGAGCCACCAAGTGTTCTTGTTTTCATAGGACCACAAACATCTGAATGCACTAGATCAAGTATATATGGCTTTCTTGAAGGAGGGGAAGTCTTGAAAGCAACTCTGTTTTGTTTTCCTGCCAAGCAATGTGCACACTTTTTCAATGGTGTGCCCTTCAGACCAGAAAGAAGACTCTTCTTGACCAAAACCATCAAACCTTTTTGGCTTATATGACTAAGCCTATTATGCCACAAATCAATTGTACATTCATTCTCAACTACATTTACATAGCTACCACAAACTTTAGCTTGCATAAAGTACAAAGAAGAGTGTTTTTTGCCCCTTGACACAACCATAGCACCTTTAGTGAGCTTGCACTGGCCACCATTAAAAATGGTGCAAAACCCCTCATCCTCAAGCTTTCCTGCATAAATCAAATTCAGGCGAATATCAGGGATATGTTTCACATCTTTAAGAACCAAGGTTGTACCATTGTTTGTCTCCAAGCACACATCTCTCATGTCAATGGCTTTAGCTAAACCATTATTTTTCATCTTCACATTTCCAAAATCACCGGATGTATCTGATGTAAAGAAGTCCTTTCGAGATGTAGCATGAATGGAAGCACTGTTGGATCTGGATCGTAGTCTAGAGGGGGGGTGAATAGGCTAATAAAAATATTCGTGCAACCCACGAACAATTCCACGCAGTTATAGGAACAGACAGGGCAATAAAATAGCAATCACAGAATACACACAGATATACCCTGGTTCGGTCGTCCTCACGACCTACTCCAGCCCCGAAAGCAACTACTAGATAGATATGTAATCAAGTACGGTTACAATGAGTCAAGATCCCAAATCTACTCTCACCTAGCTCGTACGCACACCACGTGCTCTACACTATCAATCTAGTCAGATGCTCTCCCTCCGTGACGACTCCCAAGTCGTCAGGTCCCCAAAAAGTAACACAAAATGGTAAAGTTTTCCCTACGGGGATCTAACACAACAACTACACAAAATAATAATAATAAATAGAGTTTAGGAATCTCAGTTTGTGTAGCGGCGATGTCCTCGTCAGTCAGCACGGGTCAGATCTCGTCTGACGTAGATGTAGACTCAGATGTCCCCTCAATAGTTCGGCTCCCCTCTTAATGAAACTTGCACACTCCACCAAAGATTGAATTTGCGACACCTCAAAATTTGCTCTCAACCCAAAATAAATCGCCTAGGCACTGGGCTCTGAAGCAATTACATTACATGCGTCTGTGAAGAAGATGCAATTTAATTCGGCAGCTCTTGGACTTTCGAGATTTTCAAAGCACACCCCGAAAAAATAATTCGGTTGCTGATTTTAATTGGGTGCCTCCAAAAAAAAACTCGACAGCAGCCTTGGAGATTTGCAAAGCCCAAAACAAATATAGCCTGTCAACACAAATCAAATATTAGACAGAGAGAATTAATTTGCCTTTGATTTAAAAACAAAAACAAATTGAGGGGAGGTGCGTGTGTGCTTGAGGAGTAAAAAAATGTTGCTCTCTGAATCCTGCGCCTGCAATCAAAAAGGCAAACAAACACAAATTCGGCTCACACAAAGAAATGGCCTTTTGATTTTGAGGAGAGGAAAAACAACAGACTTCGGCCCCTTGGGAATTAAAATTTCAATCGTACGGCTGCCCTCTTGATTATTTGTTGAAGGTGCGGCTCCTTATAAGCCTTGCGGCTCTTGGACAATTAATAATTGCCGTTGATTTGTGCGTGTCCTGCAAAAGAAAACACAGAGGAGATGTTAGTTTGTTAATTAACCTGTGATTAAAAAATACCTTTTAGCAGATTGATGACTGTAGTTTCTTCTGACGGCTTGGTTTATTTTGCCCTTAAGCAAATTGATGATTGTAGAAAATAGAGAGGAGATTGCGGCTAGTTGGATGCCCTCTTTTCTTTTGTTTTTGTCGTATGTCACCTTCTTTGGCCGTTTGCTATTCCTTGTATCAGCCGCATCCTTTTATTTTGAGAGCCCGTGTAGCCTTTAAATAGGGTTGCAAACCTAGGTGTTTTTGTGTGTTGCTTCACCGAAATTGCCCCCTCATTCAATTTCATTTTATTCACATGTTTGCCATCTCATTACCCTTCCCCTCACGTGTTGCCTTCAAATGCAAACAAAATATTTTAAGTAGTTACAATATTTACAACATTGCCCTTCCACTCACATTATTGCATCCTGCCAAAACAAATTGTTTTTAATTAGTGGCATGAAAAAGTTTGCTTCAAATTATTTGTATAAGAGTTTACTTCAAAAATATTTATATATATATAAGGTTTGCTCTTAAAGAAATAATATATAAAGTTAGCTTTAGGGAAAAACCAAACAAGGTCGCATGCAACTCCCTTTGATTAATTTTTTTGAGCTCCACCCAGTATTTTGTTCGACATCATGCTCTGTCTATTTGTGTGACGCTCTTCAATAGGAGTGAAACGTCTCCATCGCTTTGACTAAGTCTTCCTTTGGAATTTACGAGTTTGTCACTCCTAAAAACACTTAGCACACACATCAATACGTTCACATATGTTTGTCATCATCAAACACGAAGTTCACAGATCGTTGCTACCAACAATCTCCCCCTTTTGATGATGACAAACCCATAAAGGATTTGCACAAATAAGTGTGCGTGTGTGACGTATGACCAAGGATGTAATGCAATATGATATATTCAATGAGATGAGATCAAACATTACTAGCATGCACAATATAGCAATATAAATTAGCATGCTCCCCCTTTTTCCAACCTCCCCATATTCATGTATTTTCAATGCTCCCCCTACAATCAATAATACCGTATTTTGAACCAACATTGATACCACAAATCTTTCAACACTTGTTTTCTCCCCCTTTGTCATCATCAAAAGTGTATTCTAAAAGACGAAAACATATCACATGCAAAAAGAGGGCATTATTAATTATAACTAGCATTTGCATGTCGTTATTCTATAATTAGCACTTCAAATCCAACGATAATGATAATTAGGATTCAACACCATCGTGTAAGTGCAATTATTAAACATAGAAGTACAAAGGGAGATATTTTTACAAATTCAACCAAATCAATCCAACATTTTCCAAATAACTTTGTATCACCTAGGATTGATTTTTCCCACCTCATCAAAGATGAGTTCAAGATATCATACCCCAAAACATAGCCTAAAAGGACTCTTAGATGTGGGGGTGACATTGCTTGACGAGTAAAAACACCAACGCTAAAGTTTACCCATAAAGCTTATGTTGGATACTCGTGGGTAGTGTATTTGCCATGAATTGTATCCATTTTTCATACGAAGCAATTTTCAATTTTTTTTTCATTCATTTCCTTTGTTTTGTGCTCAATTTTTATTCATGGCAAATCACATCATATCCCTTAGATTTTTCAGTTAATAATCATCCTACATTCACTTTCCAATATTCATAAATAGTATCTCCAAAAGTACGACATAGTTTAACATTCGTGGAAGTGAAAGTAGGTGTAGAAATTATATTATCAATTCATCGAACTTGGCATGGCTATTAAGAAATAAAACATACGCATGTAGCAATGATAATAATACTACACCTTCTACAAGGATATGATCATCATTCATTTATATCACTAGAATGATGCAAAGACAAAGATATGCATTAAGCTCCAAATTTTTTTTTGCTTTTGTTTTTTTTTTTCATTTTTTTTGGTTTTATAAAGAACTAAAAAGCACACTAAAAACAATCAAGCAAACAAAAACAAAAACAAAAAAAAATCCAAGCACACAGAGAATGTTAACAAAAAATATGCTATGAAGGTACGCATTAAGTTCAAAGAATGAGATATACCTTCGCGTCGCCGTTTGACTAGGGAGCTACAAAGTAATGAGACATTCAATTTATCGCTACTCGTCAAATTTCCATCCACCTACAAAAGAGGTGTCGTGTGTGACCTTGGAATCCAACAAGGTCCACTCACGTTAGTCATCAAAGATTTAGGAACCCATATTTGTTTGAACTTAATGTTTTTGTTCCTATATTTGCAATGATATGAAGTATGACCAACACATCCACATGTAAAACACTTAGCATGAAAATTTCCAACCTTTGTTGATTCAATGTGAACTTTTCTATATTTTGACTTTTCAACATTTTTAAGACCATATCCTAGTCCTCGCCTATTATTGCCATAAATTTGATTTCCAAGAATAATATCCAAATTTTGTTTTCCAATGGAAAATCTCTTTAATGACAATTCTAGGGTGGTGACTTTGGATTTCAAGATATCGTTTTCGTTCACAAGCACAGTGCATTTACTAATGAAAGATTGCTTGTTTTCCTCTTCTTTCTTTTCAAAATCCCTCATTTTTTCTTTAAGTTCAAGATTTAGCATGTTAATCTTTTCAGAAAGCAATTCATTCTCAGTTCCAAGCTTTATCAATTCTAGCTTATGCATGCTAATATCTTTTAGTAAAGAGGGACATGAAAGACAATCAGGTTTTTCAGGCAAGCTAGCTTTCTCCTTTTCTAACATGGTAATGGTAGATTTGCATGCAACAAGCTCTTGTTTAATATTTTTCATTTCTATAGACATGTCATACTCAGTTTGTTGCATATCAGAATTATCATTCCTATAACATTCCACATCAGCTTCTAGCTCATCAATTCTATGTTGCATTCCTTTACAGATTTCTAAAAGTTCAGTTTTAGTGGGAGATTCTACCTCATTGTGTTTGGCCATCAATGCCATGCAGGAGTGGGCTTTATGTTCCTCATCATCCTCCTCAGCTTCGCTATCCATGTCCCACGTCAGCACTTTCGTTTTTCCTTTTGCAACTTGAGCTGTGTGTTGTTGTGGGCAATCTTTTATGTGGTGCCCTTTCTTCCTGCATTTAAAACATTCACTTCTATTAATAGCTTTCTGATCATAGGAATTTCTACCAAAATTAGAATTATTAGAACGAATGAACCTTTTTCCCATCTCAGCTCTTCCTTGATCAGTTTGAATGTATCTCCTGAAGTTTCTGACCATTAGGGCTTGCTCTTCATCAAGATCGTCATCGTTAGCTTGAAGAGCTAATGGTGTGGAAACTTTGGTCTTCTCTTCAGGTTTCTCTCTGGCTTCTATACTCTGCAACTCAAGCTCGTGTGACATTAGGTTGCCTATTAAGTCCTCCACTTTCATTGTTGACAAGTCCTTAGCTTCTTGAATAGCGGTGACTTTAGGCCTGAACGAGCTAGGTAGCGCCCTTAAGATCTTTCGTACCTGTTCATGGCTAGAGTATGGCTTACCGAGGGAACTGGATTTGTAGACAATGTCCGTGAACCTCGCAAACATGTCTTTAACTGATTCTGTTGGTAGCATGCGGAAGCTCTCATATTCAGTGCTCAGCAACGCAAGTCTGGATTCCTTTACTTGTGATGTTCCCTCGTGTGTCACCTCCAGAGTATGCCAGATTTCCTGCGCAGTTAGACAATGTGAGATACGATTAAATTCAGATTTATCAAGAGAGCATATAAGCGCATTCATAGCTTTACCATTAAGAGTATAAAGTTTCTTATCAGCTAAATCCCACTTGTCTTTAGGCTTAATTATAACAGTGTCTTCAATTTTAATAGTGGGTAGACTATAACCATTTTCAACAATATACTACACATCATAATCTACAGACACTAGATAGATTTTCATCCAAGCCTTCCAATATGCAAAGTCTACACCGTTAAACTTAGGGGGACGGGCTATAGACTGACCTTCAACAAAAGCACAATCAGATATATTCATGGTCATCTAAAAATCTAGGCTAGATCCTCTAAACTGGCTCTGATACCACTTTAGGGTATCACTCTGATATCATTGCGACGCTGTTAAGGCCCATCATCCATGGCACACTAGACCCGTCACAAGATACCTCAGAAACTTGTTTTACGGCATGCCTCTTGACAATGCCCAACCCATTATAAGATCACCATCTTATCGGGACTTGGTACGGTAAGAGCGATTACTTCGGGTTGGCTCATAACCCGAGAACCCGTACTCAAGCTCAACAAGCTCCGATACCTCTTGTTGGATCTGGATCGTAGCCTAGAGGGGGGTGAATAGGCTAATAAAAATATTCGTGCAACCCACGAACAATTCCACGCAGTTATAGGCACAGACAGGGCAATAAAATAGCAATCACAGAATATGCACAGATATACCCTGGTTCGGTCGTCCCCACGACCTACTCCAGCCCCGAAAGCAACTACTAAATAGATATGTAATCAAGTACGGCTACAATGAGTCAAGATCCCAAATCTACTCTCACCTAGCTCGTACGCACACCACGTGCTCTACACTACCAATCTAGTCAGATGCTCTCCCTCCGTGACGACTCCCAAGTCGTCAGGTCCTCAAAAAGTAACACAAAATGGTAAAGTTTCCCATACGAGGATCTAACACAACAACTACACAAAATAATAATAAATAGAGTTTAGGAATCTCAGTTTGTGTAGCGGCGATGTCCTCGTCAGTCAGCACGGGTCAGATCTCGTCTGACGTAGATGTAGACTCAGATGTCCCCTCAATAGTTCGGCTCCCCTCTTAATGAAACTTGCACACTCCACCAAAGATTGAATTTGCGACACCTCAAAATTTGCTCTCAACCCAAAATAAATCGCCTAGGCACTGGGCTCTGAAGCAATTACATTACATGCGTCTGTGAAGAAGATGCAATTTAATTCGGCAGCTCTTGGACTTTCGAGATTTTCAAAGCACACCCCGAAAAAATAATTCGGTTGCTGATTTTAATTGGGTGCCTCCAAAAAAAACTCGACAGCAGCCTTGGAGATTTGCAAAGCCCAAAACAAATATAGCCTGTCAACACAAATCAAATATTAGACAGAGAGAATTAATTTGCCTTTGATTTAAAAACAAAAACAAATTGAGGGGAGGTGCGTGTGTGCTTGAGGAGTAAAAAAAATGTTGCTCTCTGAATCCTGCGCCTGCAATCAAAAAGGCAAACAAACACAAATTCGGCTCACACAAAGAAATGGCCTTTTGATTTTGAGGAGAGGAAAAACAACAGACTTCGGCCCCTTGGGAATTAAAATTTCAATCGTACGGCTGCCCTCTTGATTATTTGTTGAAGGTGCGGCTCCTTATAAGCCTTGCGGCTCTTGGACAATTAATAATTGCCGTTGATTTGTGCGTGTCCTGCAAAAGAAAACACAGAGGAGATGTTAGTTTGTTAATTAACCTGTGATTAAAAAATACCTTTTAGCAGATTGATGACTGTAGTTTCTTCTGACGGCTTGGTTTATTTTGCCCTTAAGCAAATTGATGATTGTAGAAAATAGAGAGGAGATTGCGGCTAGTTGGATGCCCTCTTTTCTTTTGTTTTTGCCGTATGTCACCTTCTTTGGCCGTTTGCTATTCCTTGTATCAGCCGCATCCTTTTATTTTGAGAGCCCGTGTAGCCTTTAAATAGGGTTACAAACCTAGGTGTTTTTGTGTGTTGCTTCACCGAAATTGCCCCCTCATTCAATTTCATTTTATTCACATGTTTGCCATCTCATTACCCTTCCCCTCACGTGTTGCCTTCAAATGCAAACAAAATATTTTAAGTAGTTACAATATTTACAACATTGCCCTTCCACTCACATTATTGCATCCTGCCAAAACAAATTGTTTTTAATTAGTGGCATGAAAAAGTTTGCTTCAAATTATTTGTATAAGAGTTTACTTCAAAAATATTTATATATATATAAGGTTTGCTCTTAAAGAAATAATATATAAAGTTAGCTTTAGGGAAAAACCAAACAAGGTCGCATGCAACTCCCTTTGATTAATTTTTTTGAGCTCCACCCAGTATTTTGTTCGACATCATGCTCTGTCTATTTGTGTGACGCTCTTCAATAGGAGTGAAACGTCTCCATCGCTTTGACTAAGTCTTCCTTTAGAATTTACGAGTTTGTCACTCCTAAAAACACTTAGCACACACATCAATACGTTCACATATGTTTGTCATCATCAAACACGAAGTTCACAGATCGTTGCTACCAACAAGCACCACTATCAATCACCCAACTCGTCTCATGACATGCAAGATTGACAACAACATCATCATCATACACAATAAGGAAGTCACCTGTGACAGTAGCAATGTTATCATCATCGTGACTATCATTATTAACCTTTTCTTTACCCTTTTTCTTTTTGTTATATCTCTTCATCTGACGACAATATCTCTTTATATATCCCTTTTCATGACAGTAATAACACTTAACATTGGCAAACCTATTGGACTTACTTTTGGATTTGTCTCTATTCTTCGGACCTTTGCTCTTACTTCTCCCCCTGTTTTCTGTGACTAAGACCTCTGACTGTGAAGAACCATGTGACTTTCTTCTTACCTCTTCATTCAGAATACTACCCTTAGCCAAGTCCATGGTCATGACACATTTGGGGCTGAGTTAGACAAAGACGTCCTAAAAGTTTCCCATGAGTCCGACAGTGTCCCAAGTAGCCACAATCCTTGTACCTCATCTTCAAACTTGATACCCATTCCAGCTAACTGATTTATAACTCCTTGGAATACATTCAAATGATCTGTCAAAGGATATCCATCTTGATATTACAACGCCATCATTTGCTTGATTAGAAACAATTTGTTGTTTCCAGTCTTTCTAGCATACAACTCCACAAGCTTGTTCCACAAAGTGTGTGCAAGTGTTTCTCCACTGACATGGTTCAAAACATTATCATCCAGCCACTGTTTGATATACCCGCAAACCTGTCGATGAAATATAGACCATTCCTCTTCTGTTTTGTCCTTGGGTTTCTCACTGGCAAAAACTGGTAAATAATAATCCTTTACATACAAAAGATCCTCCATTTTGCCTTTCCATACATGATAATTTGAACCATTCAAACTGATCATTCGACTTTTCACATTCTTTGTTTCCATCATTCACCACAATGCACAATCTAAGAATGCCTTAGCTCCGATAGCACTTTGATGGAATAACAACACAACATGCAGCGGAATTCTTTTATCTCATCTTGTGTGAACCTATTAGGAAACAATTGAGAAGACCAATATCCTTGCCAATATCACAGTGAAGCATATAATCTAACACAAGCACAAGCTAACACACGCAATTTTTAATGTGGAAAACCCCCTCAAGTCGAAGAGTAAAACACACGGGATCGTAGTCCACCAAACAATCTCCACTATCACCAAATAATGGGAATACAAAGGTCCTCTCTAGCTAAATCAATCAACATGATCCACTAGAGGCATACATAAGTTGGCATGAACAAAAGATTAGAGAGATGAAATGATCTCACCCAAAATAGTGGCACTGCAAAAAATCTGATAGATCTCTTAACCTGGAGCTCCAAATACGATCTCCACCGTTCAGAATGGAGATCCTTTTGTTGTCGACATGCTAACAAAATTTCAGCTCAATCGAACCATGAATCGACCTCCGATGCGTCACTTGATCAAAACTGAACAGCTCCCTCTCCTATGGGTTTTCTTCTTCTCCCTCTGTTTTCTTTTTGTTTCAGAATGAATGGCCCTTTTATTTTGCCTACTGTCAGGTGGAATGATGTTGGGCCTTCATCTCTTGGTCACAAAGTCAAGAGATTAATGCCACTCTCCACATGGAAAGGACCCACCCAACAATAGATGAGATCTAGAGCAAAAGCCACGAAAGCCCGAGCTACCCAACATATATACATGACAAGATAAAACACAACCCCAATTCAATAGGAAAACCCATCCTCCCGCAAACACATAAATCATAACTTCTTAAAGACTTACCTTGCACCGGTATCGTAAAAGCAGCTAAACAACAATACTTGTTCCTGACCGAGATATAATACAAGTTAAACATTAATATTTTTTCATAACAGACAACCGCACAATAAAGAATGTATTAGTGATACATCAGATCTGTAGATCTGTATGCTGCTAACAGCCATATGCTCTATATACTCATATAACAGCTTTGTCATGTATTGATAAATACTGACTGCATTAGACTTAGCCTCGGTGAGTTAGAACACAGTGGTACACAGGGCAGACACAACACCAAAGAGGAAATAGAAAACAAGAAACAGAAAAATGATCATCAGATACCCAAACATGGTGTTACACAACCATGGTGAACAAATTGATTACCACATGGAGAGAACTTAGATTATCATCCACTATCCTCACCCCCCTTCAAATCCTCGGCTCTTGATTCTTATCGGTAGATGCTGCATAATATATGGTTAACTGATAATCATCTTGAATCCACAACCGTGGTCTCCTGGAGAGGGGATAGGTGCATGAGAGGGAGATGCGACTTGAGAGCAATGTGGGCTCCAGCCGCAGCAACAGCCGCAGCTGCCTTCTTCTCTGCCAGCCTCCCAAGCTCCTCCCTCACCTCATTCGCAAGCTCAATCACATATTCATCTTCATGACCTGCATTAGGTTTGTCTGGTTAATTCTCCATGGCATCACAAAGCTATCCAATAATGTAGTTCCCAAAGGCATCTAATTCGATTAATGCAATCACATAATCATCCACAACTGCACTTATAAAGCAAGCATAAAGGTCAAGAATCCTCATTTTCCAGACGTGAAAATTTAAATTATGCAGTAGAGAGTGTTTCTTTCGAAGGCCAAATGAAGATAGCACTATCAGTTATGCATATACATATTTCTCTTTTCTTTGTTCTTTCTTTTTTATTCTGTTACAAAACGGCCATGCCTTGGTCTGGTACATGGGATATATAGTAACGGGTATCCCTGCCCTACTGAGACAAGCCGTGCTGGCAATTTTCCATAAAGTTAGTAGCTGATGTTTACATTTATTCTTTTAGTCCATTAAATGTTACAAATTGTTATTAGTGGAAATAGTTGCGGCAGCAAACGACTAGGGGTGGCAAAATGAACCCGACCCGACCCAAATCCGGCATCCTTAATATGGTATGAGTAGAGTTCTAATTGGGTCGGGTAGAATCCCGATCAACCCGGATAAACTCCGAGTCGGTTCCAGGTTTGACCCGTCAACCCGGATCAACCCAAATTCTACATGTTTTACTTCACACACACACACACACACACACACACACACACACACACACACACACCCCCCCCCCCCCCCCCAACACCCACCCCCCCCCCTGCAGTTGGGAGATTTGGTTAGTGGAGTTGAATTGTAAACCCACTTCTTCATGTGGTCTCTGGTTCAAATCCTATCGCCGACGTCCATTTATTTAACACACATTTTTTTGTTAATTTCTAATCTTAATTAGAAAGTTATATAAATAAAACAAAATTCGGTAAGTTCAACGAAGTCAGTTTGCTGAGTTGATCGTCATTTGGTCTTGTTTCCATGTGAACCACAGACGAATCCCATGCCCAACAATTTATTTGAAAAGAACATGAATTGATTTATGCGGGCCAGCTTTGGGTAACCCAACAATCCGCCGGGTTAGGTACATATCTTATGTTTCAGACCCGGATCAAATCCGGGTCAAGTTCATGTCCACCCCTAAACAAGTCGGGTCGGACCCGACCCAACCCAACCCATTTGCCACCCCTACAGACAACACACCCTCCCAGTCTCGTAGTAATAGTCCCAGCCCTCTCTTGCATGGGCATGTGCACATGTGGTGGGTGGGAAGGAGGGTCTGCATGTAGGTATGGGCCTAGGATTCTTCCCTTCCTTGATCAGGCCAACGTAGCCAACACAACTAGTAGAAGTCGTAACTACCAGGTTCGACAAGATGAATTCATCAAACTAGGCATATATTTTCGTAGTTACTAGGTGGGTACTAATGGTTGTGGCCCACCAATTGGAAAATTCTCAACTTTTATGTAGTTTGCTTTTATCATTGAAGATCTTTTATGTAAAGAATTTATCCATAATATGACTACCTCATTACATACAGTAAAAACAAAACACCGCTCGTACCTATATCAAACAAAGCCTTCTCTAATAAAAACAAGTACTCCCGGTTGTTCCCACAAGGCCCATGTGCGGTAGCAATTTGCCTGAAAAATTGAAAGGGCAGCCCCATTCAGGAAGCACCAACCATAAACACTTGGCATGCAAGGACTTTGACCAAGAATCAGTGGTATTTAAACAAGAAAACAGCGAGTATTTGTAGGTATTTTTGCTGCATTACCTAGCCATCTCCTCCACTGGGGCAGGACCTAGGTAGTACTTGTTGTTTTCCTTGTCAGGAGTCGAAGTGAACCTGTAGAAATTAGAAAAGAGGTTGTTTTAGGATTATTATGTAACATTACAAAAAAGGGAAATAGAAAATGACCAATTTTGCACGCAAGTTAAGCTTCTTACACTAGAACTCCAGTCACAGCTGGTGTGAGATCATATCCTTCCTGAATAAACAATGCCGAAGACATATCAACACAGTATAAGGACCAAAAACTAAGTCACCTAGAGCTACGGTAGAGAAAAAAGAACACCAACACTCTTAAAAAAATTGAGCTCACCTTGTAGAAGTCTACAAATGATTTTGTGTCATATTCACATTCCCTTCTCTCCAAGTACTGAGAAGATAAAAATTACCAACTCAAAATTTGACGCCAATCCAGTAAGGGAAACAAAATAGACAAGATGAATCTACAATACCTGCATTGCTGCTCTTTCCTTTTCCACACCTCCTTTGACACAGAATGCAGCACCCCACTGATGGAAAACATATAATATGTTATGAATGGTGCAAATATATTCAGAATACAAAGATGTAAAAATTCATCCAGTGAAGGAAAGAAGTCTATTTTAATTTTAAAAAAAATGTCACCAACTTAAATACAACGGATTGATTAACATCTAACAAGGCTCATCCTCTCTTAGACAGAACTTTCTGATGTATATATATCATTTCTGCTAATACACAAGAGATCCTAACAAAGTGAATGCAGGACCAAACAATAGTTCTGCCTGACATTCCCTCATATAAAGAGCAGTATCATATTTACATGAATTGCAGTATATAAGGGATGCTTACGCAAACTTCTCCTTCCTTGGCCTCCAAGGTGCATGTTCTAGCTGGATGTTCGGGTGTACCTCTGTGATCTATGCATGCTGTGATGACAGAGAACTCAAACCTCTCATTAGCCTTCCACAATTAATTATAAAAAGGTTCAATCGGGCGAGATATTTACACAAGTAAAACCTTACCAAGATCGAAAACACGCCTGTAGTCCTTGATGTATCCTATGATTTTCTCATCAAAATTGAAACCGGGGTTCCAGACCAGTGATCCATACCCAAAAACCCACAGCACCATATTATTCTTTTCTGTTCTTCCTGCAGGATTTCATACGAAGACATAAGCAATCATCCCTTGGCTTAAACTAAAAAAAGTTAATTCAGCAACTCTGATATAACACAAGCATTGCTGACGAAGGTTGTAGCTCAAAAATGACGGCAAGCTCAAGACCAGGTTATGGAGTTACGAAAAATGAAACAAAAAATTGCATTCTATAATCAGGAGAAGGGTTTTGCACAAGGATGTATTATAGAAAATGTAACTGTTTACAAAAGCTGATACCACCACAAACCCTCCCCAAACTATCACCTTTTCCTCAAAATCATGGGTCACAAATCAAGAAATGGGGATCACAATCTGAAACATAAACCTCAGATCGACCTTTGATTTTGTGGGGTGGGGTGGCTCAAAACAGAATATGACCATCACCAGGGATTTAGCCTGAATTTTTTCCGCTCATTAAAGAAAGATTTCTACTTGTTGCCAATAATTACCCGGCTTAATAACTCTAACTGCATACATCTCCGTTTATTGAACACAACAGGATCCAAACAAATCATTTGGTGGAAAATAATCAAAATTGATCAAATACATTCTATAAAGAAGCACGAATCGCAATTTTAAACGATTTCTCACCCGAGAATCAAGCAGATCGAGGACACGGATACAAAATCCGATAAATTGGGCACGCGACTCAGCAATGGGACGGCCCAAGCGAGAGAGAGAGATTGGCCTTCTTAAGGAGAAATTGAGATATTAGGGTTCGTCAAAAACCCCAGATCTTGAGCGCTTCTCCCTCCTTTTTCCCCCCTTTTCTCTCTCCCTCTCTCTCTTTCTCTCTCCTCGCACGATTTTTCTTTGGGTTTTGAAAGAGGGAGGAAGGGGGATGATAAGGGTTATTATTTATACAGAGAGCGAACAAACGCGGGATGCCACGTATGCAATGTATGCACATGCATTCCCTTCAAGTGGAAATTACGTGTCTATCCCCGTTACATCACCAGAATTACTTGAATGTTGCCACTGAATCATTGAAAGTTTGTTCAATCCGGCTTCAGTTCAAAGTGTGCTTGCCGTAGAATCTTTTTTTTATTGATAATTGTTGCATAAATATATATGTGGTTTAATCTTGAGGAATTCAATTACAAATAATTCATGGGATATTTGCCATTAAATTTACATATCTAGTTCATGACATATAAGAAAATACAATAGATCAATATACATGAATCGAATTTTTTGCGGAGTTTAATAATCTGGCAAAACTAAGTTGGATAATTTTTAAAATCACAGAACATAACAACGCATTAATTTGATAAGCTGAATGAAGACACATTTATGGCATTCTACGTTAATTTCAACAATATTCACCGACATTTCAAATTATAGAAATCTTCAAAAAGAAATTGATATTTTAAGTTTGAAATTCGTAATTTTATGTATCAACGAGTTCGTGTTTTCATTACCAGCTCAAAGTCCAATGAGCTCCACCCACAATCTGAGAGAGGGGCACGACTAATCCTGAACCGGTGGACCACGGATCACGAGCCACGTGACCTCCCTTTCTTTATTGGTCCCAATACTATAACGTACAGAAAGCACGTGAGAGGGCGCGTGCAAAGACCCATCCCAATTAAACAATTTCAGCCGTCGGATGTGCCGAGTTCAAACCGGCGCGTGAGATCGTGAACGTTGGGCGAAAAAAAGAGTCCACGTGCATTGAACCTGGGATTTCTCCCCGCTGGGGGTGTTATTTTCAATGGATTCGGTTTCAAGGTCACGACTTGCGCGTTGGGCGTTGTTGTTGTACGGAGGCGTGAAAAGCGTCCGGGTTCATTGTATCCGGGAATCACGACATTGGACCGGTTGGGGGTTGCGGGGGGTTGCATGATGGATGGGTTTGATGGGTAAGATACACGATACATGGGGGATAGAGGACTATGGAAAGACGAAAATGCCCTTGGCATTTAAAGCATGTGATGTGATAGGGTTGGTTCGGCGAAAGCGAGATTTTTTGTTAGCCTAACCCTTTTTAATTTTGGCCCTCCCCTTGGATGGTAGGAAAAGGCGAAGGACGATTTTTAGGAGAAAAAAGTCAAAAATTATAAAAAATTATAAAATCAATCAAGTTGAAAGCTATTTATGATCAACTTTTGGTAATGTCATTTGAGAGGGAATATGAGAGACACTCTCATATGACGTATGATACCCATTATTCTTTATTAAATATAGATAGAATGGATTTTATCTAATTAAATCCTCTCACTATTTTTGCGATCATTTTAAGCCATAATAATGAACGATTTAATTAAATTAAATTAATGGGAAAGAGATCCAACCACCCTGAGCCTCACAACCTTGAGTGTGCTCAACAAATTGCTTGACTCTGTGATTGGTAAATGACTCTTCATCAATCATATCATATATGACTATCTTATTGGTTTTTACCCCTAGCCACCTATGATCATGAGTGTGCTCATCCAAATCACAATGACTAGTCTAGTCGGACCCTTGTTTTCATGTCTAGCTTAACTTACGTCGGCACTCGGTGTATTCACGACACGACGGTTTGGGTCAAGTCTAAACTACATCTCATGTATTGAGAAGTTGGTTTCCACAAAATGTCTATGTCATAGCTTGATTGTGCTCAATAACTATAACAAAGAACCTATAGTTGTCAACCTCTAAAACAAGGAGGGCTATGCCTAATCTTGAAAAAGATTTTTAACGTAATTGACTTACATATAATTCAGGGTGTCATTTAATCATGATTCGCGTCATTGCGGTCCAGCGGACACGGCCAGGGAATTGACTAAGCCAGGATCACTTATCCCCATTCTAGCTAGGGTGATCCAACAAACTTAGCTAAGCACATTGACCGGATCATGGTCCATTGAATGAAACTTATCATTTTTATATGTGTGCCATAGACAAAAAGGCTTTTATTAGAACTAGTTAATCGTATCAACTAGTGAATCCTTAAAATTCAAAATTTTATAGATTTGTTAATAACTTTTATTAAGTCCTTATCAACTATAAGTGTTTCAGAGTGTTTTCTCACTACAGAGCGTTGACCGTGGACAACCCGGTCAACGTGGTCAAGGGGCCCGCTTGGGTCCCTCGGGGGCTTCGAATCGGTGCGGATGGGACGAGGGGAAGCCTCGGCCCAGGCTGAGATGCTCGGCCTCGGTCGGACGAGCACGGCCTCGGAGGAAGGAAGACGAGTGGTAGCCACGGTCGTCCAGTTGGAGGCACGGTCGGCGAAGGGCGAGGGGAAGCCTCGGACCCAGTTAAGACGCTCGGCCTCGGTAGGATGTGCTCGGCCTCGGCGGGCGGACAGTGAGGGGAAGCCTCACTCGTCCAGTTGATTGTGAAGTTGGAGAGGGGCGAGGGGAAGCCTCGACCCGTTGATCAGCTGTCCACCTGCGTAGACGAGAACGCTCGTCAGGGGGCCGGACCTAGGTTCCGGCCAAATCCCCTCCGATGCCTAAGTCAGATAGAGATCTGAAAGAGGAGGCCCGGCGGAGACGGTTCGACTCGTGAGGAGATCGGAACGGCGTCTCACGGCGCGAGCGGGGGAGGAAGGAGATGAGATGGAGGAGCTAGGTCGTTGATGGAGTACCTTAGGTTTTAGATACCTGAGATGCGGTCCCGTTCTTCGTCGTCTTCCTAGCCCTTTTGTAGAGCTCCCAGCGTGATTGCCTCTGGCCCACGTCCCACGCCCGCCCTCGATCGTGCCCCATCAATCCGCCCCCTCGCCGCCGCTCTCTTCGCCATGCCAGCACCTCCCCATTACCGCCATTTAGTGGCCGCGCGTCCGGGGGAGCGGTTTTCGCAGGAGTGGGCGAGTGACCAGCGGGTTATCGGGGCCGGGTCGGATCGACATTCGAGAAGATCCCTTATAGGGCCTTTGTAGAATGGGCTTGAGGATGCAGATGGGCTCTCGACCAGTAGTCGGGCTCCTGGGCTCGTGTCTTTTGGGTCTCGGTCAAATAGGCGTAACAATTGCCCCCATCGGTCGGGTTGATCGGCCTCGGCCGGTTCGGCTCGGCCGATGTGACTTCTGCTGATTTTGACAAGCTCGCCAGTCGATGCCGACTCATTTATTAGTCGTCATCATGAGTTGGCCCGCTCGATATTTTTAAAGCGCGGGCTCCGAAGCGCCGTCGTTCTTCTGATGCTGCCACGTGTGGCTGCAAACCTATCCCCACCATTCGTGGGGTTGTCTTCAGTTGAGAAGCCGAGGGGTTCGTGAGTCGCCCTTGGTGGGGTCGATCAGCCTTGGCTTGCTCGGATCGACCGCTGTGCCTCCTGGGATTCCGAGTGGCGCTTCAATCGAGGCGTGGTCATAAATGTAGGTCATGATGAGGCGGATCGATTGGACTTCCCCTGGCGCCAATTTCGGAACGCCGCCGGTTCTTCGAGCCTTGCCACACGTTCTTGTCAGGCGCTTCGAATTCGTCCCTGGTATATAAGATCCCCAGCTGTGTTGATCTCCACTTCTTTCTTGCTCTTCTCATTGTTCTAGGCTTTCCCCAACTCGGAGTTTCCCGTCGCCTTTGCTTC
This sequence comes from Scilla litardierei, assembly GCA_030789695.1. Lineage (NCBI taxonomy): Eukaryota > Viridiplantae > Streptophyta > Magnoliopsida > Asparagales > Asparagaceae > Scilla > Scilla litardierei. The sequence continues at coordinate 138,851,887 of CM061136.1, forward strand.
CTTGCCTCCTCCGAACTAGCTAAAAGGTAATTTCCTTTCTCGCTCTCGTATTATGGCTGCTCTTAGGATAGGCGGTTCTGGCCGAGGGGCGAGGGATTCTCCAGAGTCCAGGCGGGGCAGGCCCCGGCTAGTGGGATCAGGTTCCTCTTCCGGGAGTCGCCCCCTCCAGGATAAGGGGAAGGGGAAGCTATTCCCTGACTTCGCCTGTGATGACGTGGCGTCGGTTGCCGTGCGTCTTAACGTGCCCCCGGCTATCCTCCGTACGCCGTCGAGGACCGTTCCTTCGGCGGTCACGGAGATCTGGGAAAGGTATCTCTGCTTCCCGTACGATGTTCGAGTTCCATTCGTCGACGAGCGGGTTTGCCTTCCGAGGAGCAATGAAGTCGGCGTCTACGTCGAAATGTTTCGCCTGGGTCTTCGTTTCCCGCTCAATCCCTTCCTTGTCCAGGTCATGGAGTATCTCATGGTGCCCCTTTGCCAGTTCACCCCTTGCTCGATCGCGGTACTGACGGGCTTCGTAACGCTTTGCTGCACCCGCGGTCTGGAGCCGTCTCTTCCCCTTCTCTTCCACTTTTACCAGGTCCAGACGGTCGGGCCGGGGTCATGGCCGCACCTCCGAGCCCGTTCGAGGAGGGAATGTCTGATCGGGCTACCCCGCTGGTCGGGGGATTGGAGCTCGGATTATGTCTTTGTGGTCTTTTTGGGTGATGCCCAGATTCTGACAAGCTGGGGCGCGTCCGTCCAGCCTCGCCTGCCGTTAGCCCTTTCTGACGCTGATCAGGCAGCCGCCGCGCTGCTGTCGGCTCTTCCTTTGGAATCGAAATCCATCTGGTCTTTGTTGGACGACCTACTCCTGAAGTCCGTCTTGTGGTCTCCGGGTAGGTCGCTTTTTCATCCTCGGATCGCCCTATGACTCATCCTGATTTCGGTCTCCTTTGCAGGGATGGCAGGCCGCGAGTTCGTCCGTGACGTCGATGAGCTGATCCGTCGTGGAGCTGCTCGGAGCCGAGGTAGTACCTCTGGAAGGGCGCCTCGGAGGACCGTTGAGGAGGAAGTGCGCCGAGCCGAGCCTTCCGTGGGTAAGGTGGTGGCCGCGGCTCCCGCCTCTTCTTCTGGCGATCCCCTTCCCGGGGGTGAGGATGGTGCGAGGCGGAAGCGTTCCCCTCCGGCGCCTTCGGAGCCCCACGGTGGAAAGAAGAGGAAGGAGGACGTGGATCCCTCTGGTCCGGCAGGTTCCGCGCTTCCCGTGGCGACCGCCGGGGATCCTTCGGTAGCTTTGTCAGCCACCCCCCTCGCAGCGTCTTCGCCCGTATCACCGGGGGTTGGGGCCTTGTTGGCGAGCGACTTGGCTTCGATCGTCGTCCCTGGGAGTTCGATGTTTGTTGACCGAGCCCTGGCCCAGCAGGTTGCCGAGGTCTCCGTCCCTCCCCGGGACCGCAGCCTCCTCAAGAAGATCCCGGCCGACAAGATGTCGGATTCCTTGGTCTGGATCCTTCAACAGGTTCGGTTATCTTGCTATCCTCTCTTTCTCTTTATCCTCTTCTTAGCCCATGTCTCGTCTTTTCAGGGTTCAGCGCTCGCTGTGGAGTTGCAGTGTCGAGCCGTCCGCTTGAGGGAGCTGGAGGAGTCCTCCATGAGGGCTCAGAAGCGGGCCGGGGCGGCTGAGGTGGCTATGACGGAGGCCCAGATGGAGTCTCGGCGTCTCAACCTCCGTGTGGCCGAGTTGGAGGGACGAGTGGGTGACCTCCAGGGAAAGCTGGGGGATGCTCATCAGTCGGCTGAGGAAGCGGCGGAGTCGTTCTGCCTGGAGAGGGATGAGCTTCAGAGGGAACTGTCGGATCGGCGCCAGGTGATGCGGCTTGCGGAGGAGGTGGAGAAGGGTGTCGTCGAGACCCTGGGGAAGAGGATCTTCGAGGTTCTCAGGGAGGCCTTCGGTAAGTATGAAGACCTCATCGCCCCTCGGATCGTCGAAGTCGTCCAGTCTTCCTTCCGGGAATGTGCGGAGCGTGTCCGGCAAGCCCCTCCGCCGGTCGATCCCCCTCGCTCCGAGCAGGGCGAAGTGCCCGAGGATGTGTCCTCACGAGCTCGGGCTCCCTAAGCAGTCCCTCCCGGCCTTATCCTCAAATTTTTAAGCATCCGCTTCGCTTTGGGCCAGTCTACTTGAAATGGATCCCTGGCCCCCGCTATCTCCTTCGGCTTCGTTATCGGCTCCGTGTCCAATAATTGCTGGTTGCATGGCTGCTAGCTTGGGCTAACTACTTTGGGTCTTTTGTCAACCAATTTTGCTCTGTCGGTGTCGATCTAGCTTCTGTAGGTGAAGAACTCTGCCATTCGTCGTGAGTGGATTATTTGTAGAGTGTTTCCTTCGCCTTGATTCCCTGTAAATAAGACACGTTTTTGTACCCTGGTTAACTATTATAAACGAAATTGACTTACTCGGACTTCTCGTGTATTTTGCGTTGCTGCCTCGTTCTTGGCCTAGGATTGGATGACGTTCGCGTCGGCTGGGGGAATTGTCCCCAAACTTATAGGCGCTGGAGTCGGTCAGCGAGGGAAAAAAACTCATCGGCTTAGGTCCGGTCGGCGTCCGTGCCCGCTGGGGGGAACTGCCCCAGATTTATGAGCGCAGGAGTCGGCCTGCGAGGGCAAGGTCCCTCGACTTAGAACCGGTCGTCGTTCGCGCTGGCTGGGGGAATTGCCCCCAGACTTATGGGCGCAGGAGTCGGTCGGCGAGGGCAAAGCTCCTCGGCTTAGGACCGGTCGGCGTCCGTGCCTGCTGGGGGAACTACCCCAGGCTTATGAGCGCGGGAGTCGGTCTGCGAGGGCAAAGTCCCTCGACTTAGAACCGGTCAGCGTTCGCGCTGGCTGGGGGGATTGCCCCCAGACTTATGGGCGCAGGAGTTGGTCGGCGAGGGCAAATCTCCTCGGCTTAGGACCGGTCGGCGTCCGTGCCTGCTGGGGGAACTGCCCCAGGCTTATGAGCGCGGGAGTCGGTCTGCGAGGGCAAAGTCCCTCGACTTAGAACCGGTCAGCGTTCGCGCTGGCTGGGGGGATTGCCCCCAGACTTATGAGCGCAGGAGTCGGTCGGCGAGGGCGAGGCTCCTCGGCTTAGGACCGGTCGGCATCCGTGCCTGCTGGGGGTACTGCCCCCGGACTTATGAGCGCTGGGGTCGGTCGGCGAGGGCGAGGCTCCTCGGCTTAGGACCGGTCGGCATCCGTGCCTGCTGGGGGAACTGCCCCCGGACTTATGAGCGCTGGGGTCGGTCGGCGAGGGCAAAGCTCTTCTTCCTCCTCCAGTGAGGCGGCGATCCCCATTCTTTTGCGCTATTGGTGACATGTCAACTCCGTCGGGGATTTAAGAAAAGACAAAAAGGGAATGCATTTGTACTCTCAAGAGTCCTGTCGGACCGGTACATTTGGAGGAAAAGGAAAAAAGGAAATGAAGCTAGACAGAGGGATGTAAACCTAGATAACTCCCTCTTACTAGGCTGCAACCCGGGGGAGAGACATCGCCCGCTCACTCTATGATGCGGAGGGGACCTTGGACGGTGTTGATCTTTTTCCCCTTGTCTGGCTGCGTGGAGGTCCCTTCTCCATGGGCCGGCTCGTCGGCCTGGTTCCTGGCGTGCCCCCGGCTCATCAGCTTCTCAATGTCCTTCTTCAAATGCCAGCAGTCTTCAGTGTCATGGCCATCATCCTTATGGTACTTGCAGTACTTCTCCCTGTTCTTCCCACCTCTTTTAGCCTTCGGTGGGGGGCGATCAGCTCGCTCTTCCTTCTGTACTTGGGCGAGGACGGCGTCTGGGGTGGTGTCCCTCGTGCTTTCTCCCCACTGTCGGTTCCTCGGCCTCTTCTCGGTCCGGTACCCTTCGGGGCTGCCTCGTCCGCCATCGCCGCGCTTGGTCCCTCGAGTGGCTTTTCCTGCATCTTCGGCCAAGGCCTCCTCGGTCAGCATGAAGCGTTCGGCCCTCGCCATGATCCCGGGGAGGTCCTTCGGGGGATCGTTGTGCAGGGACTTCTTGAGGCCTATGTGGCGAAGCCCTTTCTTAAGGGCCGTCTGGACCACCAGGTCAGGAGGGCTGTTCACGTTCAGCCTTTCCGCATTGAAGCGGCGCATGAACTGTCGGAGCGGCTCGGCCGGGCCTTGCACTATGTTGAACAGGTGTTCAGCACCAGGCTTGATCTGCCTCCCCGCCATGAACTGTTTGCAGAATAACTGGGTGAGCTCCTTGAAGCTGTCGATGGAGCGGCCGGGCAGGCTGTGGTACCAGGTCCTCGCCGCTCCCCTGAGAGTAGAATAGAAGCCCCGGCAAAGTAAGTCATCGTCAGCTCCCTGGAAGGACATGTCCCCCTCGTAGTCCATCACGTGGTGTCCCGGGTCCCCTATCCCGTCGTACTTTCCCAGCACCGGGATCCTGAATCGAGAGGGGACCCGTGCGTCGGTTATTCTCCGTGATAAGGGGCACCGGTCTCCGTGGATGCCCCCGGGGATGCGGTAGTCGCCTGCCTCTGGCTCGTTCAGGGGTGGAGGAAGCACAGGCGCCAACGGGGCTGGCTCCACGGCCCTCGCCACGCTGGGGGTCGGGCTGACCCGTTGCTCCCGACTCCTCCTGCGGGAGCTCCTGCTCCGCCGTGATCGGTCTCATGAGTGGTGTTGTTCGCTTCTCCTGCGGCGGGACGACCGTGACCGACGAGATGATGCCGTCATCGATTCGCCCTCCGTCCCTTCGGTTTCTCTTCGGCCCCTTTCACGATAAGGGGAGGAGGCGCGTGACCTCGCCTGACGGGAGCCGGACAGCGTGAACCGACGCTCTGTGTTCGGTTTCTGGGTCCCGTGGTCGTCGACCACGGCGGACCGCAAGTGCGGGGGACCCCCCGCCCATCGATGGCTGTCGTCCAACGTGCCTCCATTGGACGGCGCAGGGCCGACGAGCTGCTGTACCGTCGCGACCAACGTCTGGAGGCTCGAGTTGGTCTCCTGAGCCAGGGCGCGGAGCTGTCCCTGCGTGGCCAGTTCTGAGCCGCCGGTCTCTTCGGTTGAGAGGGCGGGGTGGCCACTGACGGGCGTGTCCTCGGGGTTGCCGTTTGATGTGCCATTCCCCTCCTCCGGGATGGGGGGCATGCGCTTCCTTCCATTGCTGGCTCGTGCCATTGTTGGTGTGGTTTGCTTCTTCGTGGGACGGTTTTCGGTTCCCACAGACGGCGCCAGATGTTTCAGAGTGTTTTCTCACTACAGAGCGTTGACCGTGGACAACCCGGTCAACGTGGTCAAGGGGCCCGCTTGGGTCCCTCGGGGGCTTCGAATCGGTGCGGATGGGACGAGGGGAAGCCTCGGCCCAGGCTGAGATGCTCGGCCTCGGTCGGACGAGCACGGCCTCGAAGGAAGGAAGACGAGGGGTAGCCTCGGTCGTCCAGCTGGAGGCACGGTCGGCGAAGGGCGAGGGGAAGCCTCGGACCCAGTTAAGATGCTCGGCCTCGGTAGGATGTGCTCGGCCTCGGTGGGCGGACGGTGAGGGGAAGCCTCACTCGTCCAGTTGATTGTGAAGTTGGAGAGGGGCGAGGGGAAGCCTCGGCCCGTTGATCAGCTGTCCACCTGCGTAGATGAGAACGCTCGTCAGGGGGCCGGACCTAGGTTCCGGCCAAATCCCCTCCGATGCCTAAGTCAGATAGAGATCTGAAAGAGGAGGCCCGGTGGAGACGGTTCGACTCGTGAGGAGATCGGAACGGCGTCTCACGGCGTGAGCGGGGGAGGAAGGAGATGAGATGGAGGAGCTAGGTCGTTGATGGAGTACCTTAGGTTTTAGATACCTGAGATGCGGTCCCGTTCTTCGTCGTCTTCCTAGCCCTTTTGTAGAGCTCCCAACGTGATTGCCTCTGGCCCACGTCCCACGCCCGCCCTCGATCGTGCCCCATCAATCCGCCCCCTCGCCACCGCTCTCTTCGCCATGCCAGCACCTCCCCATTACCGCCATTTAGTGGTCGCGCGTCCGGGGGAGCGGTTTTCGCAGGAGTGGGCAAGTGACCAGCGGGTTATCGGGGCCGGGTCGGATCGACATTCGAGAAGATCCCTTATAGGGCCTTTGTAGAATGGGCTTGAGGATGCAGATGGGCTCTCGACCAGTAGTCGGGCTCCTGGGCTCGTGTCTTTTGGGTCTCGGTCAAATAGGCGTAACAATAAGGAATGATTTTGATGGCGCTATCCTAATCGTGTATTAGGCATTTAAAACAATTTTAAATCATAGCAAAGCAATCTAAAATTATCACATAATAATTAGATGGCTTTTAATGGCTGTTTCTGCTATTTTTAGCAGAACACGTTAATAGTGTGGAAGGTGCGTGGTCAACGCGGTCAAAGGGGGGACGCGCGGGACCCCCGAGTTGTCGTGACTGTCGCTTGAGACGGAGATGACCGGTGGGGTCGATCGACGGCGCGTTCGCTCGAGCGAAAAGGCGCGGCTCCGTTCTTTGGCGGGCCGAGGGGTAGCCTCGGCGAGATGACAACCTCAGGGATCGGTTGAAGGCAGAGTCGCTCGCTGCGGGACGCGCGGATCCTTGCGTCGGCTCGGCGAGGGGTAGCCTCGGCAGAGCGACGTCCTCGTGGTGGAGGAGACGAACGAGCTCGGGGACGAGGGCGCTCGGCTCCGGTTGGAAGGACGCTAAGGGGTAGCCTATGCGTCGCTGGATCTCCTGGACCTGAATAGACGAGAGAGCTCGTCAGGGGGGTCGGACCTTGGTTCCGACCAATACCCCTCCGATGCCTAAGTCAGAACGGATCTGTGTAAAGGCTTGGTGGGAGCGAGTATGGCTCGCGGAGAGACCGATACCCGATCCCCGGGCCAAGTTATGGAGGAGAAATATTGAGGTGGAAGAAGGAGTAAGAGTGTTTGTATCTCATACCATCGTCCTCGATCGCGAGGATCCGGCCCCTTTCAAATGACGCCCGCCCCCTCCTCATATAGAAGAATCATGCTCATAATGTGCCATGACGTGACATCATGGCCGCCATTCATGGGGTCGTGCAAATGGGGAAGTGTTGACCCCCTCTAATTGCGCCCACTTGATGACGCCATGAAGGTGGAGTCATGGCCATGAGTGATTGCCATAATTGGCGGGCCATGAAGGCTGGAGTAATGGGCATTGCGGTTGCCATAACTGTCGGGCCATAATGGCGGGGGAGTGATGGCCATTAAGTCTGGCCATGAAGTCGGTTGCCATATTTGGCGAGCCATGAAGGTGGCTGCCATAATTGGCGGATCATGATGGCACGGGGCGGTTGCCATATTTGGCGAAGGCTTCCTCGATTTGGGCCCCGATTTCCTCCGCTACAGAAGCGGGTAATCTCTTGGGCCTTCGTCGTGGGTGGAGAAACGCGACCCGCCCATAAGATCCTTGGGCCGGAGCCCGAGGCCGTAGTTTGGCTGGTTGACTGGTCGTGGTTGATTTGGCTCCTCCGGACCCGGTCAAAATAGTCGTATCAATGGCAAACCTAAAAAGGTTTTCTTGTGTTATCAAATAAGCAATAATAGCCCTTTAAAATTACAACTTGATAACATCACATGAATTAAGTTCATAATTATCACATAATTAATTTTATGTTTCTAACAAACATAACATCCAACTTTAAAATTTATCCCATAAATTTAAAGCATAATTTTAAAACATAAAAATTTTATCCAATAAAATTAATTGTTCCATGTTCAAAAATTATCGCATAATTTTAATTTAAGAACATTTGTTTTAAAATCATCACATTAAAATTAGCATGCTACTAAAAAGAATTTTATCACATAAAAATAATTTTTAAAGCATCTAATAACAAGTGGTTCTATTTTAACAATTTATCTCATAAAGTTAAAATAGATTTATCTGTATTTAAAAAGCATACTTGCATTTATAAATATTGCAATCCTTAGATCAGAAGTAGACCTAAAGCTCTGATACCAATGTTGGGTTTTTGGGACCCTTAGGGCATATTTCTATGCACGTCCTACGTCGGACGGACGATAGAGGCAAAAGAAAAGCAAGCAACGGAAAAACGTTAAACCATTTAACGAACAAGCCCTAAGGATATCAAGACCCTAGACAGGATCTCTACTTTCTTAAGGTGGGTCCGACCACCCTAAGATAAATCTAAGCTACTGCAATATAATAAATAAAATGCTTAATTAAACTACATACCCGGAACCTTGCTTGCACCGACAAGGTGTACCGAACCGTGTCCCGAGCGGCTCCTGTCCCGAGCTGAACCACTTTTCGAACCGCACCACGTCCCGAGGCGAGCAACCCCCTTGTCGCTGAGCCAACCACGCGCCGAAGAAAGTTTCACTTGAGTGGATCCTTCGCCAAGACTTCGGATCGAATCCGAGCCCCTTCGTGGCTTTGCTAGAGCCCTTCAGGAGCAAGGGAGAAATATAGGGAGAAGAAAATATTTATTTTAAGATTAGATCCGAGCGTGCTCCAAACTTTTGGGAGCCGCTCAGGTCTAGAGCTTGGGCCGAGTTATGAGGAGGGGACATGCCCCTATTTATATAGGCGGCTGACCCCTCCCCTTTACTCCACGTCCGATGTGGGACTAATAAACTTGGAGTAAAAACTCAAGTTAGTTTGCCTTAAAGAAAGGCCAAACTTTAATGAATTTCAGCTCTCTCCCTGTTAAGCTTCGCATTTCTTACAACCTATCAAATCGAAGAGCGCTGAACGGTGAACGCGTAGGAAAAAATGGCGAGTCAATCCGAGTCCGTTTGACCCCTCAAACGTGTGTCCAAAGATCAGCCCGAAAGCAATTTTCGCTGAACAATTCAGCCTTCACAAAAAAATCATCTAGGGTTCAAAACCCAAGATGTGGGCCCCACCAGGTGGGCCCCAAAGGCCTGTACACTCGCAGCCCGCAAGGGCGCGTGCCATGCACGCGCCCTGCAGGGCGCCTCAGGCGCCCTGCGGCGCAATCAAACTGGTGCCCTAATTTGGGGCGCTAGGTTCCAATTGGCCCGGCATTTTTGAGCCGGGCCAAAAATCGGGCCTTTTTCCTTTTTTTTATTTCTAAAAAATGATGTTTAGGCTTTTGCTATTTGGGCCCTCCTAAGTCCTATTTAAAAACTCTTTTAAATAGACTTTCTGGGCTCTTTTGGACTCTGATTTCGACGTGGTTTGAACATGTGTTTAGACCGGGACGATCCCGTCATCTAAGTAACCATCTCTACGTATTTATTTGATTAAATACGCACGTAAACAATTTACGACATATTTAAATTTCTCTTTGCATCAAATGCAAAAATCTCCCCATCTATTATAAAAAATCATTTGCATCAAATACAAATGATCTAAGGGTATACATCCCCCAACATATTGTAGTGCCCTGTGGTAGCATTGCACACGTACTAGAGGGGGGGTGAATAGTACTTAAAATAATCAAGATAGTTATTCCTAATTATTGTGCAAGAAACAAACGACAATGCGGAATTAAACAACTATCAACAAGAATTAAAACATACGCAAACAAACAATATTACTGGGTTTGGATCCACCCAAGTCTCCCCGACTTGTTCCCGGTGATCCTACGTCCCAACCACCCGGATCCCCTCTGGATACTTGAGTTAGCAACCCTAACTCAAGATTTCCACTATGAACTACTTGTGAAAACCTTCACAAGTCAAATCATACACAAAGTAATTTGTGACTCCCACAACCCGAGATCACAACCACACTCTCACAACCGAGAGTGAAACTTACAATTCAAATATGAAATGAAATAAACACTTACCTACAAAATCCTATGCCTTGAGTAAATCTTACCAAATTAGGGCAAGGAGGGATTTTGAGGAAGATGATGCCACCAAACCCTAGCTTCAAGAAGATGACCAGCAATGGAAGCCTAGGGTGGAGTATGGTGACTAGAATCGAGCTCTTGGCTTGAGAAGCTCACAATGGAGAGAATCTCTCTTGAGGAATAAGGGCTCAAGGTGTTGAGGGAGAGATTCTTGTGAGGGAGAGAGAGCTTTGAAATAGCTTGGGAGAGCTCTTCTCTTAGGTCTGAAATTGCTTGGAAATAGGACATCTCACCTTGCCTCAAACGAATCAGGTTTGTATTTATAGAGGCAAGGAAAATCGTGTTGGAAAAGATCCCAACGGTTCTATTCTGAACCAGACTAGTCGGTCAAAGAAGGATCACTGACCGACTAGTTCATCAACTAGTCGGTCGGTGATACAACGTAGACCGACTAACGGTTGAACAACCAAAAGGTCGAAGTACAGGAGATGACAACTAATCGGTCTAAGAAGACTTGCCGACCGACTAGTTCCATAACTAGTCGGTCGGTGAATGATCTTTGACCGACTAACAGTCGAAATAGAGTAGGTTGACTTCAAGTTGAATTAGTCGGTTTAAGAACAAATGCTGACCGACTAGTTACCCAACTAGTCGGTCGACAAACGTTCTTTGATCGACTAACTCGAAACAGTAACTCAGGCTGTACAGAGGCAAGCTCAACTAGTCGGTCCAAGAAGGATTCCTAACCGACTAAATCGTCATCTAGTCGGTCGGTGACTCTTCTTTGACCGACTAATTGATCAACCTGGAATGAGCTGAATTTAGCAAGGCATCTAGTCGGTTCATGTAGAGTTGCAGACCGACTAGATCGTCATCTAGTCGGTTGGTGACTCTTCTTGAACCAACTAACATGCACTCGAAGCCGAGGGAAGAAGTGATAGGCTTCGAGAAAGTTTCTAATGGCTTCTATGATAATCCTAGCTCTAAGATATGAGCGAAATGCAGTTTATAATGTAAGTCCTACTCAAGGCTTAACATTCTAATCTATGAAGCTTAAAGACAATAGAAAATACATTTGACGAACCGTCTTCAAAGCTTCAATCTTCATTCTTGACTTCATTATTGGTCCTTGAGCTTCAACAAAGCTTCAGGCACACGATCATGCGTATTGAGAAGTCTTGAGACGTCGCTTTTTGTCACGTCCCGCTTCCCATTGTACTTGGGGCGAGGATGCGACGAAGGTCCGCATGTGCTTAAAACAAGAAGGAGATACTTTTTGTTTTCCTTCCTCCTTGGTTTAAGCACATTACGCGTCTGTGTGATAACATCCTACAGGGTCTTGCATGCAGCTTAAACAACACAGATAATTTAATTAATTACAATCTCAAGTCTCAGAAATAGGTTACAACAATGAATGAATAAAGAAGGGTCATAGAGCCCATACAAGTTGTGAAAGAATTAACAAAGTACAAATGATACGAAGACACAAATGCTTCTCAACGACGGAACACTCAGCAGCAGGGCACTCCAGATCAACCTGTTTAGTCTCTAAGCAAACTCCTCTGTGAACCTGTCTATTACCTGACGTATATTTCACAAGACAAGAAATATACGTCAGTGAGGGTCGCTCGGCAAGATTTAGAAAATTATGATAATTGACCCTCGGCAAGGTTTTCAAAATCGATTTCATGACAATGTAAGTGACAAATAGTTAAATCATGAGTACATCAAGCATAGTGCAAAAGCGGTGGCATGTAGTGTGTGCAGCAGATAATGTGGCAAGTGTAATGTGTGCAGCAGATAATGTGACAAGTGTCTTGTGTACAGCAGATAATGTGACAAGTGTCTTGTGTACAGCAGATAATGTGACAAGTGTCTTGTGTACAACAGATAAAGTGACAACTGTAGTGCATACAACAAATAAGATGGCAGTTCTAAGCAGGCTGGAATAAAGTAAGACTTGGCAATTTGCAATTTCACGTCCGTGGTTTCTATTCACTCCTAGGGTTCTCGCCTTTAGGTCGTGATGAGAAGGTCGTTCCTCTCACGGGGGCTTACCGTGATTGACACTAACCCACCGCGTCGGGTGGTGCTCTTGAGGAGAGTACCTTTCATACGCCCAGTGGCCGCTCAACCCTAACCCCACCCAAAAGTTTTCCGGAACACGAGCCGGCCTAGTCGACTCTCACGACATCACGATTTCACGATTTTTGCCGCTTGGGCGCACGAATTTACAATCTCACGTTTTCAAATATTTCATTCCTTCAATGTGTTCCATCAATAACCATTCAATTAAGTGTATACAAGCATGTTAAGTTATCGACGTGACAGGCATTATGGCATGACACAACATTAGTGGTTCTCGGTTTGACAAAAATGTAGCAACACTTTAAAACACGTAAAAGAATGCACACTTACATATCAGAAAGTCACAGGTCCAATCAATTAAAAGTAAGACATGTAAAAAGTGCACTTGCATGAAACGACGTGATTTTGGGTGCATACACGATTGCAAGATAGGCACCGATTGATCTGCGAAATCGGGTCCTTGATACTTAGTTAAAAGTTATTAGCCGATAATATTAGAACTTCACACTAATATATATATAACCATCGGCATGCAACTACTTAAATATATCAGAGTTAACTAAGTGACTAACATACCTTTTATAATTAATAAGCTGAAGACTAGCATGCTGGTACTAGGGGAAGATACTAGCTTATAGGGAGAAATAATACATGGTAGTATTGCAGGTGATGAGTTTAATATATATATACTTGATGATATTACGTATTTAAAAATACAACCTACTGTTCACTAGTTACAAATTGAGTGTTTAACAAATATATAGGCGAGTAGAAAGACTTTTAGCATTGCAGCCAAATCAAAATCACTTGTACAAAGGGGGTACTGACAAAAGAAAACACCAGTACATACATAGCCATGGGGTGATGTCCTACGGGTGCACTTCACATCATGTAATATACTGACTATAAGACACTTATGCACACAATTCACATTGTGTAATAAACGTACTGACGGCCTATAATAACCTACCTACTGGTTGCCCCTTATATCATACCCTTATAGCTTACTGCTCCACTTGTTCACAAAATTAATTAAGAGCATGCTTACCTCAAGTCTACAGCTTTGGAGTTCGACGGAGCGGCCTTCGGGGCGAGCGGAAGCTTGGCGACGAGGAAGTCGATCAGGCGGACGGCGATGCCGTGGGCGATGACCGGTGGCGGGTCTGGGCGGAAGCGGATCGGGATCGGGCGGTGGCGGATTCGGAGGCTGGCGGCGAGTTGAGGACGGCGAGGGGTTCTGATCAGAGTTCCTCCGTTTCGCAAAAACAGGGGACGACGGCAAAGGGTCGGAAGTATGCGGGCTTGGCAAATGGAGAGGGGTACGGCGAGTCGACGAGGAAGGACGCGACTGTCTCGGGGTGAGGCGAAAGAAGGGAGGGTGCTGCTGGGGTTCAGATGTGATCTCGGAGAGGAGGTGGGCGGTTGCTCTGGGTGCTGTGCGGGCATGGAATTGGGCTAGGGGCGGAGGTTGTGGGGCACTCGAGGAGGGAGACGGCTTGGGATGCGGCGGTGTTGGGAGGAGGGGAGGTGGTCTGGGATGTGGCCGGAGAAGAAGGCCGGAGGGGGAAGAAGGCGGAGGTTCAAGGCCTGGGCGCGCTGTTGCGAGGTTGCCGCGGTTGGTGGCAGTTCTCCGGATGAGGGGGAGGGTAGGTGACGTGTGTGAAGAGGAGACCTACGTGTGTTTGGCATGGATGAAGGAGATGCTGCGGAGAAGGAGAAGTCGGGGCTGAGTTCGTTGCGGCTAGGCTCCTGTGCGTGTAGGCGGTGGCTGCTTGGAAGATAACCCTAGGTTCTCTAGGATTTTAATAAGAGGAGGTAGGGCAAGAGCACGTGAGAGTTATAAATAGGCCCTAGGTCTCAATAATAGGGTGGTTTCAAGAATAGGTTCACAGCTCCCGAATGTGACCTAGGGAGAAAGCTTGGTCTTCCCTTTTTTTGTTTAATATAGCTCTGTTTGTTCACATGTTTGTTCACATGGCCTAAGGAAAGTCTGTGTTTAGTTTTATCATTTCCTTTTGTTGTTGTTGTTGTGTGTGTTTTTTTGTTAAGAGTTGTGTGCGTGAATATCTGTGGGGTGAATTCGGCCACATGGATTGGGCTGGGGTTTTAATTTAGGGAATAATTTGAAAGATCATTAATAGTATTAGCATTAAAGGGGTCTAATTAGGGGGATTTTAGAGCTAGTTAATATGTTTAATATTGGTCTAAAAAGGAAAACTTTTCAAATGTTTAAAAAAGGTTTTAAATTTGAATGTTTAAATTTATTTGAAATATAATCTTAAGATTTGAAATATCATTAGTGATATTCTAATATGGCTAGTGTCATACTAGGAAGGTGATTATATAGGGAAGTTTGAAATATTATTAATGGGAAAAGATCAAGGGGATAAGAGCTAATAAAACCGTTTTTAATCATGGGTTTAAATGAGTTTAAATAGGAAACTTTCAAAAATTTAAACAAGGTTTAAATTCGAAATTCGAATTTTGATTTCAAAAATTTTAAAACGAATTTTAAGAAGAGCCCCTTTTAAAATAGTTTACTAAAAGTAATAAAAATAATACTACTATTAATATTAATAACTATAATAAAAAGTGTGAAGGACAAACATGGATACGGGTACAGTGACAGAAACGTCGGACTATGGGTACGGGAAGAAATACACGGAAGAAAATACGGATAACGTAATGATGAGAACCGATCGTTACATCTTACCCACCTTAAAACGATTCCGCCCTCGGAATCTTATCGGCTAAGATACGGGGAGGATATCAGGGTAACACTCGTACCTCCATTTTTAACGCATACACCATAACAACCAGCATGCCATATCCAAGTAGTATTCCCAATACTAATATCCATACCAATAGTATTATTGCTGATAATACTAATCAACGCCAATGCTACTAGTAGTAACTATACACATACACACGTTACCAATTACGTATTTAGTTGACTTGTTTAATATCATCCCACAAATATAATCCAACCAATATTATTCTCGGGTGAAAAGCAACACTATACTGCTCCACCACATCAATTTACTAGCTGTAAGTGACCCTGCACACTCACATTATTACCAATACACAAAGTAATACCATACGTCTTATACACTCACAATATATACTGATATAGTACCACATGTCACATAAACATACCACTAATAAAAATACAATCATTCTTAGTCAATTAACACCTCAATCGTACAATCATTTTTACATACCGCTTACCACATACCCATTATAATACATACCACTACACATATATACATGCACGTATTATCTTACGCCAAACAGATTTATACACGCCTTACTCACAGTACTAGGGTCATCGTAATCTACCCACCTTAGGATCAAGTCCGTCCTCAGACTTCCCTAAATAGGCCGACACAGGGGTGCGCGGACTTAGACACTAAGGTCATTCTACCCCAGTCATATATACATCCTAATGAAACCTTATACATCCATCTGCATACATTTACTCATATATCACGTACCGTCAAATACTTATACATACGTTTATTTCACATACAAACACATACTTACACTACTACACGCCTATCTCATATCTATATAGAACAATTATATACACACACCGGTATTCACGACCATGGTAATTTACTTAGGGTTAATACACCATTACATACATCCATATTCATAGTCACAACATCCGACTATACATATTTCCTGGTATACACATGCTCATACATCATCCCGTAGGGGTAATTATAACAATTCTACTATATATAAAACACGTTTGTTCATACAATATATATATACACACACCTATAACTAACCACATGCATATATACGCACGAGTACACGTCAGACATATCAACATATAAATCACACAATAAATCTGCACACACAGCTATACGTACACTTATTATCATTATACTTAACATGCATATCACTAGCATATAATTACAACCATTAACAAATACGACTAAGGTACAAATACTCCTAGTAACTAGCCAAAATGAATCTAATACGCACATATATTCCTATAGTGATATGGCTACTCACACGCCTAAGTATAAATATACGCTTACTAATCTGTACTCGACTATATACATATACCACATATTACAGTGTATGCACATATAACACAGTAGTTAATAACACTATAATAATATGCTAAGGGTAAGCACACTCATACATTGGTGGCATATAGAGATTCGCATACACGGGTCCACACTCACTATCTATATACATGCACTACAACACCACAATCTAGCTGATGGTCTTACTATACTTATACCAAAGCTGACCTAAGCGATGATAAGCACTATGTAGGATTAATTCATTGCATGATGTAACGAATCAATGTTATGATATGATATGATATTGTAGACATGACCCGGGAAGAGCATTGTGGGTCTACTACGGGGTACTTCTATGGTCGTCGACAAAGAAATGTAATGACGAAAATGATTTCAAAAATTAAAGTGAACTTATTGGGTCAACTCGTGATTATAAAGCTTAGAACTGGGATTTTTAAATGGACCAGGAAGGGTTAGAGAATCCAAGGAAAGGTATTTCTGAGAAACAAGATTGAAATCTTACTTATGTTGTTTGTAGTATTTTGCATAAGCACGACCTGCATGGGCCACCACTAAAACCTGTCACGCCCCGCTTCCCATTGTACTTGGTGCGAGGATGCGACGAAGGTCCGCATGTGCTTAAAACAAGAAGGAGATACTTTTTGTTTTCCTTCCTCCTTGGTTTAAGCACATTACGCGTCTGTGTGATAACATCCTGCAGGGTCTTGCATGCAGCTCAAACAACACAGATAATTTAATTAATTACAATCTCAAGTCTCAGAAATAGGTTACAACAATGAATGAATAAAGAAGGGTCATAGAGCCCATACAAGTTGTGAAAGAATTAACAAAGTACAAATGATACAAAGACACAAATGCTTCTCAGCGACGGAACACTCAGCAGCAGGGCACTCCAGATCAACCTGTTTAGTCTCTAAGCAAACTCCTCTGTGAACCTGTCTAATACCTGACGTATATTTCACAAGACAAGAAATATACGTCAGCGAGGGTCGCTCGGTAAGATTTAGAAAATTATGATAATTGACCCTCGGCAAGGTTTTCAAAATCGATTTCATGACAATGTAAGTGACAAATAGTTAAAGCATGAGTACATAATGCATAGTGCAAAAGCGGTGGCATGTAGTGTGTGCAGCAGATAATGTGGCAAGTGTAATGTGTGCAGTAGATAATGTGACAAGTGTCTTGTGTACAGCAGATAATGTGACAAGTGTCTTGTGTACAGCAGATAATGTGACAAGTGTCTTGTGTACAGCAGATAAAGTGACAACTGTAGTGCATACAACAAATAAGATGGCAGTTCTAAGTAGGATGGAATAAAGTAAGACTTGGCAATTTGCAATTTCACGTCCGTGGTTTCTATTCACTCCTAGGGTTCTCGCCTTTAGGTCGTGATGAGAAGGTCGTTCCTCTCACGGGGGCTTACCGTGATTGACACTAACCCACCGCGTCGGGTGGTGCTCTTGAGGAGAGTACCTTTCATACGCCCAGTGGCCGCTCAACCCTAACCCCACCCAAAAGTTTTCCGGAACACGAGCCGGCCTAGTCGACTCTCACGACATCACGATTTCACGATTTTTGCCGCTTGGGCGCACGAATTTACAATCTCACGTTTTCAAATATTTCATTCCTTCAATGTGTTCCATCAATAACCATTCAATTAAGTGTATACAAGCATGTTAAGTTATCGACGTGACAGGCATTATGGCATGACACAACATTAGTGGTTCTCGGTTTGACAAAAATGTAGCAACACTTTAAAACACGTAAAAGAATGCACACTTGCATATCAGAAAGTCACAGGTCCAATCAATTAAAAGTAAGACATGTAAAAAGTGCACTTGCATGAAATGACGCGATTTTGGGTGCATACACGATTGCAAGATAGGCACCGATTGATCTGCGAAATCGGGTCCTTGATACTTAGTTAAAAGTTATTAGCCGATAATATTAGAACTTCACACTAATATATATATAACCATCGGCATGCAACTACTTAAATATATCAGAGTTAACTAAGTGACTAACATACCTTTTATAATTAATAAGCTGAAGACTAGTATGCTGGTACTAGGGGAAGATACTAGCTTATAGGGAGAAATAATACATGGTAGTATTGCAGGTGATGAGTTTAATATATATATACGTGATGATATTACGTATTTAAAAATACAACCTATTGTTCACTAGTTACAAATTGAGTGTTTAACAAATATATAGGCGAGTAGAAAGACTTTTAGCATTGCAGCCAAATCAAAATCACTTGTACAAAGGGGGTACTGACAAAAGAAAACACCAGTACATACATAGCCATGGGGTGATGTCCTACGGGTGCACTTCACATCATGTAATATACTGACTATAAGACACTTATGCACACAATTCACATTTTGTAATAAACGTACTGACGGCCTATAATAACCTACCTACTGGTTGCCCCTTATATCATACCCTTATAGCTTACTGCTCCACTTGTTCACAAAATTAATTAAGAGCATGCTTACCTCAAGTCTACAGCTTTGGAGTTCGACGGAGCGGCCTTCGGGGCGAGCGGAAGCTTGGCGACGAGGAAGTCGATCAGGCGGACGGCGATGCCGTGGGCGATGACCGGTGGCGGGTCTGGGCGGAAGCGGATCGGGATCGGGCGGTGGCGGATTCGGAGGCTGGCGGCGAGTTGAGGAAGGCGAGGGGTTCCGATCGGAGTTCCTCCGTTTCGCAAAAACAGGGGACGACGGCAAAGGGTCGGAAGTATGCGGGCTTGGCAAATGGAGAGGGGTACGGCGAGTCGACGGGGAAGGACGCGACTGTCTCGGGGTGAGGCGGAAGAAGGGAGGGTGCTGCCGGGGTTCAGATGTGATCTCGGAGAGGAGGTGGGCGGTTGCCGTGGGTGCTGTGCGGGCATGGAATTGGGCTAGGGGCGGAGGTTGTGGGGCACTCGAGGAGGGAGACGGCTTGGGATGTGGCGGTGTTGGGAGGAGGGGAGGTGGTCTGGGATGTGGCCGGAGAAGAAGGCCGGAGGGGGAAGAAGGCGGCGGTTCAGGGCCTGGGCGCGCTGTTGCGAGGTTGCCGCGGTTGGTGGTAGTTCTCCGGATGAGGGGGAGGGTAGGCGACGTGTGTGAAGAGGAGACCGACGTGTGTTTGGCATGGATGAAGGAGATGCTGCGGAGAAGGAGAAGTCAGGGCTGAGTTCGTTGCGGCTAGGCTCCTGTGCGTGTAGGGGGCGGCTGCTTGGAAGATAACCCTAGGTTCTCTAGGATTTTAATAAGAGGAGGTAGGGCAAGAGCACATGAGAGTTAGAAATAGGCCCTAGGTCTCAATAATAGGGTGGTTTCAAGAATAGGTTCACAGCTCCCGAATGTGACCTAGGGAGAAAGCTTGGTCTTCCCTTTTTTTGTTTAATATAGCTCTGTTTGTTCACATGTTTGTTCACATGGCCTAAGGAAAGTCTGTGTTTAGTTTTATCATTTCCTTTTGTTGTTGTTGTTGTGTGTGTGTTTTTTGTTAAGAGTTGTGTGCGTGAATAGCTGTGGGGTGAATTCGGCCACAGGGATTGGGCTGGGGTTTTAATTTAGGGAATAATTTGAAAGATCATTAATAGTATTAGCATTAAAGGGGTCTAATTAGGGGGATTTTAGAGCTAGTTAATATGTTTAATATTGGTCTAAAAAGGAAAACTTTTCAAATGTTTAAAAAAGGTTTTAAATTTGAATGTTTAAATTTATTTGAAATATAATCTTAAGATTTGAAATATCATTAGTGATATTCTAATATGGCTAGTGTCATACTAGGAAGGTGATTATATAGGGAAGTTTGAAATATTATTAATGGGAAAAGATCAAGGGGATAAGAGCTAATAAAACCGTTTTTAATCATGGGTTTAAATGAGTTTAAATAGGAAACTTTCAAAAATTTAAACAAGGTTTAAATTCGAAATTCGAATTTTGATTTCAAAAATTTTAAAACGAATTTTAAGAAGAGCCCCTTTTAAAATAGTTTACTAAAAGTAATAAAAATAATACTACTATTAATATTAATAACTATAATAAAAAGTGTGAAGGACAAAAATGGATACGGGTACGGTGACAGAAACGTCGGACTATGGGTACGGGAAGAAATACACGGAAGAAAATACGGATAACGTAATGATGAGAACCGATCGTTACACTTTTGATGAACGTGGTATTTTGGCGACGATCTCCATAACTGCGCTCACAAAGTGTTAGTACACGATATTTATGTTTGCTCATCATCCAAAACCAAATCCGGGGAACCAATACTCAACATTCTCCCCCTTTTTGGTGATGACAAACCAACATAAATAATAAGCAATATTAATGATTCAAATGAAGTTTACTTACTCCCCCTGCATTGATGACACGTTAGTTCCATATTCAATAATATTCATATGCATCAAGCAACGAGGGAAATATAAAATATGAATCCTATTATTGCACGTATATGATCTAAATCCTTTTGTTTATATCTTCACTCCCCCTGAATCTAACACACCAAATTAGCTTCATGGTAAATTCCTTTGAATTATTAATTAGCACATTGTCATTATTATATCTCTCCCCCTTTGGCATTAGCAAAAAGAGCGGGAGGAGATCAACGACAAAAGCAATGGCTAAAAAATAAAACACGGTAGTCGAAGAATACGACCACGGTCCAAAATGACACCAATGCAAAATATCAAATGTAAAATACCGAAATAAAAGCAAAGCGTGCCAAAGAGACCAAAGTCGAAAACCGAAAACCGAAAACCGAAATCATAAAACCATCGGCGAAAATCGGAAAACAAAATCACCAAGCCATAGGCGAAAATCGAAATACGAAATCATCAAGCCATAGGCAAAAATCGAAATACGAAATCATCAAGCCATAGGCGAAAAACGAAATCCGAAATCATCAAAAACTCAAATCGATTTCACTTATTGAGTTTTGGAACATACTCTCCAAAATCAATAGAATGCATGGAAAACAATTCTATGTTTCTATAGAAAGAATTCTATTAAATCCATAAAATCGTCGAACGACGAAATCAACATCAGAGACAAAAATAATCCGATGTGCATATCAAATGTAGCATGCAAGAATGTTATGTCAAAAATAGATAGAACATCATATAACAATGGCATACACTAATCTAGCATACCAAATGAAGCAAAGTGATACCAATCGTAATATATTCTACCAATGGATACCAATATGAATCAAAAGTATGAACATACTTACAACATTAAGCTCCCCCTACTTTGGTGCATCATTCAAGCACCATCAACTCCAATCGAATGACAATCCTTGCAAATCACGGAGTTGGTAGGGTTGGTATCTCATGGTGGATTTAACCTAGAGAATATCATTTTGGTATCCAAAAATCTTTTTGGATCCTATGGGTTAGGCAATAAATTTAGCTAACTAAATTCAAATTAAATGTAACCCATACAAACCACAATTGCTTTGGTACCCATAAAATGAAATTAAACTTATGGTACCAAGCAATGCAGGGTCAAAGGGAACTAACCCTTCGGAAACCAAGTCCAAGAGGAACTTGATTTCCCAACATAATCATCATTCAAAATAACATCATTTATAAACGACTTCACATACAAATTATTATCATGCATGCTTGTGTTCTTCGGACCCCAAATAGTGTATGTATTGGGAGTCCTAATCCTATTGGGAACATGCATACGTTGTTGATTTCTATGTGATGCATGTCGTGGGTAAGCATATGGCATGTGATGCAATGGTGCATGACGATAATTATTCATATGAGAATGAGGATGAACATATGAATGTGGAGGAACACGTGCATGATTGTGTCTCACATGGTGTGCACGTGCTCGTGGATGCAGAGCATAGAAATCGGCATATGTGCTAACATGTGGGGGTAGGATTTGTGTTCCTACATGGCATGGTATACCTGAAAGCATGACCCTTCTTTGGAGGTCCACCCAAAGTGGGTTTCTTTCCAAATGGGGGCGTGTTCCTAGCGGAAGCACCATTGGTAGAAGAACTACCCATGACGTGTTTACTTCCACTAGTAGAAGCATCGGAAGATGGCCTAACAAAGGTGGCAGACGATTTGGATGAATCTCCCATCTTATACCCCAAACCAATGTGATGATTGGCCGGAGGTAAGTCATTTAGGATATTATCCAACTTGCCCTTACATTTGTTGAATTCATGAATTCGGCCTAATGTGCTCTCATGCTTCTCGGTGAGAGAATGCAAAGAAGCATCCAAAGTGGACACTTGCGATGCGAGTGCACAAACACGTGATTTGAGATTTTTATTCTCAATACTCAAAGTTGAGATTTGAGACGTCAAATCCGCTATCACATGTTCATCCGAATCCTCGATATGAACATGCTCAAGTTGAGACTTGAGATTTTCAATCTCATTTCTCAACCCATCAACAACGGTGTCGTTGTTGACGATGAAAGGCTTAGGCGAGTTTTTAAGACTATCTAATTCATTTTTAGTCTTCATAAACTTAGTAGCCATATTAGAAAACTTATTCCATAGTTGTTCATTGGCTATTCTAAGTTCATCATTGGTTACCTCTTCGCCTTCATCCTCGATTCCATCCTCGCTTTCATCGGAGGAAGTCTCTTCATCACGATCCTCTTTTCCCATGAAGCACGTGTGTGCTTTCTCCACTCTTTCATCGTCCAACTCTCCACTTGAGGAGTCGGAGTCGGTGAAAGTGCCGACAAGCCCTTTCTTGTGCTTTCTTGACTTGTCGTGCTTGGATCCCTTCCATTTTCCCTTGTGTTTGTAGAGAGGACAATCCGGCTTGATATGTCCTGGCTTGTTGCATTTGTAACACACGAGAGTAGAAACATTAGTCGAAATAAATTTAGATTTACGATTCAACTTACCTTGTCGGAAGAATCGGAGGAACTTCTTTGCCATATCGGCCAAATCTTCCATGTCCAACTCATCGTCCGATTCTTCTTCCGATTCTTCATCATCGGTAGATGGAGCGGCCTTGTATGCAATCGCCTTTTTCTTAGGCTCGTCTTGCTTCAAGTACGACTTCATCTTTTCTTTCATCATGAGCTTGCTATCCTTGCGTACCTCGTATGACATCAAGGTACCCATTAGTTGAGTAACCGTATAAGTTTTCATGTCATTACCTTCCTCGATGGTGAAGGTACGCTTCTCCCAACAAGAAGGAAGTCCATCGATTATCTTCGAGACTTTCTCCTTTTGGGTGTAGGTCTTTCCAAGAGCTTCCAACTCGTTTGTGATGTCGACGAATCGAGCATAATACTCTTTCATCTTTTCACCCTGCATCATATGAAATAATTCGAAATCTTTATTCACTACCACGAGTTTAGAATCTCTTACCCGACTCGTCCCTTCATGTAAGATGAGGAGGGAGTTCCATATTTGATATGCACTCTTACATGTGCATATCTTATTGAAGTCCTCGGGCTCCAATGCGCACTGCAAGGCGTTCATTGCCTTGGCATTACTTACCTCCGCGGAGACCTCCACGGGAGTCCACTTTGCAAAATTTTGTTTGGAGGGCTCGACGTACTCATTCATCGTGGCTCTCCAAAGTGAAGCGCTCCGGAGGAACGTTTCCATTCGGCATTTCCAGTACCCGTAGTTGGTACCGTTGAAGGAAGGAGGCCTAGATGAAGATTGCCCTTCCAAGACTGAAGAAGCTCCTTGACGATCCTTGAAGACGTTGTAGTCGTTGTTCGTCATAGCTTTGAACTTGTAGCTTTAACCTTCGCTCTGATACCAAATGTAGTGCCCTGTGGTAGCTACTGCACACGTACTAGAGGGGGGGGGGGGTGAATAATACTTAAAATAATCAAGATAGTTATTCCTAATTATTATGCAAGAAACAAACGACAATGCAGAATTAAACAACTATCAACAAGAATTAAAACATACGCAAACAAACAATATTACTGGGTTCGGATCCACCCAAGTCTCCCCGACTTGTTCCCGGTGATCCTACGTCCCAACCACCCGGATCCCCTCCGGATACTTGAGTTAGCAACCCTAACTCAAGATTTCCACTATAAAGTACTTGTGAAAAACCTTCACAAGTCAAATCATACACAAAGTAATTTGTGACTCCCACAACCCGAGATCACAACCACACTCTCACAACCGAGAGTGAAACTTACAATTCAAATATGAAATGAAATAAACACTTACCTACAAAATCCTATGCCTTGAGTAAATCTTACCAAATTAGGGCAAGGAGGGATTTTGAGGAAGATGATGCCACCAAACCCTAGCTTCAAGAAGATGACCAGCAATGGAAGCCTAGGGTGGAGTATGGTGACTAGAATCGAGCTCTTGGCTTGAGAAGCTCACAATGGAGAGAATCTCTCTTGAGGAATAAGGGCTCAAGGTGTTGAGGGAGAGATTCTTGTGAGGGAGAGAGAGCTTTGAAATAGCTTGGGAGAGCTCTTCTCTTAGGTCTGAAATTGCTTGGAAATAGGACATCTCACCTTGCCTCAAACGAATCAGGTTTGTATTTATAGAGGCAAGGAAAATCGTGTTGGAAAAGATCCCAACGGCTCTATTCTGAACCAGACTAGTCGGTCAAAGAAGGATCACTGACTGACTAGTTCATCAACTAGTCGGTCGGTGATACAACGTAGACCGACTAACGGTTGAACAGCCAAAAGGTCGAAGTACAGGAGATGACAACTAGTCGGTCTAAGAAGACTTGCCGACCGACTAGTTCCACAACTAGTCGGTCGGTGAATGATCTTTGACCGACTAACAGTCGAAATAGAGTAGGTTGACTTCAAGTTGAATTAGTCGGTTTAAGAACAAATGCTGACCGACTAGTTACTCAACTAGTCGGTCGACAAACGTTCTTTGACCGACTAACTCGAAACAGTAACTTAGGCTGTACAGAGGCAACCTCAACTAGTCGGTCCAAGAAGGATTCCTAACCGACTAAATCGTCATCTAGTCGGTCGGTGACTCTTCTTTGACCGACTAATTGATCAACCTGGAATGAGCTGAATTTAGCAAGGCATCTAGTCGGTTCATGTAGAGTTGCAGATCGACTAGATCGTCATCTAGTCAGTTGGTGACTCTTCTTGAACCAACTAACATGCACTCGAAGCCGAGGGAAGAAGTGATAGGCTTCGGGAAAGTTTCTAATGGCTTCTATGATAATCCTAGCTCTAAGATATGAGCGAAAAGCAGTTTATAATGTAAGTCCTACGCAAGGC
The DNA here is from genome assembly GCA_030789695.1 of Scilla litardierei. Taxonomy (NCBI): domain Eukaryota; kingdom Viridiplantae; phylum Streptophyta; class Magnoliopsida; order Asparagales; family Asparagaceae; genus Scilla; species Scilla litardierei. The sequence continues at coordinate 138,877,023 of CM061136.1, forward strand.
TTAACATTCTAATCTATGAAGCTTAAAGACAATAGAAAATACATTTGGCGAACCGTCTTCAAAGCTTCAATCTTCATTCTTGACTTCATTATTGGTCCTTGAGCTTCAACGAAGCTTCAGGCACACGATCACGCGTATTGAGAAGTCTTGAGACGTCGCTTTTGATGAACGTGGTATTTTGACGAGATCTCCATAACTGCGCTCACAAAGTGTTAGTACACGATATTTATGTTTGCTCATCATCCAAAACCAAATCCGGGGAACCAATACTCAACACATCACTCACTAGCACTCAGGATCATTTATCCCGAATGTAGAATATAATTGCAAACTCTTTGCAGTTTTTTATCCCTTGCATCAAGTGCATATTCTCCCTAATTTCTACCTATTATATGACGAAGGTCGCACTCTGTGTGAGACCCTGCAGCCTGACCCTTCTACAGGTGAGGCTCGAAGCCCAGACGGCAGTAACCGCGAGCAGCAGATGTCGTCCCTGTTTCAGTATCATACTTATGTGGTTAACTCATTGACATGAGTATTGTCGGGACCATCCTGACTGTGTCCGTGGTGAATACCGCAGTGTTAGTCTCTTCATCAAAACTATGCCGTTTGTTTCAAGCCAAGGATACGGTCAAACTGGCAACCCCAAAAGCTCGAAGCCGGTTAGTCTCCATCGATCATTAGTCAAATAATGTTGGACATCTTCCAACATACTCTGGCCAGAGTTTTCACTAAAGATCGAACTAACACTACGACACTAACTCCCATTGTCACGCCTCGCTTCCCAAGTACGGAAGGCGAGACGCGAAGATGTCCGCTCAGACGTGAAGCTGTGAAGCTACAGTCTGATAAGCGTCTGTGTATTCATCCATTCGCAGATTCTTGCATTGCAATGAAACAACAACAATAATAAATATGAAAGCAGGCAAATAATTTACCAACATTCAAAAACAACATCCACATCTTTATTCAAAAACATTCAGAGATAAAGTCATAAAATAAAGTACAAGAGTCTGAAAATGAAAGGCCCCAAGTATGGCCGAAACTAAAACAAAAATAAGGTGCTACACACCGAACAACCTAACAGCAGCAACTAGGAAACAACCCACAACTAAGAGGATGTATCCAGCTGAGACTAGTGTAGGTCTCCGGTATCCTCGAACTGAACGTCAGCAAACTGGTCGTCCTCAGTAACTAACTCAGGCTCAAAACCTAACATGTGACACTCAAAGAGAAAAGGGCACATGTCAGCAAAAGTCTCCAAAAGGTAAAAAGGAGAGACTTTTGTGCAAGGAAACATAAAGTTATGAATGCAATGAGCAGTTTAAGATATGATGACATGTCATAATATTTAATAAATGCAGCAGTTAAAATGAACATGATAGTTAACATTTGCATGACATGTCGTAGCAAAAATCTACTAAACAATATTTCATGAAAAGCAGTAAAACATGCGTTCACATCGTGCACAGGGTTTACGCCTTTCAGCTGAAGTTGCTGTACGGGCACACTGCTCCGCTGAGTGATCGCTTAACCCTACCCCTCCACGTGTGTATGAATTGGTACTCATCTTCTGGATCACGAGCCAGGAAGTGTTTATGGCATATGGTTGACCTAGCCTCATTCATGATATATGAATCAGAATCCTACTCGCCGCAGCTTACATTTCATTTGTAGCGTGTGCTACACATTCATGACAAGATGTTCAAATGCTTGAAATGACATGCGATATGCAACATGATAGTATAAGACGCCGTTATTGCATGCGTACAGTTTATTAGAAAGTAAACGTGACATGTGATATGCATGAACATGGCATGGCAAGGGTGTCGGATCTAGCTTCGTTGTCAAGCTAGATCAAGCATTGGTGTCGGATCTGTTGAGTATTGGACTTCTCCATACTTGGTGTTAATGATGAGCAAACATAAATACTTGTGACTAATCCCCTATTTTGTAGTTAATCCATAGCCTAAGCTTATTATGAAGATCTACTTGCAATGGATGACACTCAAAGATCATTGAAGCCAAATAAAATGGATTGGATGATCGTAGATGGTGATTGAAGCTCCTAGAAGACTTCAAGCTCATGCGTTGGATAGAAGAGAGAGTTCGTCAACTGTAACTTTTCTATTTCTTTTCTAATATGTAGCTTAGAAGTAGAACTTTGTTGGAGCACACACACATCTTCATTTCTGTCTTAGGATGTCTTTAGATCAAGCTTCCTTTGACTCGAATTCATTTCAATCTAGATTGTGCATGTCATGTCTATAACAGTCGACTGCTGAACGTTTTACAGTCGTCTGTCTCAAAAACAGTCGACTGTGTTTTGATCTACAGTTGCCTGTTATGCATAAACTTTTACAGTCTAGTTTTGGGCTTCTCTGCCTTTAATTCCCACAGGCGACTCATGAACAATTCACAGGCGCCAGTCTAAGTGACAGTCGACTGTGTTTCGTTAATCAGTCGCCTGACTGTCTTTTGCCCAAATCCTAGTCTCTCTGTTTATTTCGGCCAGTCGACTTATGTTGGATTTACAGTCGACTGTCCATTGGATTAGCCGACTGTCAATACTGCATCAGTCATCTGTCTGTGAGCCAATTTGTTGACTCAGCTCTCTGGAAAATCTCAGGATTTTGACAGTCGTCTGTAGAAGGATTTACAGTCGCCTGTTCTGATTAACAGTCGACTGTCTTCTCTTTATCAGTCATCTGTCCTGTTCTCAGAGATGCTTTCCAGATTTCATCTACTTACCATTCTTCGGCCAGTCGCCTGATGTAGGATTTATTGTCACATGTTGGTTCAACAGTCGACTGTCTTTGCCTCATCAGTCGACTGTCCACGTGGTAAGTTACCGTTATGAATTCTCACCTACCCTCTCTGACTGTGCAACAGTCGACTGTCGCGAGCCCGGATTCTATCCGTTGAGTTTTTCCTCACGGATTTCAAAGCGGTTTTTGCTTAATTTGTTTGTAGGGTTTGAAAAACCTATATAAGGAGCATCTACTATTCCATTGAGATGTTACTTAGTCACTCTCTCATTCATTCAGGCTTCCATTCTAAAAGATCAAAGCTCTCAAATCCTAAAGCCCTAAGAATTCCAATCTTCATTATTCTCTTGCTCTCCAACCTAGAACCAAAGAGATATCTTCTAGGCATTTGGTGCAGTCAAGAGAAAGGGTTTTTCTCTCTTCCAAGAGAGTCTTTCAACACACAACACACTTCTCCTTCAAGTTCTACTTCAAGGCATATGTGATTGTAAGTGTTGCTTTCATATTTCATAACTTTCGTTATTTGGATTCACTCTCGGGTTGTGAGAGTGGTTTGCTTACTCCCAAGTTGTGGGAGTCAAGGTCAATCGATTGTATTTCGATTTCACTTGTAGCGTTGCTACAAGTGGGATTTAAGGAAACCTCAAGTTAAGGTTCTAACTTGAGTATCCGGAGGTATCCGGGTGGAAGGGACGTAGGATTTCCGGGAACAAGTCGGGAAGTGACTTGGGTAATTCGAACCCTTGAACATCCTTGCGTTTGCATTTGTTTCATTTTGGATTTATTTCTATTCTGCACTATTTTGTTGGTTAGGAATTTAAATTGGTGTAACTATCTTTTTAAATTGCTTAAACACTATTCAACCCCCCTTCTAGTGTTTTCTCCATAGCCAGGATCCTTACAATTGGTATCAGAGCGCAAGTTAATAGCTATGGCATCCATCAACAACAACATTCCTCCACCGCCTTCGTACAACAATCACGATCGTGATGGAGCGTCCACTCTTTTCGAAGGTCAATCAATGGTGCGTCCTCTGCGTTACAATGGCACAAACTTAGGCTATTGGAAATGCCGGATGGAGACGTTTCTAAGGAGTGCTTCCCTTTGGAGAACCCTCCACAAGGAATACGTCAAGCCCACCGAAGAGGATTTCGAAAAATGGACGACTTCCAAGAAATCTGTCGAAGTCAACAACACAAAAGCAATGAACGCTCTTCATTGTGTGTTGGACCCGAATGAGTTCAACAAGATATGCACATGTAAGAGTGCATATCAAATATGGAACCATCTCGTCGTTACCCATGAGGGAACGAATAAGGTAAAACTTTCTAAACTCTATGTTGCCGTGCAAAATTTCGATATGTTTCACATCCAGGAAAATGAGAGCATAGCATCGATGTACGGACGTTTTACCGACATCACCAATGAACTGGAAGCTCTTGGCCAAACATACTCCTAACCAGACAAGGTAAGAAAGATCATAATGGGAATGACCTCCAAATGGGAAAGAAGAGCTATCTCCATCGAGGAGGTCAACGACGTGAAGACTTACACAATTGTGAATCTTATCGGGACTCTCATGTCTTATGAAGTAAGACGGGAGAACCGATTAGAGATTCGAGCTATGATAAATCCTTCAGAGGCCAAGAAGAAAGCTTTGGCATTCAACACCAATTCCTCATCATCCGATAGTGAAGAATCGGAAAATGAGATGGACTTGGGTGAAATGGCCCAAATGGCGAAGAAGTTTCAACGCTTCTTTCGCAAAGGTAAATTTTCCTTTAACAAAAGATTTGAGTCTACTAATATTGCTTCCTCTCTTTGCTTTAAGTGTAACAAGCCAGGGCACACCAAGAAGGATTGCCCAATGCTAAGAAACAAAGAGAAGTGGAAGGTCCGAAGTACCACAAGTCTGACAAGAATAAGAGAGATAAGAAGAAAGGACTCGTAGGTACATTAGATGACTCAAGTGGAGACTCATCAAGTGATTCCGATGATGAGAATGGTGAAAGTGCACACATGTTCTTCATGGCCCGAGAAGATTTACTCTCCGAGGAAAGTGATTCCGACATGGATGAAACCGAGGTAACTATGGATGAAGTACGTATTGCTAATGAAGAACTATTTGCTAAGTATCAATCTTTAATGATTAGATATACTAGTTTGAAGAAATTGAATGTTAGCAATTCATCCATTCCATGCATTATCAACAATGACACCATTGTTGATACTTTAACTCTTGAGAAAGAGAATTTAGCTTCTCAAAATGTCACTTTGAGAAATGAGGTGAATATCCTCAAATCTCAACTAGATCAAACGCATCCTAAGGATAATAGTGATCTAGTTTCATGACACACACAATTGGGTTTAGAGAATGATTCTCTTAAAACCCAAGTGCACGAGCTTAAAGCATGGGTGTCCACCTTGGATACCAACATTTCTTCTCTTAAGGAGAAATATGAGCTCATGTCCTCCCGTATTGTGAGATTCAATAAGGAAAAAAGACAATTGGACGATTTGCTAGCAAACCAATTTCCGGCCACACATCGTGTTGGTCTTGGTTTCGTGAACGCAAATGCATCCAATGCTCGCACCTCCTATAGTGGTGTGACTATAGAATTTGTGAGGCCTTCCTCTGGTGCATCCACAAGTGGTGTCAAAGACACTATAGGTAGCAAACCTACCAAGAAAGTCACCACTTCACCGTCTCTTCCTTTTGGCAAGAAACCTACCAAGTGTGGAAACCAAAATAGAAGCCATGCTTACATGTATACAAACCTTCATCCATGTAGGAAATCTCCTACTTCACAAGTGGATACTCATGACATTTTTTATGCTCCACACCCACAAACACGTACAAATCCACACATGAGAAATACTCATGTACGTGCTCCTAAACACCAACATGCTCACACACATCATTCTTACATGTATGCACATCCTCCACATGTCATGCATAACCCGTATGTTTCATATAACATACATGTTCCCAATCATACATATAATCCTCATATGTCATATGCATATCCACCACCTCATGTTTATGCTAGAAACCATGTTCCTAAGAAGCGTGCACCACATAGAAATCTAATAAGTATGCATGCAACTAGGAAAAGGACTCCCAAAACATACACCATTTGGGGTCCTAAGAACACTAGCTTAAATGATAGGAATGCATATGTTGATTCCTATTTTCATGATGTTATTAATAATGGTAATTATGTTGGGAAGCGGAAGTCCACTTGGACTTGGCTTCCAAAGGGCTAATCCCCTTAGACCCAACAAACATTGGGTACCATGAGCTTATGGTATACTATACAGGTACCCAAGAGAAAGAAAAAAAGCAATAAAGGTTAAACTAGCTCTAAAAGGAAAGGATGAATTCTCGACAGTGGTTGCTCCAAACACATGACGGGAGATCCCTCATTGCTTTCCGAAGTTATTAGCATCAAGGATGGTGCAACGGTCACTTTTGGAGGTAACCAAAAGGGAACCATCATTGAAGTAGGTATAGTTGGACACTCCTCTAAACCTTTAATTACTAATGTATATTTAATTAGTGGTTTGTGTCACAATCTCATTTCCATTAGTCAACTTTGTGACAAAGGTTACAAGGTTAACTTTGGAGAAGGATTGTGTAATATTGTTGATTCTAATTCGCATGTTTTATTTATTGGTATTAGGCGTAGAAATATTTACTATTTGAGCTTGCCTAAAACCGTAGAACATTGCTTAGTTGCTAATACAAATGAACAACTATTATGGCATCGCCATTTTGGTCATGTTCATTTTAAGCACTTATATAAGTTAGCTAAGCATGATCTAGTCAAAGGTTTTCCTAAAATTGCATTTAGTAAGAAAAACTTTTGTGATTCATGTTAAAGAGGTAAACTAAGTAAATCATCTTTTAAGCTTAAAGAAGGGATTACTTCTAAGAGGCCCCTAGAACTTCTTCATCTAGATTTGTTTGGGCCAACTAGAACCGCTTCTTTGGGCAATGTCATTATGGATTAGTTGTCGCTGACGACTTCTCTAGATTTACTTGGGTCTCATTCTTAACTAATAAGAATGAAGCTTATGAAGAGTTTACCATATTTGTAAAGAAGATTCAGAATCTCGTAGGATCCACCATTATCACTATCCATAGTGATCATGGAGGAGAATTTGAGAATGAGTCTTTTACATAGTTTTGTGTTGACACCGGGATAACTCACAATTTTTCTTTTCCTCGTGCACCACCACAAAATGGTGTTGTTGAGAGAAAGAATAGGACTCTTATTGAGTTTGCTCGCACTATGCTCTATGATAGTCATCTTGGACTACAATTTTGGACAGAAGCAGTGCACACGGCATGTTATGTGCTCAATAGGATCCTAGTGAGACCCCGAATGAACAAAACTTGTTTTGAGTTATTTTATGATAAAAAGCCTCAAGTTAAATATTTTCGAGTTTTTGGTTCAAAATGTTTTATTAAAAACACCTTTGGTAATTTAGATAAATTTGAGCCAAGATCCGATGAAGGGATATTTGTTGGATATTCCACACGTAGCAAAGCCTACTGGATATACAACAAAACCTCTTCAACGATCGAGGAATCACTACACGTATCATTTTATAAAGATTTTGATTTCCTCATGTTATTGATGATAGTGTAGATGCTATATGTGATTCTCTTAGTAATGTTAAGATTAATGATTCTATTATTGAGACTAACACTACTAATGAGATTGTTGAAGATGTTCCAAGTGTGCAGGAATACCCAAAGCTTACCCAACTGTTCGCAACCACCCTCATGACCAAATTATTGGAGATATTGGTGTGGGTGTTCGAACGAGGTCAAGAATTGAATAATTCTCTCATTGCGCATTTGTCTCTACCATTGAGCCAAAGAACATCCAAGAAGCTTGTGAGGATAGCTCTTGGATAGTGGCAATGGAAGAAGAACTAATGCAATTTGAGAGAAATGAAGTTTTGGAGCTCGTTCCTCTTCTAAGTGGTCACCAAGTTATTGGGACCAAATGGATTTTCAAGAACAAGACCGATGAGAACGAGGTCATCACAAGGAACAAAGCAAGGTTAGTAGCTCAAGGCTACCGGCAAGAGGAAGGAATCGATTTCAAAGAATAATTTGCCCCCGTAGCTAGATTAGAAGCTATTATATTAATTTTATCTTTTGCATCTCATACTAATTTTAAACTATTTCAAATGGATGTTAAAAGTGCATTTTTAAATGGGATTGTCAATGAAGAAGTGTATGTTTCTAAACCTCCCGGTTTTATTCATGAAAAATTTCTAAACCATGTTTTCAAACTTAAGAAAGCGTTGTATGGGTTGAGACAAGCTCCTAGAGCTTGGTATGATCGAATCAAGACGTTTCTTTTGGATTTAGGTTTTAAAATGGGAGAAGTTGATTCAACACTTTTCATTAAAGATAATGAAAATGACATCCTCTTGATTCAAGTTTATGTGGACGATATAATATTTGGTTCCACTAACTTTAATCTTTGTCAAGAATTTTCTAAGTCCATGAAGAATGAATTCGAGATGAGCCACATGGGAGGGCTTAACTATTTCCTTGGACTACAAATTTGACAAATGAAGGATGTGACATTCATACATCAAACCAAGTACACAGGGGAGCTTATCAAGCGATTCGGGATGGAATCGTCTTCAAGCAAAAGGACTCCTATGAGTACGACAACCCATCTACACAAGGATGAGAATGGAAAAGATGTAGATGTTTGTCTATATCGAGGTATGATCGGTAGCTTACTTTTCTTAACTGCTAGTAGGCATGATATCATGTTTTCAGTATGCTTATGTGCTAGATATCAAGCTAGACCTAAAGAGTCACACTTGATTGCGGTTAAACGAATATTTCGTTATCTCAATCATTCACTAGATTATGGGTTACTTTACCCTAAATCTAGCACATATGAGTTAATCTCATATAGTGATGCCGACTTTACCGGATGCAAATCCGATAGGAAAAGTACTAGTGGCACTTGCCATTTCCTAGGAAATTCCTTAGTTTCTTGGTTTTCCAAGAAACAAAACTCGGTATCATTGTCCACGACTGAAGCGGAATATATTGCCGCGGGTCTTGCATGTGCACAAGTTCTTTGGATGAGACACACTCTTATGGACTATGGTATCAATTGTGATACTTGCACTATCATGGTTGATAATCAAAGTGCCATATGTCTTTCCAAGAATTCGGTACATCACTCACGTACCAAACACATAGATGTAAGACACCACTTTATCAATGATCATGTAGCTAAGAAGGACATCATCTTAGAGTACATTGAAACCCAAAAACAAATCGTCGACATCTTCACAAAATCTCTTACAGAAGATTATTTGTGAGGTTGCGTGGAGAATTAGGGATTACGGGTGAATCTGAAATTTAGGAGCTCAACTTACTTGTCATAACACTTTTTGAGCTCATATCATCATGTTGCCTCTCTTCATTTGTTATATCTTATACTTGTTTTAAGAAAGGCAATTGAGATTTCTTAGATTACATGAGTTTTCAGATTGTTTTAAGAGATTTATGTTATCAATGATTTATCGTGTGATATTGATTTTATGATGAGTTTATGATTAGAGTATAGGTCCTAGGGTGAGTTGTGCATATCCTCTGGATTTTAACTTCACTGTGCATTTTTGGACCAGGACAGACGATTGTCTTTCCTTCGACAGTCAACTGCCCTACTCTATCTTCTCAGTCTGTAGACTACATCTTTTGCTCAGGCCACTGTTGACGAATTTACAGTCGACTGTTGGATCAACAGGCGTTTGCATTTTAGTCATCAGGCGCCTGTCTATTTCGTCAGTAGTCTCCGTCTGTTTGATCAATTTTATTGATTCTCAGTCAATCGACTACTTTGTATATTACAGTCGACTGTCCCACAGACAGGCGACTGTATGTTACTCAACAGTCGACTGTCTATCATCCCAAGCTTATTTCTTATCACGTCATCCAATTGACTGAATTTTGTTTATCAGTCGACTGTCTCCTATTGTGGCGGTTCGTTCAATTGATCTGAGCCGTTGATTATTTGATCCAACGGCCCAGATTATTTTACCCCTTCGATATATGATCAAGAGAATTCATTTCAATAGAACGTTTTCTCTTTCCTCCGATTGAAACCCCTCGTCTTCCCGCTTCGAACCCTCAGTCGACTGCTCCGCCGACGATTTTCTGCCGTCTCGATCTGTCGATTGCATCGCTTGGACTTCGTTTGCCTCTTCTGCCTCTCAATTTTGGTTCGATTCTTTTTGTGTGTATCTCATTGCTTCGTGACCTAGTTTCTATCGATCGCTTCCATGGATCCCTCTGGTCATTCAGCATCTGGAGGAACCTTCGACATCTTTGATGATGTACCCTCTCCTCCACCCACTGACCCGGTACCCTCTTCGCCTCCATCATCCGGGGATTTCTTGAATATCGTGGTCGGTGACCCCATTCCTTCAGTAAATGTCGCTGAACTCTCTTCACAGCCAGCTGATCATCCTCCCTGTACTCCTCCATCTGTACCCCTAGAGGATTTCCTTCTCGGTAGGTTGTGGGACCGTGTCACTTCCCTTGAGAAGCTTGCTGCCTCGATGGATGAGAAAATCACTCTCCTTCTCGAGCTCCAGTATAAGTCTCTCATGCTTCATGGGTTTCCCATTCCTGCCGAGCTTCAGGCCCTGTTTTCTAAGTCTGAGGATACTGCCCATGTTGATGTTCCTCCTCCTCCAGGCTTTGTGGCGGTGCCTTCTGTGGTCCAGACCCCCATTCATGCTCATGCGGAATCCTCTGCCGCGCGTGCATCATCTTCCAAGAGGAGGCTCCAGCTTATCTTACTCGCCGTTCTGCCAGACTGATGTTTCGTTCGTCTGGTCGCCCCTCTGACCCCACTGTTATCAACATTGACTGATGCTGCTGATTTGGACACTCACCCTGAGACCTAGATTTTTTTGTCTGTTTTGGTTAGGGTTGAGTAGTTCTTCAGTGTTTGTATGATGGTTATATTTTGTGCTGTGATGATGTATGAGATCATGATGTTTTATGTTGTATTTTTTTGTATTTTGATGGACATGGTGATGTCCATATGACTTTGTACTCATGCTGTCTTTTGATATATATATATATATCAAAAGTATATATATATATATATATATATATATATATATATATATATATATATCAAAAGTATATATATATATATATATACTTTTGATATATATATATATATATAGGAAAATTTTCAAATGAGAACATTTCGCACCGTGCGAAAATGTTTTTAGTTTTTTTTAGAAATTTTTTTTTTCAAAAATTCTTTTTTCCACCCTCATTATATGTTGTTATACCCCCCTCAAAAAATAATCATTGAGAAATAATGTCATTTGGCCTTCGATCAAGGCATTTCATCAAATTCGCACGTTTTGAGACCGTTAAATTTGTAACGGGTGGATGTGTGCTCTAATGCCCAACGGGTTCACCCATTATTTTCCCTGGGGTATATATTTGTATGGATTAAACATCAAAAAAAGAATTTTTGAAAAAAAAATTTCAAAAAAAAGATAAAATTCTTTTCGCACGGTGCGAAAAGCCCCTTTTTCGCAATGGAAGATTGCCCTCTATATATATATATATATATATATATATATATATATATATATATATATATCAAAAGTATATATATATGATGTTGCAGTTTCTTCTTATGTTTCACACATTGTATTATTGCTTATCGTATCTGTGTGAATTTTTGAGATATTGTCTCCATATATGCCATTGTCTTCATGTGATGTGATTTGAGACAATATGCTTTTCTTCGTGTATCTCAAATGTTGATATTGGGCTTCCATTCGTCTATTCACATAAGTTTATGATATGGTTTTATGATTTTTAGTTTTATATATCCTTAAACTCTCTGAATGTTGATAGTCTTTATTTTGCATGATTGTTGTTGTTACCTTTACTCCCACCTTTTGGATAATGCAATAGGAGGAGAGAAATAAACACATAGATTCATAATGAATGTGCTAAATATATACTAATAACACTTGAATCTAAGATTAAAGTTGCCTTAGATTCAGGGGGAGTAAGATACAATGAATATGGGTTTTAAATCCTAGATTTCTTGATTTCATTTCATTCATGCATATCTTACTCATTTGCTTCAATTGATATATAGATGCCCTAATATTTGTTGACTAACTTGATTGGCATCTATGTAGGGGGATTAAGTTTTTCGTTAAGCCAATTATGTATCTTTTTGTTATGTTTGTTTGTCATCATCAAAAAGGGGGAGAATGTGGAGTATTAGACTTCTCCCTACTTGGTGTTAATGATGATCAAACATAAATACTTGTGACTAATCCCCTATTTTGTAGTTAATCCATTGTCTAAACTTATTATGAAGATCTACTTACAATGTATGACACTCAAAGATCATTGAAGCCAAATGAAATGGATTGGATGATCGTAGATGGTGATTGAAGCTCCTAGAAGACTTCAAGCTCATGCGTTGGATAGAAGAGAGAGTTCGTCAAATGTAACTTTTCTATTTCTCTTCTAATATGTAGCTTAGAAGTAGAACTTTGTTGGAGCACACACACATCTTCATTTCTGTCTTAGGATGTCTTTAGATCAAGCTTCCTTTGACTCCAATTCATTTCAATCTAGATTGTACATGTCATGTCTATAACAGTCGACTGCTGAGTGTTTTAAAGTCGCATGTCTCAAAAACAGTCGACTGTGTTTTGATCTACAGTCGCCTGTTATGCACAAACTTTTACAGTCTAGTTTTGGGCTTCTCTGCTTTTAATTTCCACAGGCGGCTCATGAACGATTCACAGTTGTCGGTCTAAGTGACAGTCGACTGTGTTTCGTTAATCAGTCGCCTGACTGTCTTTTGCCCAAATCTTAATCTCTCTGTTTATTTCGGCCAGTCGACTTATGTTGGATTTACAGTCGACTGTCCATTGGGTCAGTCGACTGTCAATACTGCATCAGTCGTCTGTCTGTGAGCCAATTTGTTGACTCAGCTCTTTGGAAAATCCCAGGCTTTGACAGTCGTCTGTAGAAGGATTTACGATCGCCGGTTCTAATTAACAGTCGACTGTCTTCTCTTTATCAGTCGTCCATCCTGTTCGCCCAGATGCTTTCCAGATTTCATCTACTTATCATTCTTCGGCCAGTCGCCTGCTGTAGGATTTACAGTCGCCTGTTGGTTCAACAGTCGACTGTCTTTGCCTCATCAGTCGACTGTCCACGTTGTAAGTTACCGTTATGAATTATCACCTACCCTCTCTGACTGTGCAACAGTCGACTGTGAATTCTTCAACAGTCGACTGTCGCGAACCCAGATTCTATCCGTTGAGTTTTTCCTCACGGATTGTAAAGCGGTTTTTGCTGAATTTGTTTGTAGGGTTTGAGAAATCTATATAAGGAGCATCTACTATTCCATTGAGATGTTACTTAGTCACTCTCTCATTCATTCAAGCTTTCATTCTAAAAGATCAAAGCTCTCAAATCTTAAAGCCCTACGAATTCCAATCTTCAATCTCTTGCTCTCCAACCTAAAACCAAAGAGATATCTTCTAGGCATTTGGTGCAGTCGAGAGAAAGGGTTTTCCTCTCTTCCAAGAGAGTCTTTAAACACACAACACACTTCTCCTTGAAGTTCTACTTCAAGGCATAGGTGATTGTAAGTGTTGCTTTCATATTTCATAACTTTCGTTATTTGGATTCACTCTCGGGTTGTGAGAGTGGCTTGCTTGCTCCCAAGTTGTGGGAGTCAAGGTCAATCGATTGTATTTCGATTTCACTTGTAGGGTTGCTACAAGTGGGGTTTAAGGAAACCTCAAGTTAGGGTTCTAACTTGAGTATCCGGAGGTATCCGGGTAGAAGGGACGTATGATTACCGGGAACAAGTCAGGAAGTGACTTGGGTAATCCGAACCCTTGAAACATCCTTGCATTTGCATTTGTTTCATTTTGGGTTTATTTCTATTCCGCACTATTTTGTTGGTTAGGAATTTAAATTGGTGTAACTATCTTTTTAAATTGCTTAAACACTATTCAACCACCCTTCTAGTGTTTTCTCCATAGCCAGGGTCCTTACAGGATCTAGCTTCGTTGTCAAGCTAGATCAAATATGGTGTCTAGGCGATTATCATTTCACCGCCTAGTCTCTTTTACACAAAAACTCAGAATAGACTAAAACATGGCTTAACAATCAACTGAGCAAGTTTTACTTGCCTGATATATCATGCAGCAAATCACACGATCAAAGAGTCCAGAGTCTTCCTATGTGCTCCAAATCAATCATCCAACCTACAATCCCATATTATTTAATCTTCAATTAGTTATTTAACCAAAGCAATGAAATTACGATTTTTATCTTGTTAGACATGCGGTGAGCGGGTTCCTATGGTTCGGGAATTACCTTAACACGACGAGAAAGCTTCACTGACGTCGGGTAGCGACGTCAGGGGTTGGATTCCGGCAGCGAGCAAGGTATGGTGGACTACGGGGAAACGACGACAACTAGAGGCAACAGACAGCGGTAGAGGTGACCGTGGGAGGAAGACGAACGGCAGGGGGCTGCCGTGGGGTTGCACGGAGAGCAGGCCGGCAGTGGTTCGGCCTGGGAGAGAGAGGGTGCGGCTGTGCGGGCGTGGGGACTTTGAGCAAAGGGATCTCGGCCTGCTGTAAGTGGCCGTCGAGATGGGGCGCGGCTATTCATGTGGAAGAGGAGAGGGAGGTCTCGGCAATGGCAGTTTCGGCAAGCGTGTTTGGATCTATAGAGATGGTGGCCCCGGCAAGGAAGAGGGGAGATGGCCTGCTGTGTGATAGGGTGCCGCAGGTGGTGGTTGCGGCTTGGAGGGCTATGTAATGCCCTACAAACTACTGCACAAGTACTAGAGGGGGGGGGGGGGGTGAATAGTACTTTAAAAATAACTAGGAGTATAATTCCAAATTATAGTGCAAACAACTACCAAATCAATTTGCGGAAGCTTAAATTGAATGACAACAACAAAATTAACAATGCTAACAAATGATGTTAATGGGTTCGGATCCACCCAAGTCTCCCCGACTTGTTCCCGGTGATCCTACGTCCCAACCACCCGGATCCCCTCCGGATACTTAGGTTAGAAACACTAACCCAAGATTTCCACTATGAATATCTTGTGAAAAACCTTCACAAGATCAAATCATACATGCAATGGCAATAGTGAATCCCACAACCCGGGATCACAACCTTCTCTCACAACCGAGAGAATCAACAAGCAATATAAATGAGTTTATAATTAAATAAACAATCTTACCACAAAATCCTATACCTTGAGTTTTTCTTACCCAAATAGGTGAAAGGAAGGATTTGAGGAAGATGAAGTCACCAAGACCTAGCACCAAGGAAATGATCAGCAATAGGTGCCTAGGGAGATTTGGAGACTTGATTCAAGCTAGAGCTTGAAGGGCTCACCAAGAACAAGCTTCTCTCAAGATGGATTCTAGATCTAGAATGAGAGAGAATGGGTTTCTTGTGAGGAAGAGAACTTTGGAAAAGAGTGAGAATGGCTATCTCTTTTGATCTCAATGAATCTCTTAATGGCAGCTCTAACCTAGATAGAAATGACCTAGGCTCGTATTTATAGGGTCCCATAAAAACAAGTTAGGTCAATTTCCAACGGATAGAAATCTGAGGAAACTAGTCGGTCAAAGAACAACCACTGACCGACTAGTTCATCAACTAGTCGGTCAGTCAATCAATATGGACCGACTAAGAGAGGAACTGAGAAGAGATAGAATTTCAGACCTAGAAATCTAGTCGGTCCAAGAAGACTTTCTGACCGACTAGTTTCACAACTAGTCGGTCAGTCAGTGAACGTAGACCGACTAAGAGGCAAAGTGAAATAGTCTGAATACAAATTGACTTAGTCGGTCCAAGAACAAAAGTTGACCGACTAGATTGTCAACAAGTCGGTCACCAAACGTTCTTAGACCGACTAACGATAAACAGTAGCTTAGGAGAAATTTAGTATGAACATTAAGTCACAACTAGTCGGTCAAAGAAGCATCACTGACCGACTAGTTCACAAACTAGTCGGTCGGTGAGTCAACGTAGACCGACTAATTGTAAACAGTAAAGTCCAAGAAATTAAGGAATCAAACTAGTCGGTCCAAGAAGAGTTGCTGACCGACTAGATCACCATCTAGTCGGTCAGTACTTCTTCTTGTACCAACTAACATGCACAAACAAGTCCGAATCGAAGCGCGACGCTTCGAGGAAGTTAGAATGAACTTGTACTAAGATCCTAGAGCTACGACATGAGCGTTATGAAGATAGAAACGTAAGATAAACTCAAGGCTTAACATTCTATAGATCGAAGCTAAAAGACTATAAATAAAACCTTAATAAACGGTCTTCGAGAGCTTTGATTAAATCTTCATTACTTCCAAAACGACGCAAGAGCTTCAACGAAGCTTTAGGCATGAATACGAGCTTTTAGAAGTGTTGAGATGTCGCTTTGAATGTTCTCGTGAATTTGGCGACGATCTCCAATACTGCGCTCACAAATTGTTAGTTCATGAGTTATTTATGTTTGCTCATCATCAAAACCAAATCCGGGGAGTCCAATATTCAACATTCTCCCCCTTTTTGGTGATGACAAACCAACATAAATAATAATCAAAAATAATGATTCAAATGTAAAATACTTACTCCCCCTGCATTGATGACACGTTAATTCCAAAATGAATATATATGAATTGCATCAATCAGACGAGTAAGATATATAAAGAGAATCGATTTTTGAAATTTCGGATTTTGAAAATCCTTATATATATATCTTAACTCCCACTGAATCTAACATATCAAACTAGATTCTTGGAAATTGAGTTAAATTTTCATTTGCCCTATTTATTATCATTATCTCTCCCCCTTTGGCATTATCCCAAAAATGGGGGGCATACAACGACAACAACTAGGAAATGGAAAATCCAACATCGGGAGTCGTAGACAATGACGATGGACCAAATTGACACCAAGGGAAAAATGTGGAAATCAAATCAAGGTGTGCCAAATTGTCCATTATCAAAAAGAGATAATCAAAATCATCAAAAATACCAAATAATTATTCATTTCTTGAATAAAGAAACATACTCTTCAATATTCAATATTCTTGGTTAAATTGGTGCATGGAAAACAATTCTATACAATTATAGAATTTCAAACTATTTAACCAAGTTTTTCAATCGTCGAGCAACGATTTCATATAGCATGGACATTGAATGAGAATTAATGTGCACGACGAAGAAAAACAAAGTGAACATCGATGAATATATATATATCGAAATATCATGAGTACATCCAAAAAGATTTCACATCGAGGACATTGAATACAACATACCATGGATATAAACATCAAAAGATACATCATCATCATCATAACACCATCATCAATATCCAAAATAAAAATACAACGCATACACCGACATCCAACATATCAAAATACATCAAAAGAACACCCAAACTCCATCCTAACCCCAAAAAAATACTCTCAATAAGATGCATCATCCAATGAGCAGTGGAGAGTCCTCGAAACTGACGATCACGAGGAAGTGGCTGGATCTGCAGTCTCCGTGGGTCCAGTCGACGGAGTGGACTCAGGCTCTGCAGGGAGTAGAGGCGTGTCAACAGACGGGATCGTCGGGGCAGTTGTGGAAACGACGACGGGCTCAACAGCTGGGGTCTCACCAGGAGTATCAGCAGGTAAGATAGGAGCAGGGTCGTCAACAGGATCAGCAGTAGGCTCAGAAGTCTGAACTACTGAAGCAGAAGTCTCTGGAGCACCGGAAGTGGTGCCAACTCCAGGAGCAGAAGTGGTAGCAGCAGCAGCAGCAGCAGTGGCCTCATCGCCACGAGCCAAGGAAGTGACAAGCTCGTCAATCTCCTCATCGTCCATCTCCTCGGCCTCAGAAACTGAAGGAGGAAGATCAATGCCCATCATACGAGCCATACGGCAGACGACCTCCTCGGTACGAGCCAAACACAACTCGTACCGACGAAGAAGGCGTACGACATCATCTAATGTAGCAGGAGGAGTGGGGGCAGCAGCAGCTGAGGGAGTGGCCTGGGAAGCAGATGTGGTCGACCTCTGTACTTGACGAAGCGCCGCAAGAGATTTCTTAACGGCCGTCGCGTTCAGAGGAGGACCCAAAGGACGCTCATCGTCAGGAGGGAGAGGAACACGGAAATGACGGAAAACCAGGGTCAACAGACACGGGTAAGGGATATGCGCAGATTTATTGGTCTTGCGAATACACTCGAAAGAGTCCATCTTATCGAGTATAACGCGAGCCCAATTAATCTCGCAACCCAAGAAAAGAGCGTAAATCAGCTTGAGAAAAGGCTGGGATGGCAGAGAAGATGAGCCGTACTTGGGAAGCAAGCACGACTTCAGAATGAGATTAAGCACCCATGCATTAGGTTTGAAAGACTTCGAAGGAACACCAATGAGGGCAGGAGGGATCACATGGAAGATATCAGAAAGAACGGACTGATCCAAGGAAGATATATCATCAACAGAGATATCCAAAGGAAGGAGACCGGACGATGAACAACCAAGTATCTCCCCCAAGATTTCTGCCGTGAGAACTATAGGAGTTCCCAAGACAGTAGTCTCGATGGAGTGACTCTCATCGTACAGGCCCCGAACACGATTGGCGTAGAATAATTTGACCAGGCGAGGATATGGTCTGGGGTTCGCCTTGGGGTCATAGCGAAGATAATCCAATAGGCCACTATAGGAGAGGAGGTCAGCTAAGCCAAGGAAATCTGAAAACTGAACATAGTGCTCCAATAGCATCGGGCAGTGTTCAATACGGTTGTAGGCCGCTAGACACATAGGGTCGTCGCGACACAACGATATGTCAACACCACCCGCTGGCATTGGGCCCTTTCCCTTAGGCTGGCGAGTCCTAGGACGAAGTGGAGGAGTAGGTTCCCTATGGCCAGAGTCATCCTCAGGGATAAACTCAGAATCTGTATCAGGAGGAGTAGAGGGAGTGTGGAGTATGGGCTTTTTAGACTTAGATTTACGGGGTTTGACCGTCGCCGTCCTCTGCTTCTTCAGAGGAGGCGAAGACGAAGTAGCTTGGGTAGATTTAGCACGGCGCTTGGGCTTAGACGGATTCCTAGGGTTAGAAGGCTCTACAGACATTGGGGAAGCCCCAGATGAAGTGATAGGGATCCTCGTCTTTGCCATGATCGTGGCACGACGAGAACAAGCAAGCGACGGGACTAGATCAAGCAACCTAATACAACCCCTAGAACTGAAAACAAACAAGCTCTAAAAGAGTAAAAATCGAAACCCTAGAACCCTAGGAAGTGAAAACACTGAATAGATCAAACCCTAGGAATGGAAAATGAGATCTAGAGGGGGGGTTATACCTAGGAGAGAGAGTCGACGGCGACGGACGGCGGGGATGGCCGAAAAACTGGCCGGAAAGACGTCGGAAGACGAAGGGGTTCGAGAGGGGTTTTGGGTTTTTCGAGCTAGAGCTGAGATGAATACCGACTAAAACACATTTTAGTCGGATAAAATCGAGTTAAGTCGGTCGGGATTGCTAAATGACGTGTTTGCCCTAACACACTTAGTCGGTCACAGTTCAAGCACTGACAGCTTGAACCGACTAAGTCGAAACAGAGGCAAACAGAAATTTTTAGGGCTAGATTTAGTCGGTCGAAGTATACTCACAGACCGACTAGTTTTCAATCTAGTCGGTCGGTAAGTGTACTGTGACCGACTAAGGAAAGAAAAAGATAAGAGTTAGATTAAAGCTTGAACTAGTCAGTCTGAGTTCACTAGCTGACCGACTAGATGAGCATCTAGTCGGTTGACTAATGAACTGAAACCGACTAGAAGAGTCCAAATATTGAAAAATGAGTTCTCTTCACAAACCACTTGGATGAAACATCTTAACACTCTCATTAGTCATCTAAATTACCCCATAAAACGTCGAAATCTTAAATACGACATACAAATACGAATTCGAGCACAAATTCAAACATATCACATAAAATTCCCAAAAATTCAATAAAGCTAGCATGAACGAAATATCGCGAAATCGAATAGCATGCAAGACAATTGAATGAAACATGAATCCTATATCTCGGATTCACCCATAATCCCCAATTCTCGACGCAACTGCACAAAGGAGTCCTCCTTTAGGGGGTTCGTGAAAATATCGGCGATTTGCTTTTGGGTTTCAACGTACACTAAAATGATGTCCTTTTTAGCAACATGATCATCTAAAAAGTGGTGTCGGACATCTATGTGTTTTGATCGGGAATGGTGCACCGGATTCTTTAAAAGACAGATAGCACTTTGGTTATCCACCATGATAGGGCTAGTATCGCAGTGAATACCAAAATCCTTCAAAGTGTGTCTCATCCAAAGAACCTGGGCACAAGCGGCACCGGCGGCAATATATTCCGCCTCGGTGGTTGAAAGTGATACAGAATTTTGCTTCTTGGAAAACCAAGAGACAAGAGAATTTCCTAGAAAATGGCAAGTGCCACTAGTACTTTTCCTGTCGGATTTGCATCCCGCATAATCGGCATCACTGTATGAGACTAACTCATACGTGCTAGATTTTGGATAAAGTAATCCAAAATCAAGTGTATAACTTAGATAACGGAAAATACGTTTTACCGCTACTAAGTGAGACTCCTTAGGTTGAGACTGATAACGAGCACATATGCATACGGCAAACATAATATCGGGCCTACTTGCGGTAAGATAGAGTAAACTACCTATCATACCTCGATATAGACGAATGTCAACATCCTTACCGCCCGTATCCTTGTCAAGATGCGTAGTCGTGCTCATTGGAGTCTTTTTCCCTGAAGCACTCTCCATTCCAAATCTCTTAAGCAACTCCACCGTATACTTCGTTTGGTGGATGAAGATTGCATCGTTCATTTGGCGAATTTGGAGACCTAAGAAATATTTGAGTTCGCCCATGTGTCTCATCTCAAATTGTTCCTTCATAACATTAGAAAACTCTTCGCAAAGAGTGAAGTTAGTAGCACCGAAAATGATATCATCAACATAAATTTGAACTAATAAAATATCATTATTCGCATGCTTAACAAAAAGTGTAGAATCGGCTTCGCCCATTTTAAAATTCAAATCCAAAAGAAAATTCTTTAGGCGATCATACCAAGCTCGAGGAGCTTGTCTCAAACCATAAAGAGCTTTCTTTAGTTTAAAGACATGATTTGGAAATTTTTCATTTATGAAGCCCGGAGGTTGAGAAACGTAAACTTCCTCAACAACATCTCCGTTTAAAAATGCACTTTTAACATCCATTTGAAATAACTTAAAATTTTTATGGCATGCATAAGACAATAAAAGTCTAATTGATTCTAATCTAGCTACCGGAGTGAAGGATTCTTCGAAATCGATACCTTTCTCTTGGCGATAGCCTTGAGCAACTAACCGAGCTTTGTTCCGGACGACGACTTGGTTTTCGTCGGATTTGTTCGTGAAGATCCACTTTGTCCATATGACGGTGTGGTTCTTCGATGGCAAAGGAACAAGCTCCCATACCTCATTCCTCTCGAATTGAATGAGTTCCTCCTCCATGGCAAGGATCCAAGCACTATCTTCGCACGCTTCAACTATATTCTTTGGCTCTATTGATGAGACAAAGGCACTATTGGCGAAGTGGTGGACTTGCGATATCATCTTGACACTATCATGAATATTGCCAATGACTTGCTCATGGGGATGGTCACGGACGGTATGAAGCCGCTTGGGAATACCTTGATCACTAGGCACATTCTCAACAACTTCATTAGTCGGGTTAGTATCAATAGAATCAATTGAATCAAAAGACTTAGAATTTTCAAACGAATCACATAAAACATCCATAGAATCATTATCATTTGAAATTCTAGAAGAAGTAAAATTCTCATTAAAAGAGACATGAAGTGATTCCTCGATCGTAGAGGATCTTTTGTTGTATATCCGGTAGGCTTTGCTACGTGAGGAATACTCAACAAATATCCCCTCATCCGATCTCGGATCAAACTTGTCCAAATTATCATATGTGTTTTTAATAAAACATTTTGCGCCGAAAACACGAAAATGTTTAACTTGAGGCAATCTACCAAACAACAATTCATAGCAAGTTTGTTTGGTGCCGGGCCTCAAAAGTATTCTATTAAACACATAGCAAGCGGTGTGTACCGCTTCCGCCCAAAATTGATAACCAAGTTGACTATCTTCGAGCATAGTGCGAGCACACTCCACAAGCGTTCTATTCTTCCTCTCAACAACACCATTTTGAGGAGGTGCGCGAGGGAAAGAAAACGTGTGAGTAATTTCAAGATCATCACAAAAATTTGAGAAAGACTCATTCTCAAATTCACCCCCATGATCACTACGAATAATGACAATGGTGGTTCCGAGGAGATTTTGTACTTTCTTCACAAATATTGTGAAGTTTTCAAAAGCTTCATTTTTATTACATAAGAAAAATACCCATGTAAATCTTGAATAATCATCAACGATGACTAGTCCATACCTTGCATTTCCTAAGGAAGCAACTCTAGTTGGCCCAAATAAATCTAGATGTAATAGCTCTAGTGGCCGTTTCGTAGAAATGCTTTTCTTAGGTTTAAATGAAGATTTAGGAAGCTTGCCACGTTGACAAGAATCACAAAAAACTTTTCTTTTCAAAAACGAGTTTCGGAAAACCTTTAATGGAATTTAATTTCGAAAGCTTATAAAGTGTTCCAAAGTTCACATGCCCAAAGCGTCGATGCCATAAGTGTTGTTCACTTGTGTTGGCAACGAGACATTGTTCATATGACTTAGGAAGATCCAAAATATAAATATCTTTATGACGTGTGCCGGAAAATAATAATTTATTATTATCATTTGAAATATGACACAATCCTTTCGCAAAGCTAACTTTGTAACCTTTGTCACAAAGTTGGCTTATTGAAATAAGATTATGATTTAAACCATCAACTAGATAAACATCACTAATTAAGGGTTTAGAAGGGTTACCCACTTTACCAACACCGACGATTGTTCCGCTCTCATTGCCTCCAAATACGACGCGATTTCCATTTGCAATGTGAACCACTCCGGAGAGCAATTGAGCGTCACCCATCATGTGTTTTGAACACCCGCTATCGAGTATCCAATTCCCTTTGGAGCTAAATTTAAATTTGTTGCTCCTTTTCTTTTTCTTTTCCTTGAGTACCTAAAGATAGAAACTTTCATATCATGGTACCCAAGGTCATTGGGTCCTCAAAGGTTAGACCTTTGGAAGCCAAGTCCAATTGGACTTAGACTTCCCCACATAATTTCTACTATGCACAACATCCGAAAAATAAGCATTCATATACACTTGTTTTTCATCCATGCTTGTGTCCTTTGGGCTCCAAATAGTGAAAATTTTGGGAGCCATCATCCTATTGGGTGCATGCATGCGTTGTTGGTTTCTACGTGATGCATGTCGTGGATAGGCATAAGGAACATGATGGAATGGTGCACGACGAGAATTATTCATATGATGAGGTGGGTGAACATATGCATGTGTGGGAACACGTGCGTGAGGGTGTCTCACATGGTGTGCACGTGCCCGAGAATGTGTTGCATAAAAATCATCATATGTGTGAGACGGTGGAGTAGGACGTGTGTTCCTACGTGGCATGGTATTGGTGTACATATAAGCATGCCCCTTCTTTGGAGGTCCACCCAAAGTGGGTTTCTTTCCAAAAGAGGGTGTGGACGAGGTGGAAGCACCATTGGTAGATGAACTACCAATAGAGTGTTTGCTACCACTCGTAGAGTCACCGGAAGTTGGCCTAACAAAAGTAGTGGCCGCTTTGGACGGACATCCCATTGTATACCCCAAACCAATGTGGTGATTGGCCGGAAGTAAGTCACTTAGGATTTTATCCAAATGGTCCTTACCCTTATTGAATCTATTGATTCGGCCTAATGTGTTCTCATATTTCTCTTTGAGAGAACGCATAGAAGTATCTAATGTGGATACTTGCGATGTGAGCACATAAACACGAGATTTAAGATTCTCGGTCTCAATACTCAAAGTCGAGTTTTGAGAAGTTAAATCCGCTATCCTATGTTCTTCCGGATCATCAATGCTAACATGTTCAAGTTTAGATTTGAGATTAACAATCTCATTTCTTAACTCTTCAACAACGGTGTCGTTGTTGGTGATGATAGTCTTAGGCGAGGTTTGAATGCTAGCTAGGTCATCTTTTACTTTAGTATATCTATTTACTAACTTAGTGTATTTAGACCATAAATGAGAGTTAGCATCCCTAAGATCATCCATAGTTACCTCATCACCTTCGTCGTTGCTATCATCGGAGGAGGAAGATCCTTGATCATGCTCCTCTCTTGCCATGAAGCACATGTGCGCTTGCTCCACTTTCTCATCGTCCGACTCTCCACTTGAGGAATCCTCGGAGTCGGTGAATGTTGTTCCGACAAGTCCCTTTTTGTACCCCTTTTTGTACTTCTTTGACTTGTCGAACTTCGGCGCCTTCCACTTCTCCTTTTGCTTGTTTTGAGGACAATCCGCTTTGATGTGTCCTGGCTTATTGCATTTAAAACACAAAGGTGGAGAGGCGTTAGTAGAAGTAAATTTAGATTTTTGTTTGAAGTTACCCTTTCGGAAGAAGCGATTGAACTTCTTTGCCATGAGTGCAACGGATTCCATGTCCATTTCTTCTTCCGAGTCCTCATCATCGGTAGAGGTGGATGAAGCTGCCTTGAATGCAATCGCCTTTTTCTTAGGCACGTTTTGGTTCAAATAGGACTTCATCTTTTCTTGTAACTTCACCTTGCTATCTTTGCGTACCTCGTATGACATCAAAGTACCCATTAATTGAACTACGGTATACTTATTCATGTCATTAACTTCCTCGATGGCGAAGGTACGTTTCTCCCAAGAAGAAGGAAGTCCTTCGATAAGCTTTGAGCACTTCTCCTTTTGAGTGTAGGACTTTCCGAGGGCCTCTAACTCGTTTATTATGTCAACGAAGCGATCGTAATATTCCTTCATCTTCTCGCCCTGTTGCATATGAAACATTTCGTAATCTTTGTTTACGACTACGAGTTTAGAGTCTCTTACCCTACTCGTCCATTCATGAAGAATGAGGAGAGAGTTCCAAATTTGATATGCACTCTTACATGTGCATATCTTATTGAAGTCCTCGGGCTCCAATGCGCATTGCAAGGCGTTCATTGCCTTGGCATTGCTTACCTCCGCGGCGACCTCCGCGGTTGTCCATTTCTCAAAGTCTTCTTCTTCGGGCTCGATGTATTCCTTCATTGTAGTCCTCCATAAAGATGCACTCCGGAGGAAGGTTTCCATCCGGCATTTCCAGTACCCGTAGTTGGTACCGTTGAAGAATGGAGGCCTCGTAGAGGAATATCCTTCCATTACCGAAGATGCTCCTTCACGGTTCCTGAAGGTGTCATAGTTGGAAGATGGACGCACGGTCTTGTTGTCGTTGGCAGACATAGCTAAGTATCTGGCTCCGATACCAAATGTAATGCCCTACAAGCTACTGCACAAGTACTAGAGGGGGGGGGGGTGAATAGTACTTTAAAAATAACTAGGATTATAATTCCAAATTATAGTGCAAACAACTACCAAATCAATTTGCGGAAGCTTAAATTGAATGACAACAACAAAATTAACAATGCTAACAAATGATGTTAATGGGTTTGGATCCACCCAAGTCTCCCCGACTTGTTCCCGGTGATCCTACGTCCCAACCACCCGGATCCCCTCCGGATACTTAGGTTAGAAGCCCTAACCCAAGATTTCCACTATGAATATCTTGTGAAAAACCTTCACAAGATCAAATCATACATGCAATGGCAATAGTGAATCCCACAACCCGGGATCACAACCTTCTCTCACAACCGAGAGAATCAACAAGCAATATAAATGAGTTTATAATGAAATAAACAATCTTACCACAAAATCCTATACCTTGAGTTTTTCTTACCCAAATAGGTGAAAGGAAGGATTTGAGGAAGATGAAGTCACCAAGACCTAGCACCAAGGAAATGACCAGCAATAGGTGCCTAGGAGAGATTTGGAGACTTGATTCAAGCTAGAGCTTGAAGGGCTCACCAAGAACAAGATTCTCTCAAGATGGATTCTAGATCTAGAATGAGAGAGAATGGGTTTCTTGTGAGGAAGAGAGCTTTGGAAAAGAGTGAGAATGGCTATCTCTTTTGATCTCAATGAATCTCTTAATGGCAGCTCTAACCTAGATAGAAATGACCTAGGTTCGTATTTATAGGGTCCCATAAAAACAAGTTAGGTCAATTTCCAACGGATAGAAATCTGAGGAAACTAGTCGGTCAAAGAACAACCACTGACCGACTAGTTCATCAACTAGTCGGTCAGTCAATCAACATGGACCGACTAAGAGAGAAACTGAGAAGAGATAGAATTTCAGACCTAGAAATCTAGTCGGTCCAAGAAGACTTTCTGACCGACTAGTTTCACAACTAGTCGGTCAGTCAGTGAACGTAGACCGACTAAGAGGCAAAGTGAAATAGTCTGAATACAAATTGACTTAGTCGGTCCAAGAACAAAAGTTGACCGACTAGATTGTCAACTAGTCGGTCACCAAACGTTCTTAGACCGACTAACGATAAACAGTAGCTTAGGAGAAATTTAGTATGAACATTAAGTCACAACTAGTCGGTCAAAGAAGCATCACTGACCGACTAGTTCACAAACTAGTCGGTCGGTGAGTCAACGTAGACCGACTAACTGTAAACAGTAAAGTCCAAGAAATTAAGGAATCAAACTAGTCGGTCCAAGAAGAGTTGCTGACCGACTAGATCACCATCTAGTCGGTCAGTACTTCTTCTTGTACCAACTAACATGCACAAACAAGTCCGAATCGAAGCGCGACGCTTCGAGGAAGTTAGAATGAACTTGTACTAAGATCCTAGAGCTACGACATGAGCGTTATGAAGATAGAAACGTAAGATAAACTCAAGGCTTAACATTCTATAGATCGAAGCTAAAAGACTATAAATAAAACCTTAATAAACGGTCTTCGAGAGCTTCGATTAAATCTTCATTACTTCCAAAACGGCGCAAGAGCTTCAACGAAGCTTTAGGCATGAATACGAGCTTTTAGAAGTGTTGAGATGTCGCTTTGAATGTTCTCGTGAATTTGGCGACGATCTCCAATACTGCGCTCACAAATTGTTAGTTCATGTGTTATTTATGTTTGCTCATCATCAAAACCAAATCCGGGGAGTCCAATATTCAACAGGCTACTGCCGTACAGCAGTTTAGAGGGATAGAGGTAGGGTTGCGGTAGCTCTAGGGGGTGCGGCAATAGTAGTTTAAGGGGTTGAAGGGAGAGATCTGTTTCAAGGGAGAGGGCAGCTGCTATAGAGGGGAGAAGGGAAGTTCGGCAGTGTATGGAGGAGGGCCGGATGTTGGCCGGCGACAGCTAACAAGGGGAGGCCGGAGCTGTTGATAAGGGGCTGTCGCCGTGGAGATGTTCGGCTGTCGGCAACCAAGGGGAGGAAAGGCGGCTGCTCATGTGTAACCCTAGGATTTGCGTAAGTGTAATAGGAGAGGTTGCTAAACAGGGGTAGAAAGGAGTGCACTAAGGGGTGATTGGAGAGAGAGTGTGTGAGAGGGGGAGGGTATATTTAGGGTGCAAATAGCTAGGAAATATAACATATGATACGTATGATTCCTAGGATTAGATTTAATTAGATTTTTAATTAGGGATAAGTCTAGGCTAATTATAAATCAAAGATGATTAGGGTGAAGGGTCAGTCTAACGGTGTCCGAAAAATACAAGAAAAATATCGGGACGACCGTGTCGACGAGAGGGTCGAGACTACGATGATCAGTTACGAGCTAGGTTAACGAAAGATGGAACTAAAAATAAAAAGGTCAAACGTCGAAGTCTAAAGTTACGACACCCCTTCAATCAAAGCTGATTTGTGGGAGAACGACACGTGAAATGACGTTCATAAAAAATTTCACAAATAACTACTCTCTCTGAGGGTCACAACGGTATATTACTTCACGCGTTTGGGATACAAGAGGAGGTCACTATAAATACGCATACGAAAAAGAAAGTACGCGCACGAAAACACACGATCGAAAAGCGACCGTGATACCCATTGACCGGGAGAGACGAATCCTATCTTGGTCATTACTCTCCTCGCACGTTTCAGATGTCACCCAACCAAAGACCTTTCAACGGGGCTTACCCGAGGCTAGATCAGTGATCTAAGTAACACCGTTCACACACAGGTTCGTACAATGACCTCAAGTCAAAAGACCAACTTGCCTATCAGCACTAAGAGTTATCATTGACAGATGGATCAACCATAACCATATGATAACTCTTGTTGGATCGTTCAGTGAACTCATTCTATAATGAGCACATGTGTCTCGTCTTCGACTTCGCCAAGTCAAACGATCATGAGATCATCATCACCGCTACCCAGTGAAGACTAAGACACAATGGTCTATCCGATGTTTCGATATCCTTTTCTCGAAACATCTACGACCACGAATCTTTTTAGACTTATGTTACTAACGGTCAAGCACTTCTCCATGATCGAGATCCTCATCTCGATACAAGTTTGACCTTGCATTAAGTCTCGGGACTTTACCTAAGTTTCTAATGATTACAACATTCTTATTAACTTAGATAAATACTTACCAAACAGCTTACTGTTATTTTGAATAAGATGTCTGTAAAAATACACAGGGATGAATTTGCCTCGAGGGCATACCCATCTCTCAACACATAGGATTAGTAATCAAAAATGATATCAACAAACAGGGAACCAACCCCATTGGGTTTAGATATCCTTTCATAAGAAAATTTATAATCTCTTCTAAAATGAACATTGTACATGAAGCTAGAAACATATCCATCCTTCATTTGGACGGTCTCTCTCTTGGGTATCCAAACTCTGCCGAATCCATTTTTAGTTTTATGAACCCTAGATGGATGATGAGTGCCCATAGCATTTTGATTGGTCATATTATATCCTAAGCCAAGTTTGCTACTTGAGGGTATTTGTGAGCTAATCAAATCATCTAATTTTTTTATCAATGTTAAATCTAGCAACATTTCTACACAAATCCTCGTGCTATGCCCTAGTGGCGGTCAAGGTATTTTCTAGGTCACTAAACCAATCACTTATGTCTTTGTATTCTATACTAAGCTTCTTATTCTTTTCTTCTAACTCATTATTCTTACTACTCAATTTTATGTTTTCTTCCCTAATCTTTTCTAGTTCAAGATTAGAAGAACTAGTATTACAATCTTATAATTTTTCTTGAGAGTTAGAAGTTCTATTGATTTACTCTCATATGCGATATAAAGCTTGCGATACTCTTCCTTCTAATCACAGTCATCATCACTAGAACCACTATCACTAGTGTGTGAGTAATAAGAGTTTACCTCATTGTCCTGTTTGGCCATAAAGCACATATCGGCTCCCTCTCTCCTTTCTTCTTATTCACTTTCAGATGAAGATGATGACGATGATGAAGAGTCATCTATTTTCACTGGACTCACATCTCATGTGGAAAAAGCCTTTGTTTTAGGCTTCTTGACCTTTACCTTGTCCTTTCCATTCCTCTTTGCTACTGGGCAATCTATCTTTAAATGCACTGGCTTATTGCATTCAAATCATAGAGGAGATTCGTTAGATAATCTATTTTTTTTATTTTTGGACTTACGTGCCTTGAGAATTTTTCCTAAACACTTGGAAATGAGAGCTAGTTTTTCCTCAATCTCATCTTCAGAATCCTCCATCTCCGATATTGCTTTGAGGGCAATGCTCTTTTTCTTCTTAGCTTCCTTCTTATCTTTCCTTTGTTGTAGTTAGTATTCGTATGCCGTGAGGTTTCTAATAAAGTCTTCCAAGGTATACGTGGAAAGATTATTTCCTTCATCTATGGTTATGACTAGGGGTGGGCAAAAAACATGGTTCCGGTCCCGAACCTGCTTAAAAAATGAATCTGATTCCGATTATTCGGACAGTTCGAAATCGGATTCGGATTCGGGTTGAAAATTTTCAACCGATTTTGATTAGGATCGAATTCGGGTTGAAATTTTTTACCGATTATCGTTCGGATCGGATCCGATTACTTGGCCGGTTGTATCAAACATTTGGCCTATGTCGCCTGCCATCAATTTCGTAACACTAAGCCCAAAACCTTATTTACACCACGCCTTGTATGATATTGCGTCCGATGTGGGACTAAATATGATCCGAAAGGCCAAATCGGCGAGGGAGGGGGAGTTAAGGCCAAAGCAGTTGGCAATGAAGGGGAAGGGGGTGGCATACTGATGTAGAAGAGGGCGACATCGAGCTTGACATCGGAAGGGACGATGGATGTGTAGTTGTCTGGCCAACTTGGTCAGAGGGGGGTGTGGATGCGGCCAGGAAGTGGCCATGAAGCGGCGGAACCAAGTGCATGAGGTTAGTGTTTTGGACAGAGAGGGGTGGAGATTGGAGGGTAGATTGGGGATTTGGTTGGTTTGTGAGATGAGAATAGAGAGCTTGAGAGCTTGGTTCATCTCCAGTGAGATGAACTCCAACTCCAACCGGTAATTTCCATAATTAGCAATAGAAATCAAGTTATTAACCTCATCATTCTCAATTCAAACTCAAAACTCTCCCTCTTTGTTCTTTTAAACCTGAAACACGCCAGCAGAAAAAATGGGGATGAAATGATTTGTTGAGCATGTAATCACATCAATCGTGGCTGGCTGCTCGACCCATCATCTGGATCTAATAGAGGTCCGAATGCAGCTACAGCGTGAAGCCTTATCCCCTACAGCTCCTGCTACTACTCCTTGTCACGCCCCGCTTCCCAAAAATATGGAGGCGAAGCGTGAGAAGGTCCGCTCAGACTTGAAGCTACAAAGCTGTAAGTCCGATAAGCGTCAATCAAATTTAGAACTGCAGGTCCTTGCAATGCGAACGAAACAAAGATAATAATAATTAAACGAGACAAAAGAGCTATCTCAGAATATCCATAAAATAAGTTTCAACATCACAGAAAAAGTCACCAGGCTAAAAGAAAAAGAGACTAAGGCCCAAACATGGCCAACAAAAGTACAAAGTACAAACGACGGTGCTACGCACCAATAACTAACAAAAGGCCTAAAACAAAATAAAGCTCAACAAAGACTCAAAGAATGGTCACCGGTGTCCACCAAAATCCTCCTTGGCAATCATGGACTCAGGCTCAGCGTCAGCAACACATCACGTACACAGCAACGGTCTCTGGCTCAGGGTCTAACATGTGTCACCCAAAAGAGCAAGGGGCACATGTCAGCAAGTCTACAAGAGACTTGTGCAAGGAAACTGAAAGTAGGAAAAGTAAATACAACCTAGCAGTTCTAGCATGATGCAATGACATGGCGGTTAAAGTAATGAGTGCAACAGGTAAGGTAAAGTAAAGTAAAGTACGAGCATGGCATTTAAACATGGCATGGATGACAAGTATAGCATGAATCATTCACAAGACAAGTACAAGACAAGAAAAGTAAGCACCTCGTGCACAGAGATTCCGTCTTTTGGCTAGAGGGCTGATCAGGCCACTCCTAAGCTCAAGCGAACGTTTATCCCTACCCCTCCACGTGTGTCGAGCCAGGGCCTTACCCCCGAACTTGGAATGCTCGCTTCTGGATCACGAGCCAGGAAGTGTTTTTAACAAGTATGGCATAGGGGTGCACCTAGCCGGTAACACGGAAACACGGATTTGTACAAGTATTTTGTAGCGTGTGCTACGATGCAACAATCAATTTGGATGACATGTAGGATGCAATGCAAGGCAGTTAAAAGTGCGTACAGCTAAGAAAAGTAAACGTGACAGTTTAGTATGCATGAACAACAAGTTTAAAGGGTTGGATCTAGCTTTGTTGTCAAGCTAGATCAATTAGGTGACGGATCTAGTTTCGTTGTCAAACTAGATCAAGTAGGCGTCTAGCCAGCTATCATTTCACTGACTAGTCTCTTTTACGCTGAAAACAAGGAAGTGGCCTAAAAACATGGCCCTACACAAGAGTTGGCAAGTTTCACTTGCCTGCAAGCACGACGTCTGAGCACACCGTCCAATGAGTCCAAAAATCACAATTATCATACGTGCACAAGTCCACCGGCCTAAAGTCCATATTATTAATCTTGATTAGTGAATTTAAAACATTTAAAATACTTTGAAAATACTGATTTAGTCTTGATTAGCATGCATTGGGTTGGGGGTCCTAGGGGTGCAAAGCGTTACCTCAACAAGACGCGAAAGCTACACCGGCGTCGGGTAGCGACGCCGGGGGTTGGAATAGAAGAACGCGCTCCAAGTCCTGATTCCAAAATAGTTTCCTCGCTGGAAAGTTCAGAGCATCAACCGGAGCGACGGTTCCAGATTCCAAAGCTAGCACGTGCGACGACGGGCTTCAACTTGTCGCAACGTCGTGCACGGCGAATCGTCGGAGAGAAAACACCTAGGTGGGGCCCACAGTAGTCCTAGGGGCCTTTGGGGGACCCACAATAACTCTGGAGAACTTGGGGGGCCCACGGTGGCAAGCGGTGCGACGGGTGCGGGGTTGCGACGTTTGCTCTCGGTCGTACTCAGCCAAATGCGGGGATCTCCATCGGTCGCTGCGGGAGAACGGGCTTGGTGCAGCGCTTGGGGTCGGTGCGGGCCTTGGTGCAGAGGGGTTTGTCGGTCGGGCGTTTGGGGCGGCTCGGTCACAGCGCTAGGCGGGTCGTTGCAATGTTGCAACCGTTGCAGCCTTCGATCGGTGCGGGGGACAACGTCGGTCGTGCGGGGTGCGGAGCGGGGCGACAAGCGGGCGACGTTGCGGAGCGCTGTGCGGGCTGATGCGGAACGGGATGCGGGCCAATCCCTCGGTCAGACCGAGGGAACGGAGCGGTGCGGAGCGATGCGCTGTGCTGCGATGCAGAGCGGCTAGGATGCGGGGAGGGGCTTCGGTCGGAGCGGGGGAACGGGGGCTGTTCTCTCGGTCGGAGCGGGGGCTGAACGTCGCAACGTTGCGACGAATCGTCGCAACGTCCAAATTGAGTTTTGGAAGAGGCTAGGGCTAATTTCTTGTGAAAATAGGTCTTCCTAGGGGTTGTTTATATAGTGTTGATTGGTTGACTTGGTCTAGGGCTAAATCTAATAGGATTAGAAGTTTAAAATAATTTAAAATTTGAAATTCAACTTCTCCAACCCACCCAAGGATTTGACTTGGTCCAAATGAGCTGGAAATTGACTCAAAAATTCTTTAAAACGTTTTAAACTCAAATAAATTTTATTTGGCCGAAAATAATTTAAAAATTAATTATTAAAAATAATATAAAACTTGTTAAAAATATAAAAATGGTCAAATAAACTCCAAAAATTAAAAAATAAATATCAGGGTGATCGTGATGACGAATGTGAGCTAACTAAGAAGACGGATCCCAATTTTGACTTCGAACGACGAAACTAAAAATAGAAACGTCTCCCGTCAAAAGTGAAAATCGTCACGTCTCATCGAATAAGTTTAAATTGTGGAAAAACGACTCGAGAAACGTCGTTCCAAATTAGTGCCACTATTTAATACTCTCAGAGACGTTCACAACGGCATATCACACAAAAGTGTTCACAAACAAACAAAGTCTAAAACAAACACGTGCACGGACAAAAGCACGTGCACGAACAACGTACCACGAAAAGTGGTCGTTTCATCCTCCCCACCTTAGAATAAAGTCCGTCCTCGGACTTTCTAATATAGCTAGACACTCTAGTAACTACCCCAATCAAGTCACTTTATACTTCCAACCAGGTTAGTCATTACAAGTGCTTATATATGCACTAGGTAGTCAAACATTAACACTACCAACACGTATATATATACATTCACATACGTATACACTTATACCTATTATAGTCAGTCAAATTTATACATGTATTTCAATCATATATATAAGCATACATCCCTTATATATCTACTACTTACCTAAACACAAAACGATATTCCAGATACTCATGTAAGGATAGTCTCACACTTAGCAAACACAAACATTACTCTACATATGGATAGCTACCTATGCACAAACAATATGGGTATACAACTCCCTAATATTTATCCAATACCAAACATCTCAACACGTGCAGTCACACCATACCATTATTAAATCAAATTTCACTATATATATATATATATTCACCACTACTATAGTTTCACAGTACATGGTCATTCAAATACATGCAAATAGTTCACCATATATTCACATCACGTACGGTCCTATAACTGTATTTACGACACGCCACATATATCATAGTCATCAATACCTATAACTAAGCACATACTTACCCGTGCATGGTGCACACCCATACACGCTAACATTTCATTTACGCATACCAATCATACCATTACATTACTAGTACATCTACACACCTAGTTTAGTTAGTACACATGTTCACACGGGCAAGTTCTTAGTAATTAACTATACCACAAGACCAACGCCTATAACTATATACTGGCGTAGCGACCCACAATCATGTGCGTAACTCAACCAGGCACAAACACTTCTATCACTATACATACATCAAGCATTGCTATATTCAAACTACAACCATACATTCAATATACATAGAGTATACCCACTCAAGCTTGAGTGAGACTCAATACACATATTAGAATATTCTATATACGTAACACGACATTCATACCTATACCAATACCACTCCCATATATATACATCTACCAATACAACCATATACATTCCATAAATCAATCACACTTAATATTTAGTCAGGTAACACCCACATAGTTCAATCTAATTATATACCATAATACTAACATTACAGACATCAGCACCCACACATTTATAATACCCTCCCTAGTACAAACATTCACCATATAGTCACACATAAATAATGTATATATTCACACCATAACCTACTACCTATAATTAGTATACTAACACATTCACACATACATAATTAAGATGTGCAATAGTCGTGTATACCTTACGATATGCACGCATGCAACATCCCGAAAAGCAAGCAATACTAATCAAAATTATACTCCTACTACCATATGTATATCACCTATATACTCAGGCAACAAAACATAACTACTTACGTCTAAACACAATACATACCCACATACGAGCACACACTCATACGTGCTAACATATAGATCACATAATAGGCCTACCCTCTTAACCATATGTACTCTTATTATTATCACTACTAACATACACATAGCTTTACCAATCATTTATTTCAACCATTGTAAGTATCTCTAACTACATACACAACTTAGATATTTCAACGCTAACTCTTATATACACAGGCATCCCTAGTATAGTATAGTTATCCACACAAAAATCTATAACTACTAGCACACAACAACTTCATACTATCACGAATAACTCCGAGTATATATATATATCACACAATAGGCAAACATCAATATACTATGGGAATCCTCATTCAAGCCCACGTACACAACTTAGGTACGTGCACCACGACAACCTCACAAGGGTCCAAGGGTCTACTAACAACTAAGAGTTGACGCAGACATTGAAGGACCCTAAGGCCTAAGCAATAAAGAGAGGTCGAGAGCGTGACGAGGGAAGGATCGATAAGCACGAGTTCAGATAGGACGAATACAGGGAGACAGCTTGGTTAGACGAAACATTGACTCAATGGTGATGTTTAGGTTGAGGGAAAAAGGGAGATGTAGTGATGCTTATATAGGAGGGGAAAAAGAAAATAGGGTAATTAGCATGAGCTGAAATACGCAAAATAGAAAACTGTTGTACTTCAAAAATTGGAATTCCTCATCTGTATAAAATATTTGAAGATCGATAAAGCGAGTTGAAATAAGTTTGAGTCGAATATTCATAATAAGAGAAAATGTTTTATTGGTTTATATAAAATCAATGTAAAAGGAAGTAAAATTATTTACACGAATATTAAGGACGAGGTTTTAGAAATCTTATACGTTAGTAATTTAATACAATGTTGTCAAAAGTTTTTGAAGGTCAAAGAATGAAATCAAGTAACGGAAAAATTTAAACTCATGTTAAATACTTTCAAAACTTTAGGCTATGGAAAATTTAAAATGATCAATTTGAACTGCTTTTAGAGAACCAGGGTTTACCAAAAATGAAAAAAAAACTGATTTACGCAAGGTTCTTAATATACGAGCTCAACAAGTCTGGCACGGATATAAAAATAATTGAAATTTTTAATTTGGTTTAGAAATTTTTCTAAAAGCGTGTATGGTGAGCGGAAAGAAAATAATAGTAACTTAGCATAAGAATTATCAAGATCGAATAGCAAATCTTTAAAATCAAATCAGGGAGGGTCTAAAGCAGGAAGAGGCTATGAAAATAGTAATTTTGCAAAAATCTGAAATAGCGAGAACGACGAGTAAAAACCAACTTGCTGAAAGCTGAAATTCCATGTGTCTTGAAAAGTATTTGAATGGTATAAATCAGGAGGGTAAATTATAAATCGAATTGGGCAATATAAAAGTACGGTTCAGAATTAATATATGAGAGGAAATATGTATTTTCATAGGTACGAAAGTGTAGGCTGAAAAAGTATTATAACTATTATGCAAAAATTCCAGCAAAAGTTTTAAAATTTTAAATCAACGAAGGAGGATGAAGTATAAGTACATATGCATTAAGATTTGGAACAAGGTTAAACTTCGGAAAGGAGGAAGTCGAAAAATACTTTCAGGAGATTCAAGGTTTGTAATGGAGCGGTTCGAAGATTGACGACGATCGTCATGAGGCGATCTCGTGAATCGAGGCAAGGAAATTAGTCGGATGATCAGAACATTCATACTCCTAGGATATGAATCAGGAAGTCTACGGAAACACCTACAGTCAACCAACTAAAGATTAAAACTAAGCACTAAGACTTCTAAAGGTTAGACGGTAACGAAATACGTTCAGCTTGGTCCGAAATCGATGAACCCAAGTGAACGACAAAAGGAAATTCTATAAGTCTAATATGGTCAGGGGTAGACATGAACCACTAAGGTAACTCCTATGGCGATCAAATCAATTGCTAAAAGGGAGTCTAACTACAATCAGGGGCCTCTAAATAGCAAGCACAGACGTCTAACTAAGCCTTCTTATCACCTAGTGTCATAAGAAAACGACTAGACTCGGGCTTATGACCCAGATGTTGCAATTTATTTAATGGACATTCCGTTATTATCGTTGTTCCGTTAACTCGCAATTGCAAGACTGGACCTGCATGGGCCACCAACAAAACCTGTCACGCCCCGCTTCCCAAAAATATGGAGGCGAAGCGTGAGAAGGTCCGCTCAGACTTGAAGCTACAAAGCTGCAAGTCCGATAAGCGTCAATCAAATTTAGAACTGCAGGTCCTTGCAATGCGAACGAAACAAAGATAATAATAATTAAACGAGACAAAAGAGCTATCTCAGAATATCCATAAAATAAGTTTCAACATCACAGAAAAAGTCACCAGGCTAAAAGAAAAAGAGACTAAGGCCCAAACATGGCCAACAAAAGTACAAAGTACAAACGACGGTGCTACGCACCAATAACTAACAAAAGGCCTAAAACAAAATAAAGCTCAACAAAGACTCAAAGAATGGTCACCGGTGTCCACCAAAATCCTCCTTGGCAATCATGGACTCAGGCTCAGCGTCAGCAACACATCACGTACACAGCAACGGTCTCTGGCTCAGGGTCTAACATGTGTCACCCAAAAGAGCAAGGGGCACATGTCAGCAAGTCTACAAGAGACTTGTGCAAGGAAACTGAAAGTAGGAAAAGTAAATACAACCTAGCAGTTCTAGCATGATGCAATGACATGGCGGTTAAAGTAATGAGTGCAACAGGTAAGGTAAAGTAAAGTAAAGTACGAGCATGGCATTTAAACATGGCATGGATGACAAGTATAGCATGAATCATTCACAAGACAAGTACAAGACAAGAAAAGTAAGCACCTCGTGCACAGAGATTCCGTCTTTTGGCTAGAGGGCTGATCAGGCCACTCCTAAGCTCAAGCGAACGTTTATCCCTACCCCTCCACGTGTGTCGAGCCAGGGCCTTACCCCCGAACTTGGAATGCTCGCTTCTGGATCACGAGCCAGGAAGTGTTTTTAACAAGTATGGCATAGGGGTGCACCTAGCCGGTAACACGGAAACACGGATTTGTACAAGTATTTTGTAGCGTGTGCTACGATGCAACAATCAATTTGGATGACATGTAGGATGCAATGCATGGCAGTTAAAAGGGCGTACAGCTAAGAAAAGTAAACGTGACAGTTTAGTATGCATGAACAACAAGTTTAAAGGGTTGGATCTAGCTTCGTTGTCAAGCTAGATCAATTAGGTGACGGATCTAGTTTCGTTGTCAAACTAGATCAAGTAGGCGTCTAGCCAGCTATCATTTCACTGACTAGTCTCTTTTACGCTGAAAATAAGGAAGTGGCCTAAAAACATGGCCCTACACAAGAGTTGGCAAGTTTCACTTGCCTGCAAGCACGACGTCTGAGCACACCGTCCAATGAGTCCAAAAATCACAATTATCATACGTGCACAAGTCCACCGGCCTAAAGTCCATATTATTAATCTTGATTAGTGAATTTAAAACATTTAAAATACTTTGAAAATACTGATTTTAGTCTTGATTAGCATGCATTGGGTTGGGGGTCCTAGGGGTGCAAAGCGTTACCTCAACACGACGCGAAAGCTACACCGGCGTCGGGTAGCGACGCCGGGGGTTGGAATAGAAGAACGCGCTCCAAGTCCTGATTCCAAAATAGTTTCCTCGCTGGAAAGTTCAGAGCATCAACCGGAGCGACGGTTCCAGATTCCAAAGCTAGCACGTGCGACGACGGGCTTCAACTTGTCGCAACGTCGTGCACGGCGAATCGTCGGAGAGAAAACACCTAGGTGGGGCCCACAGTAGTCCTAGGGGCCTTTGGGGGACCCACAATAACTCTAGAGAACTTGGGGGGCCCACGGTGGCAAGCGGTGCGACGGGTGCGGGGTTGCGACGTTTGCTCTCGGTCGTACTCAGCCAAATGCGGGGATCTCCATCGGTCGCTGCGGGGGAACAGGCTTGGTGCAGCGCTTGGGGTCGGTGCGGGCCTTGGTGCGGAGGGGTTTGTCGGTCGGGCGCTTGGGGCGGCTCGGTCACAGCGCTAGGCGGGTCGTTGCAACGTTGCAACGTTGCAGCCTTCGGTCGGTGCGGGGGACAGCGTCGGTCGTGCGGGGTGCGGAGCGGGGCGACAAGCGGGCGACGTTGCGGAGCGCTGTGCGGGCTGATGCGGAGCGGGATGCGGGCCAATCCCTCGGTCAGACCGAGGGAACGGAGCGGTGCGGAGCGATGCGCTGTGCTGCGATGCGGAGCGGCTAGGATGCGGGGAGGGGCTTCGGTCGGAGCGGGGGAACGGGGGCTGTTCTCTCGGTCGGTGCGGGGGCTGAACGTCGCAACGTTGCGACGAATCGTCGCAACGTCCAAATTGAGTTTTGGAAGAGGCTAGGGCTAATTTCTTGCGAAAATAGGTCTTCCTAGGGGTTGTTTATATAGTGTAGATGGGTTGACTTGGTCTAGGGCTAAATCTAATAGGATTAGAAGTTTAAAATAATTTAAAATTTGAAATTCAACTTCTCCAACCCACCCAAGGATTTGACTTGGTCCAAATGAGCTGGAAATTGACTCAAAAATTCTTTAAAACGTTTTAAACTCAAATAAATTTTATTTGGCCGAAAATAATTTAAAAATTAATTATTAAAAATAATATAAAACTTGTTAAAAATATAAAAGTGGTCAAATAAACTCCAAAAATTAAAAAATAAATATCAGGGTGATCGTGATGACGAATGTGAGCTAACTAAGAAGACGGATCCCAATTTTGATGTCGGACGACGAAACTAAAAATAGAAACGTCTCCCGTCAAAAGTGAATATCGTCACGTCACATCGAATAAGTTTAAATTGTGGAAAAACGACTCGAGAAACGTCGTTCCAAATTAGTGCCACTATTTAATACTCTCAGAGACGTTCACAACGGCATATCACACAAAAGTGTTCACAAACAAACAAAGTCTAAAACAAACACGTGCACGGACAAAAGCACGTGCACGAACAACGTACCACGAAAAGTGGTCGTTACACTCCTCATTTCTCAAATCTCTGCCTTGCCTTTGCAGTGTGAAGGTGGAGAAGGGGACCTGATCAAGCATCATCCATTCGGGCTGGACGTCCATGCTGGATTTCATTGCCGACGAGTCATGACGGTGGTGGCCCCTACCGACGTTGGGTTTGTTCTGATTGGAACGGTGGTGGTGGTTTTCATGTTGCTGCTGCTGAAGTGGATGAACTACATATTTGAGAAGGGTTTGAATGTTTAGTCCCACTTCGCCCAAAACATCGCAAAAATCGTGGTTTAAATATGGTTTTTGGGCTCTGCCCAACAAAATCAATAACGCGCAAGTGAATCGAAATCGGAATCGGGTCTAATATTGTCATCCATTATAAACGGGGGTCTGATTATTCAAGATTGGAAATTTTTTTCCCATCCGAATGATAATCGGATTCGGATTCGGATGTTCCAAAATAAATTGGGTTTACCCGATGCCCACCCCTAGTTGTGACCTCCCTTTCCCATTTGGGTGTGAGAAATCAAAGTATGGTCACATGGTTGCTTTGTGAATACTTACTTGCAAGCGTGTTGATCATCTCCTTGAAGTGAGTGTATATGTCCATGATGGATTCTCCCGGCTTCATCTCACTTCGTACCTACTAACATAAAGAACGGTTTTTTGAAGATTTAACTTTAGAGTTGGCTCCATATGTTACAACGAGAATTTTCCAAATTTCATTGGCGGTGGTTGCACGAGACACTCGATTACATTCGGACTTGGTGATGGCACAAAGAAGTGTGTTCATTGCTCTGAAGTTCAACATTGCTCTGAAGTTCAACACATCCTTCTCCTTCTCGGCCTTAGTCCATTCATTCACGAGCTTTATTGGCTCCACGTATTGATTCTCCACCATGGCCCACAATTTATAAGAGAGGGACTTGCAATAGATTCAAATGCGGCTCTTCCAAGTCCCATAGTTTGATCCAGTAAGGAAGGGCGGACGGTTGGTAGATTGACCTTCAGGGTAAATGTCATTGTTGTTATTTATTGATGCCATCCTTCAACTTGGCTCTGATATCACGTGTTGAGGTCCTGTGTATGGTAGGTAGACACTAGAGGAGGATGATTAGTATATAAAAAATTTCTCTAGATAAGCTACCTAAATTTATAATTGAAGTTACTCAATTTAAACTTAATCAATAATATTTATCTCAAACAATAGTAACGAAAATGAGCACATGAGATAAACACAACATAGAAATAAGAACAACGCAAATAAATGATGTATCTGTTGAGGGATGTATGCACTGAGTTCATTTGTATTTGATTCAAATGATTTTTTATATTGGATGTGGGAATTTTGCATATGATGCAAAGGAAATCAAATGTGTCGTAAAATGTTTACGTACATATTTGATATACTAAATGCATGCAAATAGTTACCTGGATGCCGAGATCGTCCCGGTCTACACGCATGTTCAAACCGCGTCGAAAATGGACTCCAAACGCACAAAATAGAGCCAAACTGCCAAAAGGGCCCATTTAAGGGCATTGCGGGTCGGGCGTGCCCGTTGCGGGTCTGGCGCGCCCAACCAGCGGCGCATCCCTAACCCGCTCAGGAGGGCACATGCACCCTCCGAGCACTCGTGCGGGAACCGCCTGCCTATTGCGGGCAGGCGTCCCAAAGTGCACGCGTGCGCAATTCTGGCAGCGGGGCCCACCTCGTGGGCCCCCATCACATAGAGTTTCAAACCATATTGGCAGTCTATTATGGCGGCTCGGTTTTTTTTGCAAAAACTTGAGTTTGGGCTATCTTTTGAACCTCGTTTGAGTGGTCAAATGAAGTCGGATTGAGTCCCCGTTTTTTTCCTACGTGTTCACCGTTCAACCCTCTTTGATTTGATAGGTTGTATCACTTGCGAAGCTCAACGGTGAGGGAGGAAAAATTCACTAGCGTCTGGCCTTTGTGAAAGGAAAACTTTAATTAATTTTTCCTCCAAAACGTTTTAGTCCCACATCGGATATGGAGTGAAGGGGAGGGTCAGCCGCCTATATAAATAGGGGCCTACTCCCCTCCTTAAAACTCGTCCCAAGCTCCAGATCTAAGTAGCTCCATTAAACGTGAGCAAGCCCGGATCTGAGCGTAAAGTAAATATTCGCTCTTTCTCCCTAAAATTCTTTCTTGCTCCTGTTCGGGCTTTAGCAAAGCTACGAATGAGCTCGGATCGGATCCGAAGTCTTGATGAAGGATCCACTCAAGGTGAAATTTTCTTCGGCGCGTGGTTGGCTCGACGAAAAGGGTGTTGCTCACCTTGGGACGCGATGAGGTTCGGGAAGCGGTTTGGCTCGGGACGAGGTGCGGTCTGGGACGCTGTTCGGCTTGGGAGAAGCGGCACGGGGCCAAAGAAGTGTTGCTAAAAATGATGCTTCGTATTCTGTGGAAACGAAGTGAAAGGTATGTAGTTTAAATATTCATGCGTTTATAATTGCAAATGTTAGATAGATCTATACTTAGGGATTG
The DNA here is from genome assembly GCA_030789695.1 of Scilla litardierei. Classification (NCBI taxonomy): domain Eukaryota; kingdom Viridiplantae; phylum Streptophyta; class Magnoliopsida; order Asparagales; family Asparagaceae; genus Scilla; species Scilla litardierei. The sequence continues at coordinate 138,919,543 of CM061136.1, forward strand.
GTCAGACCCAACCCCGGGATAGTAGAGATCTTGGCTAGGGTTAATATCTTTAGGGCTTCATTTAAAACAGTTTTAAATCTGGTTTTTTTCGCTGCTGATTTGTTTTCGTTGTTCGACCGACTTAGACCGGACGTCGAATTTATAGCCCTAAGGACCCGTAAAACCCAACAGTGGTATCGGAGCCATGTCTACTTGATTTATATTTTGCATTTATAAAATGTATATGATACAACATGTTTCTCCATGAGATGGAGGTTTTAGTTAAACGTTAAAATTGTCGTTTTCCCATGCACGTTGTATTTTCGAATTTTTTTTTGAAAATTAGATTTAATTTTAAAATCATTTGATAATTTTAAAATTAGATCTTAATTATTATATGATGATAATTAATGTAACTTAAACATATGCGATAAATTTTAAGTTGCATGTTTAGCAAATATTTATAAGATAATTTTAATTGCTATGATTATCATGCTAAAATGTTTAGTTGATAATTGATAATGGTTATATTAGTTTTATTAATTATGTGATAATTCAAGAATAACTATTAGGATAGCCATTAAAAACTTTCAAAAAATTATAAGATATTTTTTAATGGACATGCTATGATTTAAAATTGTTGCAACATATTAAATTCCTGTTTAGGGTAGCCCTCTCCAAATTATTATTTTAATTGTTCTAATAATAATTTTGAACAAATGGCTATGATTTAAATTGTTGCAACTTGAATTTTAAATGCCTAATACATGATTATGATAGCACCATAATAATCCTTATAGTTGATAAGGACATTAATAAAAGTTATTAACCAATCCTAGTAATTTCGAATTTTAGGATTCAACTAATTGATATGACTAACTAGTTTTAATGAAGTCATTTCTAATAGATGGCACACATATGAATAATTAGTTTTCTTCAATGGACCATAATCCGGTCTAGTATTTTTTGACTAGTGTTGTGGATCACCCTAACTCGATTGGGGATATCCTGGCCTAGCCACATCCCTGGCCGTGTTCCGCTGGACCGTAATGATGTGAATTATGATTATGTGACACCGTTGATTATATCTAGTTAAATTACGTTAAAAATCTTCTTCAATGTTAGCCATAGCCCTTCTTGTTTTTGGATTAGAGGACTAAAATACGCCTGTCATAGTTGTTGAGTCTCCTCAAGCTATGACATGGTCTCATTTAGAAACCGACTCCATCATACATGAGATGTAGTCTGGTATTAACCAACCTGCTATGTCTGGTCTCCTCGAGTATTGGTGTAAATTAATATTAGACATGAAAACAAGGGTTCGCCTAGACTAGTCATTATAGTTTGTTGAGTCTCCTCAAGATTGTAAGTGACTAGGGAAAAAACCCAATAAGGAGTCACATGTGATGTGATTGACAATAAGATTATCTACCAACTGCAGAGTCGATCAACTTGTTGAGTCTCCTTAAGGTTGTAAAGCTCAGGGTGGTTGGGTCCATATCCCATTAAATAACTATATTCGTTCATCTATATGGCTAAATATGATCACAGAAATAGTGGGAGAATATAGTTGAATAAAAACCATTTTAACTATATTTAAAAATCATGAACATATGCTAAACTAGGGTAATTCTATGTTTTACCAAAGTGGAATCCAAAGCATAATATCCTTAAAAGAAATAAGTCAACTGGACAAAATGATTAGTTGAGGAATATTTGATAAACCAAATTATATTCTCACTGATATTAAAAGTGTCCTTCCTAGCACCGAGTTAAGGACAATGATTTCCTTAAGCTCTAAAGTCTAACACAATACAAGCACGCTACTTAACACTCGCCTCTGCGAGCAGGGGCATCTTGAACATACTGATATTTAAAGCATGTTTCTCCGTACAACTTGTTGAGTCTTCATAAGTTTATATGGAAAACAGTTTCAATCTGCAAGGTTGGAAATTTCGATCAAACTTTTTGACTCGAAGATAAGTGTAAGAGCGGTGCAAGACAATGTATCCAAATTAGATCTTGAGACGAGCAACTTGTTGAGTCTCATCAAGGTTGTAAAGCTCAAGTGTTTGGATGCATTTGATGCTTGCACAGCTAATCTTTGTGTTAGGACATGAAATGTCTAAATATGATTTAGAAAGGAGAAGGCGCTAAGGAAAATTCATTGAGAAAGAATGTTTGGTCTAGAATGGAAAAAGTCATAGTAGGAGGAGCTGAAAATAGGACATGTTTGATGTCTAAAATTTCAGAATTATTGTTATACAAAGACAGTCTCACATATTGGCTAATGAACAAAAGTGTTGGATACAACGTATAGTTGGATACAACGATCAAGGACTTTGTGTTTGATGATAACAAACGTGTGTGAACGATTTGATGTGTGTGCTTAGTGTTTTCAGGAATGGCAAGCTCGCTAATACGCGAAGATGGACTAAGTCAAAGTGATGGAGAAATTGCTATACTCATTGCAATTTGGACTTGGTCAAAGATGGAGAGATAAGGAGAGAATCTCATTCATATCAAAGGTGATTGAATCAATTCAACTTGTGATGGGTGCAAATCCAATTCAAACTTGATTTGATCAAATCAAAACCCATGGCAATCTATTTCAAATTTCATACTCTAAAACAAATCCTACTTGATATCCGATTCATATTGCCATACAATTCAAATCCCCATCCAAATCCAATTTGCATTGCTATAGGAGATCAAATCAAATCACAATTCCTTTGTTTATGGGATTCTATTTGATCTCAATTTGAACTCCTCTACATCCTATATAAACCCACTTCAAAGAGAGGAGAATTCATGTGGCATAAACCAAAGAAAAGTTAGCCAAAACCCTAAGCCAAAAAGTCTACATGCTATCATCTTCTCTCTTGCGAAAAACCTCATTACTTATCCTATAGCCACAAGTTCCATTGGCCAAAAATTCCTATAGCTGCAGGCAAGCTTGCACATCTCATCACCTTGCTGCAATCCTCAAGTTCAAAACTTCATCTCCTAGGCCAAACAAGCTTGCCATCATCATCTTGGAACCAAGCTACAAGTCCAAAGCCCATCCACCTTGTTGCAAGATCCAAAGAACCCTAGCTATCATTGACGCACACATACTGCCGCACACAAGGCAAGCAAAGCATCAGGCCGAAATCCTTGACTCAATTGCCTCTTGCAGCAATTAAAAGTCCCAAGGAGAAATTAAAACATCAAGAAGCAATCTACTTCGACATTGCACCAGAGCTCCCGTGCCAAGGACCTATTGCCAACCTACCAATTAGCACCACGCAGCAGCTTGCCAACCATGAGCTTGCAGCTGCAACATACCCATCTGTTGACCATGAGCTAGCTACCATAATCCTCAATGCCGACCGTGCCTCTTGCTCTTGCTGACCCTTCCATCTGCCTAGCCAAGAGGCCGCCGACCTAGTGCACAACTGCTTCTTCTTCTCTGCTGATCGAGTCCATCCTAGTACCATCAAGGATGCTGACTGTTGCAAGACTCAGCCCAACATCAGTGTGTCAACCAACCATCTTGCTGAGCCACTTGCCTTGCCGACCCATACTTCCAAGTGCCATCAGCCAAGTAACTTGCCATTGTCAAAGCCGTAACTTAAGTGGAACATCGAAGACCAAGCCAAGTGCCGCAATTTAACATTGCTTGCTTGCCATATTATCGAGACATCAAAGGGGGGCCTAGCTGAGAATAAGCATCATCCCCTCATCCACTACGAGTCGAGATCAACATCCAAGAGGGAGCCACAGCTTGAGTTGTTGATAAAGGGGACATGACGAATACATCATCGTTAAATTTGATCTGGCCTGAGCAGATTGACAGAGATGACTACATGGACACGAACTGAGCTTTTCTGAACCCTTTACTCTTTATATTCATGTAATAATTTATCGATCTTTATAGGGAAAATTTTACCATACTTGTGACGTTTTTGGAGTCTTGTCTAATTGGTACTAGACAAGAGGGACTTGACTAGTTGGGACTAGTCAAGAGAGAGCTTATACTAGGATTAGTATTGTTTAGCACTTTGGTAGTGCGGTACGGAGAACCAGGTGAGTGTAGGGTGTGTGCTCTAGCTATAGGTTGTACTGGTAACATTATTACTCTAGTATTTGCTTTCGGGGTTGAACGTAGGTTGTTGGGACGACCGAACCAGGGTAAATCATCTGTGCACTCTGTGATTGTCTATATTTACTCTGCATCTGCTTATAACTGCATGTGATTGCTCGTGTGTGCATGAGAATTTTTATTAGCCTATTCCCTCTCTCTAGGCTTAGATCCAGATCCAACAAGTGGTATCAAAGCAGGTTAGAAGATCTAGGCTAGATTGACCATGAATACTTTTGATTCTGCTTTTGCTGAAGGTCAGTCCATATCACGACCCCCTAAATTTAATGGTGTAGACTATATTTATTGGAAATCTACAATGAAATTTTATTTAGTGTCTGTTGATTATCAAGTGTGGAATATTGTTGAAAAAGGATATAAACCACCCATGATTAAAATTGAAGACACTGAAATTCTTAAGCCTGAAGAAAAATGGGATGATGCTGATTGGAGACTTTATTCTCTTAATGGTAGAGCTATGAATGCGCTTATTTGCTCTTTAGATAAAGCTGAATTTAATCGTATCTCACAATGTTTAACTGCACATGAAATATGCATACGCTAGAAGTGACGCATGATGGAACGTCACAGGTGAAGGAGTGCAGACTTGCCTTGCTAAGCACAGAGTACGAAAGCTTCCGCATGCTACCATCTGGGTCCATCAAAGAGATGTTTGCGAGATTCAAATACGTTGTATACAAGTCCAGCTCTCTAGGAAAGCCATACTCAAGTCTGGAGCAAATAAGGAAAATCTTAAAGGCGCTGCCAAGCTCATTCCATCCTAAAGTCGATGCCATTCAAGAAGCTAAATATCTATCAAAGATGAGAGTGGATGACTTGATAGAAAACTTAATGTCTCGCGAGCTTGAGCTGCAGAGCATCGAATCAAGGCAGAAACCAGTGGCCAAGGCTCCAAAACCACTAGCTCTTCAAGCTAGTGAAGATGACGAAGATGATGATGATGAGATATCACTGATGGTCAGAAATTTCAGAAAATACGTCAAGACTCCACAAGGAAGAGCAAAAATGAAAAATAGGTTCATTCGCTCTAATAAATTTAATTCTTCAAAAAAAATCTTCTGAGCAGACTGTTACTGATAATGTTCAATGTTTTAAATGCAAAAAAGCAAGGACACTTTATGAAGGACTGCTCACAAGAAAAGAAAGGAAAATATCTAGCGATAACGTGGGACGATGATAGTGAGGATGAGCCTAAGGGGACTACCCATACCTCCCTTTGCTTGATGGGAAAGCTTGATGAGGCAACCAAAGTCCAACTTCTGAGTACTATCAATGAAATGCAAGATGAAATTGAAAGCCTAGAATCTACTATAGAGAAACATGATTCCACAATAGAAAAGTTTAGAAATGCTAACGATGAACTGTAACAAGACACTTACAATATGTCATTGGAAATGATGAACTGAAAGAAAAACTTATTGCATATAATTCTATCATTAACTTGTTGAAAAAGGAAAAATCTAGCTTTCATGAAAAATTTGATTATCTTGCTTGTCCTACTTTGTTAAAAGAAATTAGCATGCATAAAGAAAGAGTTACTAAGCTAGAAAATGATAATAAAGAGCTTAATGAAAAGATGTGCATACTAAGTGATGAAAACAAAGAGCTTAAAGTTAAAATGATTGAATCTGAAAAGAAAGCTGAAATCATGAAAAAGAATGAAGAGGATAATAAGAAAGCTTTCATTAGTAAATGCACTTTGCTTGTGAATGAAAATATTTTCTTGAAATCCAAAGTCACGAACCTAGAATTGTCTATTAAGAAATTTGGTGTGGGAAAACAATTTTTGGATATAATTTTTGGAAACCAAATATATGGCAATAATAGGCGAGAACTAGGATATGGTTCTAAAATGCTAAAAAGACTAATTATAAGAAAATTCACAATGAGCCTTCAAAAGTTAGAAACATTTATGCAAAGTGCTTTACATGTGCTAGTGTTGGTCATACTTCATATTGATCACTCCACATTTTACACCTTGTTTCCGCATGTTTGCATGCCATTTAGATCGCTCAAATCACGTTTTTTCACTATTTATCGACAATATTGCGATACTTTTCACGATTTGTTGTTTTTGTCATATTTCAGGAGATTTGGAGCGATTTGGAGTGATTCCGAGATACACCTACTCCGAGTGTCACCGAAGACTTCCCTGAGGGGTATTTTGAGATTGGAGAGGAGCAGAAGAAGAAAGAACGTCGTAGGAGCGACGAGGAGGCAAAAACACTCAGAATGGGCATTTTCAGTGTCTCACTCGGCCGAGTGAAGGAGTCACTCGGCCGACCAGCGAGACCCCGCTCGGCCGGCCAGATCAGACATGCTGCAAGTGTGCACTCGGCCGAGCATCAGAAGCCGCCTCGGCCGAGTGACGTATCCCGTCCGCCCGAGTGGCACTCAGACGACGCCCCTCAAAAAGAGCCAACTTACTGTGTTTCGTCAGTTTGAGCAGCAGAAGCCCGACTCGGCCGAGTGGCAATTGTCGACCGCCCGAGTGAAGATAAGCCCATAGGCCGAGTGACGACAACTCACTCGGCCGAGTGACGCCCGAAGTGAAGACCCTCAAGGCCCCGGACTTACTGGAAATTCTCAGGGTCTCTCACTCGGCCTAGCGACTCTTGTCACTCGGCCGAGTGAGCAGCGCTGCTTGTAGCGGAAATCACGATTTTGGAGCTACGCAGGGGCAGTTTGGTCACGAATTTTTAGGCAGTTTTGGGGGGTATTTAACCCCAGATCCTAACCTAGTTTAGAGAGTTTTTCATTGCTTTTGGCAGCCTTTTTAGATTAGACTTTTTAGGGTTTAATTCTTGTGATTGGAGAGGAGAGAAAAGTGTTATTTTGTTGGATTCTTGGAAAGCTACATTGGTTTGTCTTCCTCTCCATTAAAAATCCTATTTTTATTGTTATTTTGAATATTGCCATGAATTTCATTGCTATTTCTATTGATTATTCTTTCGTTAGCAATATGATTTGTGAGTAGTCTTAACGTCTTAGGGCGTGGGGATGAACCCTACGAGCCTAATTTCAGATTCGTGATGATTTGGTGGAACTATTGCTAGAATTTCTATTAGGGTTAGTTTGGGATTGATATTTTACGGATAGCTAGGTGTTCATATCGATTGGGATTTGCAAGAGATTGGATCCCAATTTGATAGGAAACCCTAGAAATCCGAATTGGGTTGAAATTGAGTTTCCGTAGTATCGGTTTGCAAGAGATTGGACCGATACTAGGGGTCTCGGTTGCAATTCTATACCGATACCCGTTTGCAAGAGATTGGACGGGTAGGAATTATCCCAACCTAGGTCGTGGCCCGAGTTTGCACGAGAGTGGGCTCGGGACGCGATTGAACAATGATGTTGATCCTAATGCTAGCTTGCCTAGGCTAGGGTTTGCAAGAGAATTGACCCGAACCTAGGTTTGCTATAGACCGGCAATAGCGCGAGAGCGTGAGCCAGGTTTCACATTCAGTTGCAACTAGTTCACCTGAAATTCTACCCTAGTAATTGTGATACCGATGAATCACATTGACGAGATATGGTTAGTAGCGGGGATTCCCTATTCCCTAGGCATCTTTATTTGATTTTATATCTCTATACTTTGTTTGACAATTGTGACAACATCGCCGAAAGGCACTTTCCTACTCTTCTGTCCCTATAGCCAGGTTGTTCGGAGAAGGCACTGTCATACGTCCTCCCTGTGTTAGATACCCGCTCGCCGCTACACCGTGCGCTTGCGATAAAACTACATGGTCGCTCTTCAGGGTGTACGCCCAGGCGCGATCAAGTTTTTGGCGCCGTTGCCGGGGAGGCGATTGTGTTTGATCCTACCACCCTAGCTATTTCTCTCTTTTTGTTTTATTTCTTTATTTTTATCTAACCCTTCCATTGTGCTAATCACTTCTTTGAAACTTTGTTTTCACATGCATGTACACGAGATCCACAGCGGACCCAATCGATATATTGTTTGATCCTGAGATCGAGTGTACATTATGGAGAATCAGAGCGGAGAGGAGACCCGATACGGAAGGGAGGTTTATGAACGTCCGGGAGACGCCTGAAGAGTTAGCGGCAAGAATGGCGAGGATTATTTCCATTCGAGATAGGCTCCGGCCTAAGACTTCCTCCACGACCTCGTCCATAGCCATGCCGGAGTTGGCGGCCGACAAGAATTTTGAGTTGAATACCAGGCTTGTGGTTCTGATACAGCTGGATCCATTTCATGGGAACGCCCATGAAAATCCCCACTACCACATCCAGCTCTTCCTATCAAAGTGCGCCACCTTCCAGATGCCGGGCGTTACCCTAGATGCCATCAGACTGCGCCTCTTCTCCTTCACATTAAAGGATAAAGCTCTTTATTGGTTGAGGACGCAAGCTGAAGGAGTCTTTACCACATGGGATGAGTTGGCGAGCACGTTTATCGACAAGTTCTATCCGCCCTCCAAGACGGTAAAGATTAGGAGTGCTCTCATGTCCTTCAAGCAAGGACCTCAAGAGACACTCTACGAGGCTTGGGAGTGCTTCAAAGACCTGCAGCATCAGTGCCCCCACCATAGCATTGAAGATTGGGAGCTAGTCCATAGCTTCTACAATGGTCTCCAACCGGGGACCAAGCAGATTATTGATGCCGCGGCAAATGGGGCCATCCAATCGAAGACTCCCGATGAAGCTACGGCCTTAATTTAGGAGATGGCCTCGAACAATCAACAATGGGGCGACGAGCGAGGACACTCTTCGTCCTCCTTGAAGCCGTCTAGCATCTATGAGGCCAAGGCCGTGGCGGAGCTGACCAACAAGTTCGATTCTCTCCACAAGGTGGTGGAGAGACTGGAGAAATATATTACGGAGCCCCAAGGAACCCCTTCCACATCCACACCAACAAATCAAATGTGTGATTGGCAAGACCAATCCCAAGCTATGTATTTAGGAGGAGAACAAGGAGAGGGATCTTTGGAGCAAGTTCAATACTTCGCGGGGAACCAACGATATTGGGTCAATCCAGCCACTAGAAACCATCCCGGTTTCTCCTATGCCAACAATGATGGAGCATTGAACCCCCCGCAACAACTACCTCATCAAGCTCGACCACAACAACAACAACAACAACATTATCCACCGAGGGGGCCTCCGCAACAAAATTTCCCACCAAAGCAACAAGTTGGACCCTATAGGCCGCCCGGATACAATCAAGGGTGGAGAAATCCAAACCCTCCACAAGCTCAACAACATTCTGATTTTGAAGCTAGAGTGGAGGAGTTTATGGCCGAGCAGAAGAAGACTAATGCCTCCTTGAAGGCGAGCCAAGATTCCCTTGCAACCGTTGTAGGACAAATCTCGGAGCAACTTGCGTTGCTCAATCGAAATAGTCAACAGTTGCCGGCTCAACCCGAGCAAAATCCACGGGGCACCACCGGACATATCAACGCCGTGGTTGCAGTTACTACGAGAGGTGGGAAGGATACCACCCCCGTCATGATCCCAACCAAGGAGCCCGTGGTAGAGAGAGTAGAGCCAAGTGAGCCGATTATTGATGTTGAGAGGGAGAAAGAGCCGCAAGGGGAAGAAAAGTCCAGATCGGAGCAACTGATTGAAGAGAGGCGTTTTATGCCACCGATCCCATTCCCTCAGAGGCTTGCTAGAGCAAAGATGGAGAAACGGCTTGCCAAGTTTCTCGAATATTTGAGAGGGGTAAGCCTCAACATTCCTTTCCTCGATGCTATCGTGGAGATCCCGACATACGCCAAGTTCTTAAAGGATTTGATAACGGGGAGAAAGAGGAAGGAGAAAATAATGCTCGCTGAGGAGGGGACTTGGTTCACCAAGAGAGAGAAGGAGCCCTCCAAATTCAAAGACCCGGGGAGTTTCCGAATTCCTTGCACCTTAGGCGGCGTCCCTATACAAAAGGCGTTAGTGGACTTAGGGGCTAGTGTTAGCCTCATGCCTCTCTCTATGTTCCAAAGACTAAACACCGGCACAGAATTGAAGCCTACCGACATGCAGATACAACTAGCCGATGGTCGGATCACAAGGCCGGTAGGGATCGCGGAGGACATCCCGTTACAAGTCCCGGGGGGCATATGTTTGCCATGCGACTTCGTGATCATGGATGTCAAGGAGGAGGGAGATACGTCACTAATACTTGGACGCCCGTTCCTCGCCACCGCCGGTGTCATTGTCGACGTACGTGAAGGGACTCTAACATTGAACGTCGGCAACATCGAGGTGGAGCTTCATATACCCAAGGCGATGAAACACATGCCTTATCAAGAGGAGCTGGACTATATGGACCTCCTTGACGAGGTCATTGAGGAGGCGATCCCCCATTCCATCGGTGCTATATTCAAGGATGATTTTGAGGAAGGGCCGGACTTGAGCCAAGAAGAAAAGATGGAGCATTCCCCCGACCCCTCCATGGAAATTGATGAAGGCGACGCTGATGTCGCGAGAATACGAGAGCTCTGCAAGCTCTCAAAGATGAAGACTCCAAAGAAAGCCCCACCGATACGAAAATCGGTGTCACCAGTGAAGCCGAGGCCCGGAGCAAGCACTAGCTTGGGGGAGCCACCCCCCAACACTACCCGAGGCGAAGGAGCACCGAGGAAGAACACGCCGCCACAACATCCAAATTTAAGCGTTCTTCCCAATAAATTCGACGGGTGCATCTCATATGCACCCAATATCCATCATTAAATTGAAAATCAAAGGGGGTCGAGCTCAAGACCTTAAAAGAGCGCTTGTCGGGAGGCAACCCGACGTTTATCGCTTTATTTTTACTTTTTTATTTATTTTTGTTTTAGAAATTATTAGTGTTTTGAGCCGTTTGCCTAAAAATTTCGTGATAACGGGTCCTATTTTTCTTTGACAGGAGAGGAGGACGGGATACCTATCATTAGGAGGATGAACAAGGCGACGAGGAGCACTCCAGGAATGCGCTCGATGCTTAGGAGGAGGATGAAATCGACTGGAGGAAGAAAAACAGAGATTAGAGCCCAAACGGAGCCAAACAGCAGAAAACAGGGTTCACTCGACCGAGCACATAAGCTCGTCCGCCCGAGCGGCTCACGAACGAGGGAAGTCTGCTGTACCCAACTCTCTGTTTCTTTTCTTGATTTCAGTATAATTGCCACTCGGCCGAGTATAAATCTTCACTCGGCCGAGTGAAACTGATACGCTCCTAGGGCGAGTATTGCCGAGTAGCCTGAGCCACTCGGCCGAATGGACTTTTTCCACTCGGCCGAGGGTGGCAAGGCCACTCGGCCGAGTCGTAAGCGGGGAGGAATTTTCAAAACTATTTCCGTTACGTTCACTCAGCCGAGCGACATGGTCACTCGGCCGAGTCGTAACTTTTCCTATATAAAGGGGAGCGGGTCGGTGCGTTTTTTTGAAACGAGAAAAAACCCAAAAATCGCCCGATCGCTGCGACTCTTGGAATTCCTCGGCCGCTGCGACCCTTCCACTCGCCCGACCGCCTTGCCCGTCGCCGCGCTCGGCCGACCACCGCCGGCCGACATCCACTCTGCACCGCCCGAGTCGTCGCCGGCGATCTCGCCGCCGGCCGAGCTCCGGTAACCCCAAAACGCCTATTTCCTCCTCTTTCTTGTATTTTTTGACGATCCGTGCACTAATCGAGCCCCTAATTCAAATTAGCTTCATTATCTATCCATTATACCCCTAACCCCACATACATTTTGAATATTATTCGCTGATATCTTCGTTTGATGTGCAGGGTATATTGGGGAGCTTAGGAGAGCCTAGGAGAGCTTCCGGGGAGCGTTTTTGGCTTTGTGGAGGTGGCGTCTTCGCACGCATCCACTATTTTGCTCTCGCGGCGTGTTCTGGTATATTCGTTCCACTCATTTTCGCACGCCGCATTTATTTCGTTTTTGGTGAGCACCAGGGGCCCACATGCCGCCCCGGACACGGCCACGCACCAGGAGAGCTTCCGCCAAGCGGAAGCAACCGGATGAGCACGGCCCCTCCCACGAGATGGAAGACTCTCCTCCGCCTACACCACCTCACCCCGCACAGCCACAGCCTGCAGTTGTCGTTCACCCCGCACAGCCACTCCCTGCCGACCCATTGCCACCACCGGCTCCACTTGTCGGGCCGCTGGGGATTACGTTTCGGGACGACGCACACCGCGTCATTTTTGAGCGCATTTCCCAGCGCTCGATTGTACCCTCCAGGTTCACACACCTTGCAGACCTAGGACGCCTGGGGGTACTTGAGGGGATGCTCACGTTGTATGAAAACGTGGGTTGGCGAGATTTTTTCCAAGTGTCGGCGGACACCTTCGTCCGTCCGACACTTGAGGTGCTGAGTTCTATAGCCCGGACCGACGAGAGATGCTCGTTTAGGTTTATGGACCGAGAGTGCCAGGTCACTCTTGGTATGATGAGAGCATTCTTTTCGTGGCCCGATGTCCCCGGGGTCGACCGTGGTTACGCCCCCACTCACATTCTCCCACCTTCCTTCGATTCCCATGCTTTCTGGGCCCGGATCACGGGTTTACCAGCTGCCATTGACCCTAGTAGGGCCAAGGCCTCGGCCATCGTCCACCCCTGCCTCCGCATAGCTCAGTGCCTTATGGAGACCACCTTTTTGGCGAGGTATGAGCCTGGGACGATGTCCACGCCGGAGCTTTATATGCTCTATGCGATGACGCGCCCCAGAGCTCTAGCTAGGGAGAGTGACGAGTTGGTCTCCGCTGTTGTGATTGATATCGCGAGCTAGTTTTTAGACCGCATCATCGTATCCGTGGGCGCTCGTTCACCGATATGTTGCGGCGGTCTGATCACCCTACTCGCCCTGATGACCGGCGAGGACCTTCCGGCTGACCTGCGACGAGCCCCGGGCCCCACTTCACTGTCCATAGACGTCATGGCCTGGATGAAGATGCTTCGTCCGCACGGCCAGCGACACTGGGTTTGGTTGCACGGTCCCTACGGTGCTGATTACATGATCCTTCCGAGCCCAGCTCGGACACAGATAGCACCAGCACAGGTGGACTGGCTTCCAGCGATTGATCTCCTGATCCCCGCCGCCTACGTGCTTGAGGCCGAGGAGGCCGAGGAGGCTGAGCAGGCCCGTGCTGCACACGCTGCACCCGTTGACCCCGTGGCCCCTCAACCTATCCCTGATATTTCTGCTGCTCCCGCCACCACTGTCCACACTTCTGACGGTGTCGGGAGTACACTTGCTGAGACCGCCTCCACTACCACCACTCCCACCACAGCTGGCCCTCTGTCCGTTGAGCCCTTTTGCTCCGCACTACCCGAGCGCCCACCTACTTTTGTTGAGAGCGGAGAGCCTTCTTTCGCTGCGGTCGTGGAGACCATGGCCAGTATGATCTCTGCTGGGATTTCACCTTTTGGACTCCACACTGCCTCCCCAGCGGTTGTCACCTCTGTCTCCACCGCAGCCGTACTATCTGAGAGTGTCGTGATGTCTGTTCCCACGTCTGTGTCACTGACCTCTCTTGCCGCCTCGTCGCCACTTTTATATTCCTCTTCTGCTGCTGCTTCCACTTCACACCAGCCTGCGCCCCAGCCTCGCACTGAGGCTAGGCCCCCACTTGTGAGCACAGCACCCTTCCTCCACATGCCTGCTGAGCCCATCCACTACACCACCTGAGTTCGCCAGCCCCGTCCCGCATAGCACAGATCCGTGCGTCCCTCTGCACCACCTCCCCCCGACACTGTACTTCAGAGCATTCGTGCTCTTGAGGGGGCGGTGAGTGGCCTCAGAGGTGACCTCAGGACCATGTCTACCACCGTCACAGCTATGGCCAGCCGCTTCGACCTACTTCCGGGCATTCACTATTGCCTCACCTAGATTCTCGATCGGCTTTCTCGCGCACCCACACCCACCCAGCAGGTACCCACCCCCACTACTACACACACCCAGTCTGCTTCCACACCCACACCCACACCCACCCAGCAGACTGTTCCCCAGCCACCACCACCACCACCACCTCCGCCTCAGGACGGGGATGGCACAGCCCCACCCTCTTAGGCACCCTTGATGCCCTTGATCTTTTTTGCCGTCATGCTGCCCGTCTCTGCTTGGTCCTGATGATTTTTGCCCCCATCCCCTCACTGTTTTTGGGTCCACATTTTGATCATATCTTTCTATATCATTTTTGGGAGAGAGGGAGAGATTTTTGGTGTCACACTCTTATATCTGATTCACTCCTATATCTGCATGCATCATGTCCGCATCATATTTTTCATTTTGTTATTTTTATTTCTTTTTCATCATGCATGCATCCTCACCTACCCCTCACATTACACGTCTCTCGGTGTGCCACACTTCGCACATTGAGGACACTGTGCACTTTAGCTTGGGGGAGTGAGTTCTCACGCTTTTCGATATACCACCTTTATTTCTAGTTTATTCACGCCATTTTCCGCTTTTGCACTCACTTTCATCACTTTTTCTTTTTTTACCATGCATCACGTTTTTCTTATTTTCTTCGTATGCCGCATTGTAAATAGTTTTATTTTCCCTCTTTATCTTTATTTCTTTTCATCTCATGCTAGAGATGATTTTTCTGTGATGATGATTACGTGGAGTTAGCTTTCTCTATATACATGCTAGATTTGTCATGTCTTAGCTTTTATTTCTGATATCATATGCTGTGATCTACCTTGCATTTAGAGATAGTAACCCACACTTTTTCCGTATGAAAATGGATGAAATTTTATTATTAGCTGAGTCTGAATATTCATATGTATGCTATCGCAGAAAACACACCAAGATTCACGCATTGAATGCTTATATCTGGAGTACCGTTTTCTTTTCCTTTATCACTTCTATTTGCATGACTTGTACACTTCACTTCAAGATGACTGAATGATGTTAGCTATGATAAATCTGGATTAGTTAGCTTTTTTGTGATCGAAACCGAGTAGATTAGATTACCCTGCTGAAGTTGTCGTGCACGTCTTATAGAGTGAACTGAGAGACATATTTATTTCTTTCTCCACATATCTTGAACATTAATTCTCTATTTTAAAATCATTGGTGAATCTCCCCTTAGCGATTCTAGTATTTGGCATTTCCCCCGTTATTAAAATCCTAGCTCCAAATTTCCCAAAACCAAAAAGAAAAAGAAAAATTCTTGTATATCCTTCTTTCTCTTTGATTTGGGATCATTGTGTATATATGATATTGAAAAAAAGAGAGAAAAAGAAAAGAAAAAGAAAAAAAAAGAGAAAAGAATCTCAATAAACGATCCCATCTCATACGCTTTCTCTCTTTCTTCCCCCTCTTTTTGTTTTTATTTTTATTACTTTTGGAGCTTCATAAAAATGGGGATGTAAATATTGTTTTTATGCCACCACGCTTATAGATAAGCTTGGGGGAGAGAATCCAATGATGTGTGAGAGAGTGACTACTTGACGGTGCATGACAACCTAGGCTAAGTAATATTCTATACTCGGTGAGATTGTTTTAGCTTCACGAAATCCAGAAATCTACGCCTAGCATTCATTTCATGAAATCCACGCTTTTATATTCTTTCTATTCTATTGCGTGGTATTCTTATACTCCTCATAGAAAGCATTCAATTGAAAAGTGTGTGATCTGCGATATTGTATACCGCTTTAGATGATTCAGACAATATTAATTTTAGAATTATTCCGTTTTTCATGCTATATCGATATTCTTGGGTTTTCTATCTCTATTTGCACCATTATACTATGATATCGAAATAAAAGTCTTTGACATGTGTTTTACATTCGGTGCATGCTATATGAGTAAGCAAAACCCACGTCCTGAGAAAAATGATCTAGCAGCTTCCCTCTTCCCTTTCTTCTTTCTTCTTCGTTTTTCGTTTTCTGTTTTTTCCATCGTTTTCATTTTCTAAATTCACCGGGTTCGCCTTTTACTCATCTTCCTCAACGACGAGTAAGAGGTAAGCTTGGGGGATTTTGATCACTCCACATTTTACACCTTTTTTCTGCATGTTTGCATGCCATTTAGATCGCTCAAATCACGTTTTTCACGATTTATCGATAATATTGCGATACTTTTCACGATTTGTTGTTTTTGTCATATTTCAGGAGATTTGGAGCGATTTGGAGTGATTCCGAGATACACCTACTCCAGAGTGTCACCGAAGACTTCCCTAAGGGGTATTTTGAGATTGGAGAGGAGCGGAAGAAGAAAGAACGTCGTAGGAGTGACGAGGAGGCAAAAACACTCAGAATGGGCATTTTCAGTGTCTCACTCGGCCGAGTGAAGGAGTCACTCGGCCGACCAGCGAGACCCCGCTCGGCCGGCCAGATCGGACACGCTCCAAGTGTGCACTCGGCCGAGCATCAGAAGCCGCCTCGGCCGAGTGACGTATCCCGTCCGCCTGAGTGGCACTCAGACGACGCCCCTCAAAAAGAGCCAACTTACTATTTTTCGTCAGTCTGAGCAGCAGAAGCCCGACTCGGCCGAGTGGCAATTACCGACCGCCCTAGTGAAGATAAGCCCATCGGCCGAGTGACGACAACTCACTCGGCCGAGTGACGCCCGAAGTGAAGACCCCCAAGACCCCGGACTTACTGGAAATTCTCAGGGTCTCTCACTCGGCCGAGCGACTCTTGTCACTCGGCCGAGTGAGCAGCGCTGCCTGTAGCGGAAATCACGATTTTGGAGCTACGCAGGGGCAGTTTGGTCACGAATTTTTGGGCAGTTTTGGGGGGTATTTAACCCCAGATCCTAACCTAGTTTAGAGAGTTTTTCATTGCTTTTGGCAGCCTTTTTAGATTAGACTTTTTAGGGTTTAATTCTTGTGATTGGAGAGGAGAGAAAAGTGTTATTTTGTTGGATTCTTGGAAAGCTACATTGGTTTGTCTTCCTCTCCATTAAAAATCCTATTTTTATTGTTATTTTGAATATTGCCATGAATTTCATTGCTATTTCTATTGATTATTCTTTCGTTAGCAATATGATTTGTGAGTAGTCTTAACATCTTAGGGCGTGGGGATGAACTCTACGAGCCCAATTTCAGATTCGTGATGATTTGGTGGAACTATTGCTAGAATTGCTATTAGGGTTAGTTTGGGATTGATATTTTACGGATAGCTAGGTGTTCATATCGATTGGGATTTGCAAGAGATTGGATCCCAATTTGATAGGAAACCCTAGAAATCCGAATTGGGTTGAAATTGAGTTTCCGTAGTATCGGGTTGCAAGATATTGGACCGATACTAGGGGTCTCGGTTGCAATTCTATACCGATACCCGTTTGCAAGAGATTGGACGGGTAGGAATTATCCCAACCTAGGTCGTGGCCCGAGTTTGCACGAGAGTGGGCTCGGGACGCGATTGAACAATGATGTTGATCCTAATGCTAGCTTGCCTAGGCTAGGGTTTGCAAGAGATTGGACCCGAACATAGGTTTGCTATAGACCGGCAATAGCACGAGAGCGTGAGCCAGGTTTCACATTCAGTTGCAACTAGTTCACCTGAAATTCTACCCTAGTAATTGTGATACCGATGAATCACATTGACGAGATACGGTTAGTAGCGGGGATTCCCTATTCCCTAGGCGTCTTTATTTGATTTTATATCTCTATACTTTGTTTGACAATTGTGACAACATCGCCGAAAGGCACTTTCCTACTCTTCTGTCCCTATAGCCAGGTTGTTCGGAGAAGGCACTATCATACGTCCTCCCTGTGTTTGATACCCGCTCGCCGCTACACCGTGCGCTTGCGGTAAAACTACACGGTCGCTCTTCAGGGTGTACGCCCAGGCGCGATCACATATCATTGCAAATATAGGAACACGAATATCAAATTCAAGCAAATTTGTGTTCATAAGAGTTTGAAGACTAGCATAAGTGGACTTTGTTGGATTCCAAGGTTACACATAACATCTTTCGTGTAGGTAAGATGTAGGTGGCTAGGAACTATGAATTGAATATCCCATTTTATTAAAGTTTTGTAGCCAAATGACAACGCGAAGGGATGGTTCCTACTGTGAACTTAATGCATACCTTCATAGCATTTTTCGTGTGTGCTTGATTTGTTTTTTTATTTGTGTGCTAGTTTGTTTACTTGCTAGCTTAGTTCTTTACAAACTAACAAAATGAAAAACACAAAAAAATGGAGCTTAATGTATATCTTTCTCTTTTGAATCATTAAAGTAGTAGTAATGAATGACATTCATATCCATGTAGAAATTGTTGTATTATTGTTTATGGCTACATGTGTATGTTAGACTTTCTAAATAGCCATGACATGTTCAATGATTAGAATAATTTGATTTCTACACCTACACTTTCACTTCCATAAGTATCAAATATTGTTGTACATTTGGAGACATCTTTTATGAAATATTGGAAAGTGAAAGTAAGATAAAAAATAACTGAAAATTTAAGAGATATGATGTGTCTTGCCTTGGATAAAAAATAGAGCTCAAAATAATTGAAATAAAAACATATAAATGAAAATAAAGAAAAGAGCTCCGTATGAAAAATAGATACGATCTATGGCAACGATACTACCCACGAGTATCTAACATAAGCTTTAAGAGTAAACTTTAGCATTGGTGTTATAATCGTCAAGCAATGTCACCCCCACATCTAAGAGTCCTCATAGGCTATGTTTTGGGTATGGTAACTTGAACTCATTTGTAATGAGATGGGGAAAATCAATCCTAGGTGATATCATGTTACATGGAAAATGTGGATTGGTTTTGGTTGAATTTCTTAAAATTTCTCCTCATGTGCTTCAATGTTTAATCATCACACTTACACGATGGTGTAAAAGTCATTGTTATAATTTTCATTGTATTTGATTTGCTTATTCTATGAAAGACTACATGCAAGTGTTTGTTGTAATTTATAATACTCTCTTTTTGCATGTGGTATGAAATTGACTTCGTAAGTATACTTTTGATGATAACAAAAGGGGGAGAATATTTGGAAAAATGATCTGTGAGATTTGTGATATTATGCATTAATGCTTATGAATAAATGAATACATGAATATTGGTTAAGGGGGAGCATTAATGAATATGCTTATGAATAAATGAATACATGAATATTGGTTTAAGGGGGAGCATTAATGAATATATGTTCAAGGGAGAGCATGCTTGTATGTTTGAAAATTGGGTATGTGCTTGAACATCAATGTTATATCATTATTGCATACTTTCTCCATCATCACACTTCACACACACACACGCCACAATGACATTATATGAATCGCCATTGCTTAAATCTTATATTGGTTTGTCATCATCAAAAGGGGGAGATTGTTGGATACAATGATCGAGGACTTCGTGTTTGATGATAACAAACATGTATGAACAATTTAATGTGTGTGCTCAGTATTTTTAGGAATGGCAAGCTCGCAAATATGCGATGATGGACTAAGTCAAAGTAGGGGAGAAATTGCTATTCTCATTGCAATTTGGACTTGGTCAAAGATGGAGAGATAAGGAGAGAATCCCATTCATATAAAAGGAAATTAAATCAAATCAATTTATGATTGGGGCAAATCCAATTCAAACTTGATTTGATCAAATCAAAACCCATGGCAATCTATTTCAAATTTCATACTCTAAAAAAAATCCTACTTGATATCCTATTCCTATTGCCATACAATTCAAATCCCAATCCAAATCCAATTTACATTGCTATAGGAGATCAAATCAAATCACAATTCCTTTGTTTATGGGATTCTATTTGACCTCAATTTGAACTCCTCCACATCCTATATAAACCCTCTTCAAAGGGAGGAGAATTCATGCGGCATAAACCAAAGAAAAGTCGGCCGAAACCTTAAGCTAAAAAGTCTACATGCTATAATCTTCTCCCTTGTGAAAAACCTCATTGCTTATCCTATAGCCGCAAGTTTCATTGGCCAAAAATTCCTATAGCCGCAAGCAAGCTTGCACATCTCATTGCCTTTACCGCAAACACCAAGTTCAAAACTTCATCTCCTAGGCCAAACAAGCTTGCCACCATCATCTTGCAACCAAGCTACTAGCCCAAAGCCCATCCACCTTGTTGCAAGATCCAAAAGAACCCTAGCTATCATTGGCGCACACATAGCAGACTGTCGCACACATAGCAAGCAAAGCATCAAGCCGAAATCATTGACTCAATTGCCTCTTGCAGCAACTACAAGTCCCAAGGAGCAATTAAAACATCAAGAAGTAATCTCCTTCAACATTGCACCAGCCAACTTTGTTGACCAATGAGCTCCCGTGCCAAGTGTAAGTTTAGCCTGTATGGATCAATACACTAGAGGGGGGGGGGGGGGGTGAATAGTGTATATAATAAAAATGTTGCAAATAAAACGTTACTAATATTTGCAAAGATGGAACAGAAATAAAATGACAAGTATTGAAAATTAAACCAATCGCAAACACATGGATTTATCCTGGTTCGGATCCTTGTGATCCTACTCCAGTCCTCTACTCCCCGTAGAGATTTTCAATCCACTAAAATCACTTGCCCCGCAAGCACGAACTTACAAAAATGGCGACACTCCCCGTGTCCCAAACTTTGTACAATCTCTAAACAGAGATTCAAACCTGTTAAATAATGAAATAGAAAAACACCTATAGCCTTGTTATAAATTTTAGAGAATGAATTCAAGGATGGTGTTTAGAAGATGAACTTCAAGATGTAAATGATATGTAATGAAGAGCAACACTTGAAGTTCTTTGGTTCATAAAAGAAGAGAGAGATCTATTGATTTCTTCTTGCAATTATGAACACAAACAACTTTCCAAAATGATGTTGAAAAATCCAAGTTCTTCCGTTCTTAAACGAAGAAAGAAATCTAATGATTTCTTCTTACAAATAAGAAAAGAACAACTAATGGCTGAATGACTTAAGAAAATAAATGACTTGCTTTCAACAAAATCGGAATTTTAGAGAAGGAAAGTGTGTGTAAAATGAGTGGGGGTACCCCTCCTTTTATAGGTTTTAGAAACGGTTGTGAACGGCTCTAAAAGAGACGTTGCACAACGTTCAGAAACTGAAAGGAACGTTGGAGAACGGCCAGAAACTGTTCTGGAAAATTTCAGTCCCAAAAGCATTTTGGCAGGCTAGGAAAATTCGTAGCCTGCTAATTTTGAAACGGTAACAAACGGTCACAAAATTTTGGTGACGTGGACTAGACAATGGATAGATCCTTGTCTGAAAGTATCAAGTCAAAATATAGTTGTTTTGGTAGGCTAGGAAAAATCCTAGTAGGCTAATACTGAAAAATACGAATTTTGACTTAGAATCAAATGAGTTAGGAGATGATGTAGATTTGAGCTTAGGGAAATATGATATGATATAACCAAGGCCCTGAAGCTATCTAAAAAGTAAAAATTACATCATTCCGTAGATACGTTATTCAAACGTAACTTGAGTAGCAAGGCTGTTTTTGCAGAGTCTCCTTGTACTTTGATCATATGCGTGATGTGAATGAATTTGCTTTGTAGCTGCACATCTGCATAGATAAAGTTAGTAACATGAAATATATTGATTTGTCACATCAAAACCTTATGGAAGAGAGGATGGAAAATACCAAGTTCCAACATTCTCCCCCTTTTTGATGATGACAAATAATGAAGTATAAAATGTGAGTTAACAAGTGTTAATAAGTTTTAATGAGTTTATTAACATGCTGTAATGTGATGTTACTGATGTTATTCCCCCTGAATATATGAATATATACTCCCCCTGAATATATGCATATTTCTCCCCCTTTGTCATCCACAAAAAGTGGAAAAGAGAAATTGGCAAGCTACGATTTTTTGTATTAGGCCAAATGAGAAAACGGAGGAAATTGGAAAAATAACAGAGACAGAGTATTAAGAAGAGCATATAAGTAACAAAAAGGAACTAACATTTAAGTAAACAGCGATCAGAGAGGCGAAGTACACAAAATAACTATCATATATTACCAAAACAACCAGGATAAAACAACCTAGTACATACCAAGCCTAGTACATAGCACGCATCCGAGAGACCAACATACAAATACCAAATAGCCATTAAACCAACATACATAAACTTCTAAGTACAGAAACAGCCATGTTATACCTAGAGCTAAAATAACCAACATACTAAGCAACCAAGATAGTACAGAACCAGCGACATAACTAACATAGATCATAGGGAAAACAACCGGGAATCACGGAAACCAACCAAACGACATACGGTGAGGCAAAGGCACTAGTGAAGCAAGGAGAGCCGAAATGCATAGGAAACAACAAGGCATGTAGAGATTTGAGGCGACACACCGAAACAGGGCCATCAACGAGGATGATAGGACGATGAGCCCGGGGAGGAGCGACGGGTGTGGGTGCGACGGGAAGGGAGGATATTTTCGGATTCCAGGGAAGAGCGAAGGGAAGATTGTTCAACTTGGATTTGTTCGAGGACGGTAGAGTGATGGCGGAGGACTTCGTCATATTGACTCATTTGGATCTGAATGCCAGCGAAGCCGTCAGCGACTTGATTAGAGAGACAATGAAGTAAAACCGCATTTGTCTCGCGAGATGGACTAACACCATCCTTAGAGGCGTGAACCTTCTTGTCGCAGCGGGATAGGGAAGAGCCTGGAAAAGAGGCTTTGCCGTGAGAGGGAGCAGCCAGAGCAGTAGGGTGCGAAGAGTCATCATCGGAAGCTACGTTGTTGTCGTCGTCGTCGTCGTCGGATGAGGAAGAAGCATCACCGGGAAGTCCCATGCTTTGAAGAATGTTCTCATCAATATGAACATCATGCTGAAGCAGAAGTTCCCCATCGGTTGGAACACCAAACGCTCGAAGGATCAGTGTGATGAGACACGGCAAGTAGAAGTGAGTGGTAACCGGATTCATTAGAGTGCGAAGAAACAGGTGGCCCCAGTGAATGGGAAAACCGCCCATGATGGCATAAAGGCAATGTTGATGAGCGTTGCTTAAGTAGTTCACAGAATCGGTTTTTGGCATCAAATTGTGAATGATGATTTTGTGAATGATGCGAGCCTCAGGTCGAAGTTTGGCCGCGGACATATGGGGGGTCATCTTTGGGGCGAGGCGAGAGAGGATAACGACATCATCCATAGCAAATGAAAGGAGACCAAGATTCGCGGGAGGCTGGTTGATAATTGCGGCAAGCTTGTTGCTATCAACCGTGAAACATATGCCCTGAACCATGGTTGAGAAGAACTTCTGGCCACGGTGAACAGTAGTCTCGAAGTTGGCATAAAACTCCGCACAAGAGTGGGATAATATTGTACTTTGTTCGCGATCGACCAAATCTGATGAAGTCCGACCACCGCGAGGAGTTGTTTGACATGCATCATTATTGGCGTGCCATAGTCCAGGAATCTCTCAGGATGAAAACGGGTTGGTTCGAAGCCAATATAACGATCCTTAGCGGCTGCCGAACGATAACGGTCGGTGGTGGAAGGAAATGTTGGGTCGGCCATGGTGAAATGGAGAGAAGAAATGATAGAGAAGGAGGAAAGAGAAACAGATAATGTGAAAGACAAAGGAGAAGAGAAATGAAATAAATAGAGAGAAAAGAAAACCATTCGGTTGCCATGATAGGAAGTGGGAGCAGTTGCCAAAAACTGAAAGAAGTTTGAACAACTGAAATGTTCAAAATACAAAAACCGAACAGACGGGAAGAAGAAGAGAAAGCGGCGGTTCTAGGAGGCGTGTACCCGTTGGTTTCAAAAACATAATACCCATTGGGAGATAGAACCGTATATAAAATAAAAAAAATAAGATAAGAAGAGGAAGCAATTAAGAGGAGACTGAAAAGTCTTCAAAAAAACTAAGATTAAAAAATAGTCAGGCCGAGTTAAATAGTGTAGAGGCCCGAGGTGCATTGGGAAGGAAAGAAAAGTAATGCATGTCAGGCCGAGTTTAATGGGGTAGGTGAAAGCTTGGAAAAAGAAATAATAAAAGAGGAGTTAAAGAAACTTAAGGCAAATAGGAGTGCAGGCCGAAAGAAGAGGTCAAAAGGGAGTTCCTAGACAAATGTCAGGCCGAAATTAAATGGATAGTAGTGGTTGAGAGGTGGAATAACAATACAAAGAATTTAATAACTTAAATTGACAATGTAATGGCCGAAATAAAGCCATGTCAGGGAGTGCTCTTGTTCTTAACAAAAAAATATTAAATAATGGGGAGTGCCCCAAGCTATGCCGTAAATATCAACTCGAATAGATAAGGAGAGAACGGGTTGGTGGCTTGGACGAATGAAAGGCAACCAAGTGGAAGAGATAGAAAGAGCCATTAAGCGTTATGAAGATGGAGTTAGAGTTCTAAGACAAGAGGAGGCCGAATGGAATCAGTTTGGTGAAAAAAAATAAAAAAATACAAAAAATAAGGATGTGTGTATTTCCAACGGGAGGAAGTGACTGTTGGTGAAAGAGAATAAATAGGAAATTGCCATGTGGTTGCGTATTTGTCCTTGGAAAGTGGCAGAAAAAAATTTGTCTTCTTGTGAACTCTTAGTCCAAGGCAACAGAGAGACTGAAGTACAGTTGTTTGGAAGAATGAAATGCAAGGGAAAGTTCGAAGACAAAGACGAATGTCAGTGCTTTGTCCAACGTGAAAAACAGAGAATATCGGGAAAAAACAAAGGATAAGTATCCATGTGGCAGGAAAGAGATTAACAATATCAACAGTAAGCAAGGATAGAGACAAAATAGAAGATAACTGGTAAGAAGTTTAATACTAGATTTGATTTTGAGAATGAATATTTGATAAATATAGGAGAAGTGGTATTAAAAAAATCCGAAAACCAGGGGTCAAATCAGGCAAAATACGGAGAAGATTGAATTTTTTTGAAAAATTGGCATGCTACAAAATTCCGTAGTATGCTAAAAATAAATAGAAGTCAGAAAATTATAGAAAAATGCATAAAAATCAAAAATAAATAAAGATATTTAGAAATCAAATTCTGATTCACTAATAATACCCAGATTTCTTCTAAGCTTAATGAAAGATTCTTCCTTCAAAGGCTTAGTTAAAATATCGGCAACTTGATGTTCAGTAGAAATAAATTTTAAAACAATGTCTCATTTCTGAACATGATCATCTAAAAAATGATGACGTACATCAATATGTTTTGTACGTGAATGATGCACATGATTTTTAGATAAATTAATAGCACTGGTATTATTACACATAATAGGGCATGTGGAACAATTAATACCATAGTCTGAAATAGTTTGTTTCATCTATAAAATTTGAGCACATGCTAAACCGACGGCAATATATTCTGCCTCGGTTGTAGATAATGAAACAGAGTTTTGCTTTTTGCTAAACCAGGAAACTAAGGCATGTCCTAAAAAGTGACATGTACCACTAATACTTTTACGATCTGATTTGCAACCAGCAAAATCTGCATCACTATATGATAATAAATCAAATGTGTTTGTTTTAGGATAAAATAAACCAAAATCAGAAGTATACTTAACATATCTAATAATCCGTTTTACGGCAGTTAAATGAGAAACTTTAGGATCTGCCTGAAATCATGCACATAAACATACTGAAAACATAATGTCTGGTCTACTTGCAGTTAAATAAAGTAGAGAGCCAATCATACCTCTATAAATATGTTGATCAACACTCTTACCATTTAAATCTTTGTCGAGGGAAGTAGATGTACTCATTGGAGTGTGTTTTTCTGCAGAACTTTCTAATCCAAAACACTTGATGAGTTCTTTAGAATACTTGCTTTGGTGGATGAATATTCCTTCCTTCATTTGTTTGATTTGAAGACCGAGGAAGTAATTAAGTATACCCATGTGACTCATCTCAAATTCTTTCTGCATAATTTTAGAGAAATCTTGACAAAGTGATTCGTTAGTAGAACCAAAAATAATATCATCAACGTATATTTGAATAATGATAATGTCAGAATTTATGTTTTTAATAAATAAAGTAGAATCTATTTTACCAATAGAATAACCAGACTTCAAAAGATAACTTTTAAGTCTTTCATACCAAGCACGAGGTGCTTGTTTGAGACCATATAAAGCCTTTTTCAATTTAAAAACATGATTTTCAAAATTTTCATGAATAAAACCCGGAGGTGGTTCTACATAAACTTCTTCTTTAAGAAAACCATTAAAAAGCACTTTTTACATCCATTTGAAAAAGTTTAAAATCTTTAAAACAAGCAAATGATAATAACATCCTAATAAATTCAAGACGTGCAACTAGTGCATAGGTTTCATCATAATCAATACATTCTTCTTGATTATACCCTTGTGCAACCAATCGTGCCTTGTTTCTAATTACCTGACCAGATTCATCGAATTTATTTTTGAATACCCACTTGGTACCAATAATTGAATAATCTGATGTTCTGGAAACTAATTCCCAAACATCATTCCGTTGGAATCGGTTAAGTTCTTCCTGCATAGCAATAATCCATGAACTGTCTGCATATGCATCTTTGATGTTCTTTGGTTCAATGGTTGAAAGAAATGCACAATGTGCCATTTGATCTATTTTGCCATGAGTTCTTACTCCATCTGTAATATCTCCAATAATTAACTCTGATGGATGATTTGGAACTTGTGCAAATGCCTTAGGAAGATCTGCATTATCTGAAATAGACTCAACAGAATGTTTAGTAGCATCAATTTCATCAAGTTTCATATTATCTAAAGAATTAGAAAGAGGTAATATATTTTCTTCATCATCAATGATGTGAAAATTGAATGAGGGATTCTCATCAAATTTGACATGAAGTGATTCTTCAACTGTTAAAGTTCTTTTGTTATATATTCTGTAGGCTTTGCTACGTGTTGAGTATCCAACAAAAATACCTTCATCAGATTTAGAATCAAATTTGTCAAGTGCATCTTTAGTATTAAGAATAAAACATTTACAACCAAACACTTTAAAATATGATACACGAGGAATGCGATTAAAAAATAATTCAAAACAAGTTTTATTAAGCAATGGACTAATAAGAACTTTATTCATAATGTAACAAGCAGTTGCGACAGCTTCTGCCCAAAAATATTTTGGTAATTTGTATCACAAAGCATTGTTCTTGCACATTCTTGTAAAGTTCTATTTTTCCTTTCTACTACTCCATTCTGAGGAGGAGCACGAGGAAAAGAAAAATTGTGAGTAATGCCATTTTCATTACAAAACTTGGTAAATGATTCATTTTCAAATTCTCCCCCATGATCACTACGAATAGTGATAATGTTAGAGGATTTGACTTTTTGTATCTTTTTACAAAATACGGAAAATTCTTCAAAAGCATCATTTTTGTTTTGCAAAAATATAACCCAAGTGTATCTAGAATAATCATCAACAATGACAAATGCATATCTACTTCTATTCAAAGAGGCTACTCTTGAAGGACCAAACAAATCTAAATGAAGAAGTTCTAATGGTCTCATTGTTGAGATAACGTCTTTTGATTTAAAAGAAGATTTGTGCATTTTTCCTTGTTCACAAGCATCACAAAAATGGTTGTGTTTGAAAGAAATATTTGGCATTCCATTAACTAACTTGTGTTTTGAAATACGTGCTAGATTTTTGAAATTACTGTGTCCAAAACGTTTATGCCATAAAAGAGTATCATCTGATGTAATCATTAAACAATGATTATGAATGGTAACAGACATGCATAAGATATATATGTTATTCTTACGCTTACCACGAAATAAGATAGATGACATATCAGAATCATAAATGATGCAATCATTTTGTTCAAAAACTATTTTGTAGTTTTTATCACATAATTGACTAATGGAGAGTAAGTTGTGTTTCAAACCGTCAACCAGGTGAACATTCTCAATGATAGGCTGATTTGTATTGCCAACTGTTCCAGTGTCTATGATTTTTCCTTTCTTGTTGTCACCAAAGATAACTGTGCCTCCAT
This sequence comes from Scilla litardierei, assembly GCA_030789695.1. Classification (NCBI taxonomy): domain Eukaryota; kingdom Viridiplantae; phylum Streptophyta; class Magnoliopsida; order Asparagales; family Asparagaceae; genus Scilla; species Scilla litardierei. Next base: position 138,947,523 of record CM061136.1, read on the forward strand.
CTTTATATTTAATGTTTGAAAGCAAGTTGACATTTCCTGTCATATGTTTTGAACATCCACTATCCAAAATCCATCTTTCTTTCCTAGGTACCAGAAAGATAAAACATTAAACATTGGTACCCTTTGTTTGCGGGTCCTTGGGATTAGATTTTAGGAAGCCAACCCCAAGTAGAATTTGGCTTTCTAATGTAATCACTAGAATGAACAATAGAATGCATAAAATGAGAAATATAACTATTTATATCATTTAAACATGAATCCTTAGGAACCCATATATTAATTGTAGTAGGTTTCCTAGGAAATGGTTTTGAAATGTGTATAACATTTCTTTGTGAAGAGGAAGTAGAAGTGTTTACTTTCTTCGTGTAAATAAATGCATGATTCTTCTTTTGTGGTTTAACAAAAGTTGTTTTTCCACAAGAGAAAGAAGTGTTATAGGTCTTGGGTATATTCTTTTTAGAATATCCCAATCCTTGTCTATGATTTGCTGGATATTGAATTTTGAGCAAATTATCAAGATTTGTCTTTCCTTTGTTAAATTTATTAACAGTGGATGACATCTCGTCGTATTTCATCTTTAGTGATGAAATACTTTTATCCATTTCGGATATTTGTGTATGTAGTTCTAGATTCTTAGTTTTGAGAATATTATTCTCTTTACTAAGATCCAAATTTTCAGAAGATGTATTCTCAGTGTTTTTAGAAGAAGATAATTCTTGATATTTAATAAGGAGATCATCATTATTTTGTTTCAATGATTTATGTTGACTATTCAATTTTTTGAAACGAGAATATAGATCTTTTAATGCATCAAGTAATTCTTCGTTATTAAAAGAACTTACCTCATCTTCATCATCTTGTGCCATAAAGCACATGTTGGCACTTTCATTTAGATCTCATCTTCATCATCTGAAGAATCATCCCATGTTGCTGCAAATGCCTTTTTCATTTTGTCAAACCTCCTTTCTCTTCTGGATTGATCATTGTTGGAAGTTTTGAACTTTGCTTTGAGAAGTGGACAGTCTTTCTTCATATGTCCTGGTTTATTGTAATTAAAGCAAAGAGAAGAATCCGTATTGTTAGATTTAAAATTATTATACTTACCTTTCTGAAAGAATTTTCTGAATTTTTTGGCAAAGAATGCCATATCATCATCTGAGTCTTCATTTTCTGATGTAGTGTTGAAGGCAAGTACTTTCTTCTTTTAATCTGATTCTTCTTTCTCATCTTGTAGTGTAACTTCGTGGGCCATTAAGTTACCAATAAGATCTTCCATAGATAATGTGGAAAGATCATTGGCTTCCTCAATAGCGGTGATCTTTGGATGCCAAATTGAAGTTAAAGCTTTAAGAATTTTGCGAACCTGTTCAAGAGAAGTGTAAGTTTTTCCAAGAGCATTTAAAGAATGTATAATATTAGTAAACCTGGTGTTCATTTCTCCAATTGTCTCTTGGTCCTTCATCTTGAATAACTCGAATTTGTGAACCAAGATGGAAATCTTAGTTTCCTTCACTTTACTAGTTCCTTCATGAGTTACCTTGAGTATATGCCAAATTTCCTTAGCACTTTTGGCCTGGGATACCCGATTAAACTCATGTTTATCCATGGCACAGAATAAAGCATTCATGGTCTTAGAGTTGTTGGTTTTTGCAGCTTTGTCGTTAGCGGTCCATTCAGCAACAGGAGTTGTTGGCTTTTCGTATCCTGTCTCTATGATGTCCCAAATCTCATAATGCATACTTTGGAGATGAATCTCCATTCGTATTTTCCAATATGAGTAGTTTGAACCATCAAATAGAGGAGGACGAACTTGAGAGTGCCCTTCAGGATGCTGATTTGTGTTGTAGTTGTGTGGAACAGCGTTCATGCTAGATTCTGCCATCTTTACCTTGCTCTGATACCAAATGTAAGTTTAGCCTGTATGGATCAATATACTAGAGGGGGGGGGGGGGTGAATAGTGTATATAATAAAAATGTTGCAAATAAAACGTTACTAATATTTGCAAAGATGGAACAGAAATAAAATGACAAGTATTGAAAATTAAACCAATCGCAAACACGGAGATTTATCCTGGTTCGGATCCTTGTGATCCTACTCCAGTCCTCTACTCCCCGTAGAGATTTTCAATCCACTAAAATCACTTGCCCCGCAAGCACGAACTTACAAAAATGGCGACACTCCCCGTGTCCCAAACTTTGTACAATCTCTAAACAGAGATTCAAACCTGTTAAATAATGAAATAGAAAAACACCTATGGCCTTGTTATAAATTTCAGAGAATGAATTCAAGGACGGTGTTTAGAAGATGAACTTCAAGATGTAAAAGATATGTAATGAAGAGCAACACTTGAAGTTCTCTGGTTCATAAAAGAAGAGAGAGATCTATTGATTTCTTCTTGCAATTATGAACACAAACAACTTTCCAAAATGATGTTGAAAAATCCAAGTTCTTCCGTTCTTAAACGAAGAAAGAAATCTAATAATTTCTTCTTACAAATAAGAAAAGAACAACTAATGGCTGAATTACTTAAGAAAATAAATGACTTGCTTTCAACAAAATCAGAATTTTAGAGAAGGAAAGTGTGTGTAAAATGAGAGGGGGTACCCCTCCTTTTATAGGTTTTAGAAACGGTTGTGAACGGCTCTAAAAGAGACGTTGCACAACGTTCAGAGACTGAAAGGAATGTTGGAGAACGGTTAGAAACTGTTCTGGAAAATTTCAGTCCCAAAAGTATTTCGGCAGGCTAGGAAAATTCGTAGCCTGCTAATTTTGAAACGGTCACAAACGGTCACAAAATTTTGGTGACGTGGACTAGACAACGGATAGATCCTTGTCTGAAAGTATCAAGTCTAAATATAGTTGTTTTGGTAGGCTAGGAAAAATCCTAGTAGGCTAATACTGAAAAATACGAATTTTGACTTAGAATCAAATGAGTTAGGAGATGATGTAGATTTGAGCTTAGGAAAATATGATATGATATAACCAAGGCCCTGAAGCTATCTAAAAACTAAAAATTACATCATTCCGTAGATACGTTATTCAAACGTAACTTGAGTAGCAAGGCTGTTATTGCAGAGTCTCCTTGTACTTTGATCATATGCGTGATGTGAATGAATTTGCGTTGTAGCTGCACATCTACATAGATAAAGTTAGTAACATGAAATATATTGATTTGTCACATCAAAACCTTATGGAAGAGAGGATGGAAAATACCAAGTTCCAACACCAAGGAACTGTTGCCAACCTACCAATTAGCACCACGCAACAGCTTGCCGACCATGAGCTTGCATCCGTAACATTCCCATCTGTCGACCGTGAGCTAGCTGCCGCAATCCTCCATGCCGACCGTGCCTCTTGCTTTTACCAACCCATCCATCTGCCTAGCCAAGAGGTTGCCAACCTAGTGCATTGCTGCTTCTTCCTCTTTGCCAACCGAGTCCATCCTAGTGCCATCATGGCTGCCGACTACTGCAAGACTCAACCCAACATGAGTGTGCCGACCAACCATCTTGCTAAGCCACTTGCCTTGCCGACCCATACTTCCAAGTGCCATCAGCCAAGTGCCTTGTCATTTTCAAAGCCGCAACTTAAGTGGAACATCCAAGACCAAGCCAAGTGCCACAATTTGACATTACTTGCTTGCCATATTAGCGAGACATCAAAGGGGGACCTATCCGAGAAAAGCATCATCCCCTCATCCACTACACACCGAGATCAGCATCCAAGAGGGAGCCACAACTTGAGTTGTTGATAGAGGGGACATGACGACTACATCATCATCAGATTTGATCTGACCTGAACAGATTGACAAAGACGACTACACGGACATGAACTACGCTTTTCTGAACCCTTTACTCTTTATATTCGTGTAATAGTGTATCGATCTTTGTAGGAAAACTGTACCATACTTGTGACATTTTTGGGGTCTTGTCTAGTTGGCACTAGACAAGAGGGACTTGACTAGTTGGGACTAGTCACGAGAGAGCTTATATTAGGATTAGTATTGTTTAGCACTTTGGGAGTGCGGTACGTAGAACCAGGTGAGTGTACGGTGGGTGCTCTAGCTACAGGTTGTACCAGTAACATTATTAATCTAGTATTTACCTTCGGGGCTGGACGTAGGTCGTTGGGACGACCGAACCAGGGTAAATCATCTGTGCACTCTATGATTGTCTATATTTACTCTGCATCTGCTTATAACTGCCTGTGATTACTCGTGTGTGCACGAAAATTTTTATTAGTCTATTCACCCCCCTCTAGGCTTAGATCCAGATCCAACAAAAAGTTCTCTTTAGACCATATGGAACTTATATCACACTTGGTGAATGTCGTCACATTACTTTAGAAGAAATGTTTTGATGTGATTATAATGTATACCAACGTTGTATTAAGAGTAAATACATAAATACGCAAGTTAGTAGCAAATCTTATGTGTCAAAATAGACTAGGCCGTACTGAAGAGACTAAGCTTCACAAGTCATATAAAGAGGGGTTTGACCTCTCGTATTATGGGTCGAAAGACACTTGTGAATCTTGTCTCAAAAGTATAATGGTCGAAATTCCATCTGTAAGACAGTGGGAGAATGAGTTGGTGAACTCATAGTCTCGTACATACAGATGTACCCGGACCCAAGTCTAAATAAACCAGATAAGGTATTCTTATTTTATTGCGGCACATGTTCTTGATGAAACACAAGTTTGATAAAATAGAGAACACAATGACAGAAGTGTTTGAACTGATTCGATCGGATCGAAGAGTCGAATACTTAGCTATGTAATTCTTGTGTAACTAAAAGAAAATGAGATTTTCTCTCATGTCAAGTCTTTTAACACATTGTTGCGTTAGAGAGCATGAATCATACTCTGTTAGACTTAGTATGATATATGGCTAATGACTCTGAGTTACAATCCTCGTTCCGGGTTAAAAACCAGATAATAATACCTAGGTATTTGATAATGTTATGTTAGAACCTTATAAATATAATATTCCTCATATTAATCGTTAGGAAGTCACAAGGTTACTCGAACCTCGTAAGACAAAGGAGTCTAATAAAACTTCATAGTTAATGATGGCCTAGTCAACTTCCAAGAATCCATTTGGAGTAGTGACTTTGATAAATGGCTTGATGCAATCCGAAAAAGGTTCATGCACGTAAATAAAGTATGTGCTTTAGTTTGCATGCCCAAGGAAATTGTTTCTTTTGGCTGCAAGTAAATCTTCGAGTCTAGAAGATTGGTGCAGAAGGAAAATAGTGAAGTACAACTTATGTTGGTTGAGAACGGTTATCATCATAACTCCTATAAACGGATTATGATGAAACTTTCTCGCCAGCAGATGTGTACATATCTGTTTGGATCCGACTCGATGTAAATGCTCATGATGACCATGAATGCAGGAATATGTTTGTTTTCTAAATATGATTTAGAAGAACAAACTTATAGAGTTTTCAAGGTCAGTGGGAGTGAATAAAAGGCATACGAGGCATCAAGGAGCCGGAACATATGGTTTGACAAAGTGGTCAAAGAGTTGACACTTTATCAGAAATGATTATGAACCGTCTAAATGACTAGTAACTAATTTAGATTATTCTCGTAAGGTACGATGAGCTGGATGAGATCCAGGCAAGACATATATTATGGATTACAAGGGACCAAGGGAATTATTTGGATGAGATTCAAATGTGTGGACTAAAATGAATATAGAAACCCCTTAAGTATATACAATAAACGTTTTTAGCAGATCCACTCAGAAGGCTCTAACACATGAAGTCTAGAAAGACTCACGTGTAAATACAGTATGAGATACCGGGATAAATGGGCCTAAGTGCAAGTGGGAGATGTTGAGAGATGGGTATGCCCTCGAGGCAAATTTATCTCATGTATGTGTACAAACGTCTTGTTCAAAATAACAGTAAGCTGTTTGGTAAGAATTTACCTAAGTTTAATAATAATGTAGTCCTCATTAGAACTTAGGTATAGTCCTGAGACTTAATGTAAGGTCAAATATGTATCAAGATGAAGATCTCGATCATAAAAAAGTGTTTGACCGATTGTAGCATATGTCTAGAAACGGTTATGGCGTAGATGTTTCGAGAAATGGATATCAACACATCAGATAGACCATTGTGTCTTAGTCGTCACCATGTAATGGTGACGATGATCTCATAGTCGTTTGACTTGGCGAAGTCAAAGACAAGACACAGGTGCTCATTGGAGAATGAGTTCATTGAGCAACCCAACAAGAGTTATCATATGGTTCATATTGACCTATCTGTCAATGATGACTCTTAGTGATGATAGGCAAGTTGGTCTTTTGACTTGAGGTCATTGTAAGAACCTGTACTTGAACGGTGTCACTTAGATCACTGATCTAGCCTCGGGGTAAGCCCCGTTGAAAGGTTTTTGGTTGGGTGACATTTGAAGCGTGCGAGGAGAGTAATGACCAAGATATGATTCGTCTCTCTCGGTCAAGGGGAGTTAGTGTCGCACGTGTTAGTTCAATCTTTAGTAAAAACTCTGGCCAGAGTATGTTGGAAGACGTTCCACATTATTTGACTAAAGATCGATGTAGACTTACCAAGTTCAAGATAGCAGGGTTGACAGTTGACCATACCCTAGGCTTGACTAAGCGGCATAGTTTTGATGAAAAGACTAAGACTGCGGTATTCATCATAGAAATAGTCAGGGTGGTCCCGAAAATACGCACGTTGATGAGTTAATCACATAAGTATGATACTGAAACAGGGACGACACCTACTGCTCGTAGTCACTGCCGTCTGGGGTTTCGAGCCCCACCTGTAATAGGGTCAGGCTATATGGTCTCACACAAAGTGAGACATTTGTCAAGTAATAGGTAGAAATTAGGGAGAGAATGCAAGGGATAAAAAACTGCAAAGAGTTTGCAGTTAGCTTCTGCATTTAGGATAAATGATCCTGAGTGCAAGTGGGAGATGCTGAGGGATGTATGCCCTCAGTTCATTTGTATTTGATGCAAATAATTTTTTATATTAGATGTGGGAATTTTGCATATGATGCAAAGGAATTAAATGTGTCGTAAAATATTTAGTACATATTTAATATAATAAATGCGTGGAAATAGTTACCTGGATGACGGGATCGTTCCGGTCTAAACGCAGGTTCAAACCGTGTCGAAAACGTACTCCAAACATACAAAATAGAGCCAAAACTGCCAAAAGGGCCCATTTAAGGGCATTGAGGGTCGCGCGCGCCCTACCCGCAGGTGCAGCCCTGACCCGTTCAGACGGGCACGTGCGCGCGCCCGACCCGCCACGGGCACATGCTTCGCACGTGCCCCCGAGCGGGTGGGCACATGCGCCATCCGAGTGCTTGTTCGGGACCCGCCTGCATGTTGCGGGCGAGCATCCCAAAGTGTGTACGTGCGCAATTTTGGCGGTGGGGCCACCCCGTGGGCCCCACCACATAGGGTTTCGAACCATATTGGCTGTCTATTATGGCAGCTCGGTTTTTTTGCGAAAAACTGAGTTTGGGCTATCTTTGGAACCTCGTTTGAGGTGTCAAACAAAGTCGGATTGAGTCCCCATTTTTTCCTACGTGTTCACCGTTTAACCCTCTTCGATTTGATAGGTTGTATCACTTGCGAAGCTCAACGGTGAGGGAGAAAAAATTCGCTAAAGTTTGGCCTTTGTGATAGGCAAATTTTAATTAATTTTTCCTCCAAAACCTTTTAGTCCCACATCGGATATGGAGTGAAGGGGAGGGGTCAGCCGCCTATATAAATAGGGGCCTAGTACCCTCCTTGAAAATCGTCCCAAGCTCCAGATCTGAGTAGCTCCATTAAACGTGAGCAAGCCCGGATTTGAGTTTCAAGTAAATATTCTCTCTTTCTCCCTAAAATTCTTCTTGCTCCTGTTTGGGCTTTAGCAAAGCTACGAAGGAGCTTGGATCGGATCCGAAGTCTTGAGGAAGGATCCACTCAAGGTGAAATCTTCTTCGACGCGTGGTTAGCTCGGTAACAAGGGTGTTGATTGCCTCTTGACACGATGCGGTTCGGGAAGACGTTCGACTCGGGACGAGATGCGGCCCGTGATGAGCGACGCGGGGCCAAAGAAGTGTTGCTGAAAACGACGCTTCGTATTCTGCAGAAACGAAGTGAAAGGTATGTAGTTTAAATATTCATGCATTTATAATTATAAATGTTAGATAGATCTATCCTTAGGGGTTGGTCGGACCCAACCCAGGGATAGTAGAGATCTTGCCTAGGGTTAATATCTTTAGGGCTTGATTTAAAAGAGTTTTAAATCTGGTTTTTCCGCTGCTGATTTGTTTTCTCGTCCGATCGATTTAGGCCGGACGTCGAATTTATAGCCATAAGGACCCGTAAAACCAAACAGTATCCGGTTAGGATACCCTGTATTTTACATCCAGCTACCCAAGTCCTACTTGGCTAATTCCACTACTATCACAAATAGTACAATAACTCTTCCCAAGAGGATTTACAACTTATAATCTCTTCCCAAAAGAAACAAACTTACACTCTTCCTAAGATGATTTTCCTTACTAAGAAATAATTACACTTTGACCTATAGCCTTGATTGAAGCTTGTGGATGTGTAGTGGTTATAGCGTTGGTCTCTAATAGATATGAATTAAACGCTTTTGAGATCAAGTTACTTTGGCTAAAAGATTTAAGAGATGCTTTAAAACATAATCTAGAAATGGGTTTTCTTTTGAAAGAATTTGGCTCAAAATAATTTTTCTTCACAAAATATTAATCATTAATGTTGGTAATAAATTTGAGACCAAACCCCTATATATATGCCAAAATATTGTTCAAGCAGATGATCTAAAATGCCCCTCCAACAGACAGAAAAATGGACAAAAATTTAGCCGTTATAGGCTGCCAGGTCATCAGTAGTCGACTCATGTTTTGGGAGTAATCGACTACTGGCTTAGGATTCGACTATCCTGTCAATATGAGTCGACTCATAGCAGAGTCCAGTAGCTATCTGGGGCAGCCTAAGCGTTAGGAGTCAACTCATGTTCATTTAGGAGTCGACTACTATGTTGGAATTTCATAATTCCATATTTCTATTCCCATATGGTTTTGATATGACAAACACATTCAGTGCTACTAACTCTATCTATGTAGATACAAATACATGCTGAGTTCCACACATTCAGATATCTTCATGCATATTCAAACGGATATATCATAGTTCATGAAGCTGGAAAGGCAAAGGCAACTACATCCACGACTTGGATATATAATCACTTGATAAGGATCCCCTGCAAAGAAGCTTCTCAGATTCAGTTGCAGATGCAGTCTTATCTACGGCTTTATGTAATCAATGTAAAATTTACTTTATTAGAGTTACAAAGCCTTGTGATATTATGTCTTAGTCACCTAGGTTCCATTACTCAGAGATATACACTTCCCAATTTCGAAAATTCGTAATTCTGAAAATTGGCAACCAATACCCCAATTTTGGTCGACCAATTTTAAAACTTCGAATTTGACTATGGGATTACATATGCAAACTCCCCTAACCATGTAAATTCTGGATCTGTCTTCCAACGGTCAAAATTCCCTCTCTAAATTTTGGTCGATCAATTTTCTAATTTGGTCGACCAATTTTAAAACTAGCCGTTTGAAGGCCAAATTTTCAGGGACGGTTCATGACCGTTTTCCAACGTTACTTACACTCTCCAACCATCCATAAACACTATAAATAGAGGGGTAGACCCTCTCTTTCTCTTCGCACACTTTTCTCTTCTTTACTCTCTTTTTGTTGAAGTCAAGCCTCTGATTTTCTTGAGTATTCTGACCATTAGTTGTTCTTTTCTTATTTGTAAGAAGAAATCATTAGATTTCTTTCTTCGTTTAAGAACGGAAGATCTTCGATTTTAACACTTTTTGGGAAACGTTGTTCTTTTCTTATTTGTAAGAAGAAATCAATAGATTTCTCTCTTCGTTTAAGAACGGAAGAACTTCAATTGTGTTTCACCATTATATATCTTGAAACATTGAAGTTCCTATTTTAAACACCGTCCTTCTGAATTCATATTTCATATTCATTACAAGGCTAAAAGGTGTTTATTTTCTTTTTCATTTCAAAGGTGAATCTCTGTGTAGAGATTGTACAAAGTTTGGGACATAGGGAGTGTCACCATTTTTGTAAGTTTGTACTTGCGGGGCAAGTGATTATAGTGGATTGAAAATCTCTACTGGGAGTAGAGGACTGGAGTAGGATCAAGAGGATCCGAACCAGGATAAATCTCTGTGTCTGCGATTGATTTATTTTCAGTACTTATCATTTTATTTCTGTGCCATCTTTACAAATATCAGTAACGTTTTATTTGCAACATTTTCATTATATACACTATTCACCCCCCTCTAGTGTATTGATTCATACAGGCTAAAATTACATTTGGTATCAGAGCAAGGTTAAGATGGTAGGAAGTTTCTCAGCATCAAACATGAACACCGTTTCACACAACTACAACACAAATCAACATCCTGAAGGGCACTCTCAAGTTCGTCCTCCTCTATTTGATGGTTCTAACTACTCATATTGGAAAATACAAATGTAGATTCATCTCCAAAGTATGCATTATGAGATATGGGACATCGTAGAGACATGATACACTAAGCCAACAACTCCTGTTGCTGATTGGACCGTTGACGATAAATCTGCTAAGACCAACAACTCAAAGGCCATGAATGCTTTATTCTGTGCAATGGATAAACATGAGTTTAATCGGGTATCTCAGGCCAAAAGTGCTAAGGAGATTTGGCACATACTCGAGGTAACTCATGAAGGAACTAGTAAAGTAAAGGAAACTAAGATTTCCTCTTTGGTTCATAAGTATGAGTTGTTCAAGATGCAGGACAAAGAGACGATTGGAGAAATGAACACCAGATTCACTAATATTATTAATTCTCTTAATGCTCTTGGAAAATTTTATTCTTCTCTTGATCATGTACACAAGATTCTTAAGGTACTCTCTCCAGAATGGCGTCCAAAGATCACTGCTATTGAGGAAGCCAATGATCTTTCCACATTATCCATGGAAGATCTTATTGGTAACCTAATGGCCTATGAAGTTAAATTACAAGATGAGAAAGAAGAATCAGATCAAAAGAAGGAAGTACTCGCCTTCAACACTACATCAGAAAATGAAGACTCAGATGATGATATGGCATTCTTTGCCAAGAACTTCAGAAAATTCTTTCAAAAAGGTAAGTTTAATAATAATTTCAAATCTAAGAATACTGACTCTTCTCTCTGCTTTACTTGTAATAGGCCTGGGCACATGAAGAAAGATTGCCCGCTTCTCAAGGCTAAGTTCAAAACTTCCAACAACAATGATTAATCCAGAAGAGAAAGGAAGTTTGACAAAATGAAGAAAGCATTTGCAGTAACTTGGGATGAATCTTCAGATGATGAAGGTGATGATAATAATGAAACTGCTAACATGTGCTTTATGGCACACGAGGATAAAGATGAGGTAAGTTCTTTTAATAACGAAGAATTACTAGATGCATTAAAAGATCTCTATTCTCGTTTCAAAAAATTAAATGGTCAACATAAATCTTTGAAACAGAATAATGATGATATCCTTCTTAAATATCAAGAATTGTCATCTTCTAAAAGCAGTACACCAAATTCAATACATATGGAGAATTCATCTTCTCAAGATTTAGATCTTAGTAAATAGAATGATCTTCTCAAAACTAATAATCTAGAATTGCATACACAAATATCCGAAATGGATAAAAGTATCTCATCACTAAAAATGAAATACGATGAGATGTCATCCAATGTTAATAAATTTAACAAAGGAAAGACAAATCTCGATGATTTGTTAAAAATTCAATATCCAGCAAATCATAGACAAGGACTGGGATATTCTCATAAGGATGCACCCAAGTCTTGTAACACTTCTTCTTCTTACGGAAAAACAATTTTTGTTAAACCTCTAAAGAAGAATCACGCATTCATCTACACGAAGAAAGTAAACATTCCTACTTCTTCTTCACAAAGAAATGTTGCTAACATTTCAAAACCATCTCCTATGAAACCTACTATGTTTGGTATATGGGTTCCTAAGGATTCATGTTAATGATTATATTTCTCAGTAAATATACGCTTTATTGTTCATTCTAGTAATTATATTAGAAAGCCAAATTCCACTTGGGTTTGGCTTCCAAAAATCTAATCCAAAGGACCCTCAAACAAAGGGTACCAATGCTTAATGTTTTATCTTTCAGGTACCTAGTAAAGAAAGATGGATTTTGGATAGTGGATGTTCAAAACATATGACGGGAAATGTCAACTTGCTTTCAACCGTTAAATATAAAGATGGAGGCACAGTTACCTTTGGTGACAACAACAAAGGAAAAATCATAGGCACTGGAACAGTTAGCAATACAAATCAGCCTATCATTGAGAATGTTCTCCTAGTTGATGGTTTGAAACACAATTTGCTTTCCATTAGTCAGTTATGCGATAAAAATTACAAAATAGTATTTGAACAAAATGCTTGCATCGTTTATGATTCTGATATGTCATCTGTTTTATTTCGTGGTAAGCGTAAGAATAATATTTATATCTTATGCATGTCTGTTATCATTCATAATCATTGTTTAACGATTACATCAGATGATACACTTTTATGGCATAAACGTTTTGGACACACTAATTTCAAAAACCTAGCACATATTTCAAAACACAAGTTAGTAAATGGAATGCCAAATATTTCTTTCAAACACAAACATTTTTGTGATGCTTGTCAACAAGGAAAAATGCACAAATCTTCTTTTGAATCAAAGGACATTATCTCAACAAAGAGACCATTAGAACTCTTACACTTGGATTTGTTTGGTCCTTCAAGAGTAGCCTCTTTGAATAGAAGTAGATATGCATTTGTCATTATTGATGATTATTCAAGATATACTTGGGTTATATTCTTACAAAATAAGAATGATGCTTTTGAAGAATTTTCCATATTTTGTAAAAAGATACAAAAAATCAAATCCTCTAACATTGTCACTATTCGTAGTGATCATGGGGGAGAATTTGAAAATGAATCTTTTACCAAGTTTTGTAATGAAAATGGTATTACTCACAATTTTTCTTTTCCTCGTGCTCCTCCTCATGATGGAGTATTAGAAAGGAAAAATAGAACTTTACAAGAATGTGCAAGAACAATGCTTTGTGATAGTAAATTACCGAAATATTTTTGGGCTGAAGCTGTCACAACTGCTTGTTACATCATGAATAAAGTTCTTATAAGGCCATTGCTTAATAAAACTTGTTTTGAATTATTCTTTACTCGCATTCCTCGTGTATCATATTTTAAAGTATTTGGATATGTAAATGTTTCATTCTTAATACTAAAGATGCACTTGATAAATTTGATTCAAAATCTGATGAAGGTATTTTTGTTGGATACTCAACACGTAGCAAAGCCTACAAAGTATATAATAAAAGAACTTCAACAATTGAAGAATCAGTACATGTCACATTTGATGAGAACCCCTCATCTAATTCTCCCATCATTGATGAAGAAGAAAGTATATTACCTTTATCTAATTCTTTAGATAATATTAAACTTGATGAAATTGATGCTACTAAACCTTCTGTTGAGTCTATTTCAGATAATACAGATCTTCCTAAGGCATTTGCACAAGTTCCAAATCATCCATCAGAATTAATCATTGGAGATATTACAGATGGAGTGAGAACTCGTCGCCAAATAGAATAAATGGCGCATTGTGCTTTCCTTTCAACCATTGAACCAAAGAAAATCAAAGATGCATGTGAAGACAGTTCATGGATTATTGCTATGCAGGAAGAACTCAATCAATTTCAACGAAATGATGTTTGGGAACTGGTTCCCAGACCATCAGATCATTCAATTATTGGTATTCAAAAATAAATTGGATGAATCTGGTCAGGTAATTAGAAACAAGGCACGATTGGTTGCACAAGGTTATAATCAAGAAGAAGGTATTGATTATGATGAAACCTATGCACCAGTTGCACGTCTTGGATCTATTAGGATGTTATTATCATTTGCATGTTTTAAAAATTTTAAGTTATTTCAAATGGATGTCAAAAGTGCTTTTCTAAATGGGTTTCTTAAAGAAGAAGTTTATGTAGAACAACCTCCTGGTTTTATTCTTGAAAATTTAGAAAATCATGTTTTCAAATTGAAGAAAGCTTTATATGGTCTCAAACAAGCACATCGTGCTTGGTATGAAAGACTTAAAAGCTATCTTTTAAATTCTGGTTATTCAATTGGTAAAATAGATTCCACTTTATTTATTAAGAACATAAAATCTGACATAATCATTATTCAAATATACGTTGATGATATTATTTTTGGTTCTACTAATGAATCTCTTTGTCAAGATTTTTCTAAAATTATGCAGAAAGAATATGAGATGAGTCACATGGGTGAACTCAATTACTTCCTCGGTCTTCAAATCAAACAATTGAAGGAAGGAATCTTCATTCATCAAAGCAAGTATTCTAAAGAACTCATCAAATGTTTTGGTTTAGAAAGTTCTGCAGAACAACGTACTCCAATGAGTACATCTACTTCTCTCGACAAAGATTTAAATGGTAAGAGTGTTGATCAACGTATTTACAGAGGTATGATTGGCTCCTTACTTTATTTAACTGCTAGTAGACCAGACATTATATTTTCAGTATGTCTATGTGCACGTTTTCAGGCAGATCCTAAGGTTTCACATCTAACTGCCGGAAAAGGATTATTAGATATGTTAAGCACACTTCTGATTTTGGTTTATTTTACCCCAAGTCAAGCGCATTTGATTTATTATCGTATAGTGATGCAGACTTTGCTGGTTGCAAATCAGATCGTAAAAGAACCAGTGGTACATGCCACTTTTTAGGACATGCTTTAGTTTCTTGGTTTAGCAAAAAGCAAAACTCTGTTTCATTATCTACAACCGAGGCAGAATATATTGCCGCTGGTTTAGCATGTGCTCAAATATTATGGATGAAACAAACTATTTCAGACTATGGTATTGATTGCTCCACATGCCTTATTATGTGTGATAATACTAGTGCTATTAATCTTTCTAAAAATCCTGTGCATCATTCTCGTACAAAACATATTGATGTACGTCATCATTTTCTAGATGATCATGTTCAGAAAGGAGATATTATTCTTACATTTATAGCTGCTGAACATCAGACTGCTCATATTTTTGACTAAACCTTTGAAAGAAGAGACTTTTATTAAGCTTCGAAGAAATTTAGGGATTATTAGTAAATCTGACTTGACACTTTCTTATAATATTTTTTAGAATTTTTCTCAAAAGTTTTCAAATTGTTTGGCTATTTTTTGATTTTGGTCGACCAATATACAAATATTGGTCGCCAATTGCGTATTTTTTAATTTTTCGGTAACTGCTTCGTCTTCCCGCTTATCTTCGTTAACCGTTCCCTCCATTTTTCATTCCCAAACTGAACCCATCCATTCATTTTTCAAATTTGTATTTTTTCCCAACTGCAAAAAATATCCGTTTGCAAATGTCCTGCCGTTTGCAAAAATATCCGTTCCCACCAAAAATTCTATCACAACTTCCCATAACTAATTTTTTTCTTTATTTAAATCCTCTCACTTCATGAGGAAACAATCCCCTCATTTTCATATTCCAAGGCCACGTCCTTTCTTACCCCCATGTTTATCTTATGCTCTGTACCCTTTGCCTTGGATTTCTAATCCCCTTGTGTTTTCTTGTCCACTTCATAGCAGGATGCACCTTAGTTCATGATGGAATTATATCACTTGCTATGATGGTATTAATGTCTTGAGGCTAAATTTGGCTTTTATATTAAATTAATAGCACCTTTGCCACTTTCTAGGCTATGAATTTTATAAGTCTAATGAAATTTACTCTATCTTAGTTACTGTATGTCCCCACTCTAATGATGCCAATTAGATTCTGTGGTTATAAGTTTGTAAATACCAATATTTATTCCTTATGTTACAAACTCCACTTTCTTACTACATCAAGGTGATTCATTATACGTGATGTCTGTGCACATTTTTTTAACTGATTACAATCAGTTCTGTCTGTTGCTCTTTTAAATTGCACATGATTTTGTATTTATTACCTTCCTTTGGTATTTTCTGTCATACAGGAGATTTCAATTTGTCCATACTGTGTATCACATTTTTTTGCAGATTGAGTTTGGATCCTCATTTTCTGTAATATTTGTTATGCCCCTACATATGCATTCGCCGATAACCATTCTGTTTTTTTTTCTCTTTTCTTTTCCATTTCTTTTTTGGGTTTACAAGTTGATTACCAAATTAACAATCATGCCAGATCCGCTTGCATATACACTTGCCGAGCATGCATATTTTTTTCCATACCAAGCATTTGTTCCTTTCTAGGCATCGACATCGCTAATTCTAAGGAATTTCCTCTATCTCACAACTTTTTCTAATTCACGGTGCTTCATTTTGAATGTTGACTGCAAACAGTGATTTTAAAATAGTAACAATCTGTACTCTCTGTTGCTATTTGCATCCAAAATGATTCTGTCTTTTAATGATTCATGATTCTACTTCCTATCCTGATTTCATGATTCTGTTAATCAACATCTACTTATCCTTCAATTTTTTATAATTATTATAATGGGCTGTTCATTTTTCGGCCTATACCCTCCATATTCGGCCTACACATGTCTTCACCCAGATGACAACCATTTGTTAATTTATAGCTTCTTTTTGGGCTAACTCTTATTTCACTCTTTTTGAGAATTCCAAAGGGGGAGAATATATTTCATCTACTCAGGGGGAGTATTTACACGTTCCATATATTCAGGGGGAGTATACCATATATGTTCAAATTTAAAGATATATATATTTATATGTTTGTCATCATCAAAAAGGGGGAGAATGTTGGAATTTCATAATTTCATATTTCTATTCCCATATGGTTTTGATATGACAAACACATTCAGTGCTACTAACTATATCTATGCAGATACAAATACATGCTGAGTTCCACACATTCAGATATCTTCATGCATATTCAAACGGATATATCATAGTTCATGAAGCTGGAAAGGCAAAGGCACGTACATCCACGACTTGGATATATAATCACTTGATAAGGATCCCCTGCAAAGAAGCTTCTCAGATTCAGTTGCAGATGCAGTCTTATCTACGGCTTTAAGTAATCAATGTAAAATTTACTTTATTAGAGTTACAAAGCCTTGTGATATTATGTCTTAGTCACCTAGGTTCCATTACTCAGAGATCTACACTTCCCAATTTTGAAAATTCGTAATTCTGAAAATTGGCAACCAATACCCCAATTTTGGTCGACCAATTTTAAAACTTCGAATTTGACTATGGGATTACATATGCAAACTCCCCTAACCATGTAGATTCTGGATCTGTCTTTCAACGGTCAAAATTCCCTCTCTAAAGTTTGGTCGACCAATTTTCTATTTTGGTCGACCAATTTCAAAACTAGCCGTCTGAAGCCCAAATTTTTAGGGACAGTTCATGACCGTTTTCCAAGGTTACTTACACTCTCCAACCATCCCTAAACACTATAAATAGAGGGGTAGACCCTCTCTTCTCTTCACACACTTTCCTCTTCTTTACTCTCTTTTTGTTGAAATCAAGCCTCTGATTTTCTTGAGTATTCTGGCCATTAGTTGTTCTTTTCTTATTTGTAAGAAGAAATCATTAGATTTCTTTCTTCGTTTAAGAACGGAAGAACTTCGATTTCAACACTTTTTGGGAAAGTTGTTCTTTTCTTATTTGTAAGAAGAAATCAATAGATTTCTCTCTTCGTTTAAGAACGGAAGAACTTCAATTGTGTTTCACCATTATATATCTTGAAACATTGAAGTTCCTATTTTAAACACCGTCCTTCTGAATTCATATTTCATATTCATTACAAGGCTATAAGGTGTTTATCTTTTTCATTTCAAAGGTGAATCTCTGTTTAGAGATTGTACAAAGTTTGGGACATAGGGAGTGGCGCCATTTTTGTAAGTTTGTACTTGCGGGGCAAGTGATTATAGTGGATTGAAAATCTCTACTGGGAGTAGAGGACTGGAGTAGGATCAAGAGGATCCGAACCAGGATAAATCTCTGTGTCTGCGATTGATTTATTTTCATTACTTATCATTTTATTTCTGTGCCATCTTTGCAAATATCAGTAACGTTTTATTTGCAACATTGTTATTATATACACTATTCACCCCCTCTAGTGTATTGATCCATACAGGCTAAAATTACATACTGTTCTAATACGCAAATATGTATAAGAAAACACTATGATACACTATCTAAATGATTTTAAAATATTTTAAAGATATTTTAAAGTGTTCATATGTGTGTGTGAACTTTTAACAAGGTTTTAACAAACTTAGACAAGAAATAGAAACCCTCATCAAATAAATATTACAATGTAGACCGTTGGTGCATTCTTGACACTCCAACCTTCTTGTCTTGCTCCAATTTGGTCTATGACTTTGTTGAGCTCATCACTAATCCAATGAGTAATTCTTTGATTTTCCTTAAGCTCTTACACATGTACTCATCGATATTAGATGATATTTTTGCTCATCATCAAAACTATACAGGGTAAGACTCGATATCTCAACACCATCTTGGCAAGGACGTCGGGGCAGGCAGTGATCGCCATGTGAGCCCTTATAAAATGAGTGATGAAGGCTCAATGGAAGTCCTTGGGCCCTTATTTAAGAGAATCCAATGACACATGGTACTTCTTCGTATGCAGTAAAGTGGGAAAGGAACTTCCTTAGGAGGTCACTGAAGGAGTCGATCGACCCCTCTGGAAGGTTCCTAAATCACTGTCGGGACATCCTAGTGAGACAATGCGGAAATGCCTGACATATGATGTCCAGTGAATAGCCATTTGATTCAATACATTCAATGTAGGTTTCCAGGTGCTCTGTAAGGTCGTCGATCTGGGTGTATATCCGAATGCCGTCTGCAAAGGGTAAAGAAACCATCTACAGGTATGGAGTGCTGAGGAGGGCAGAGGTGAAAGGCAAAATGAAGTAGAGGCATATGCCTTCTGGGCAGTAGATTCTTTCTCGCTTGAGGCATTTGATCCGCTACTACAGGTCGATGATCTGGTCGGCCACTAAAGGGGCCCGTGCTGATCGCCTCACCTTGGGCCTTTGCCCAAAATCATCTGCATTGAGATCATGTGTGTTGCTCCTCCTCCCTGCAAGTGATGTTGGATAAAATGCATGTTGAATACAACAATCGTTGACTTTGTGATTGATGATAACAAACATGTGTGAACGTTCTAATGTGTGTGCTAAGTGTTTTAAGGAATGGCGTGCTTGTAAATCTTCAAAGTGATGACTAAGTCAAAAGATGGAGAATTTGCTATTCGCATAGCAAGTTGGACTTGGTCCAACATAGGGAGAGATGGAGCCAATTCATATCAATTGGGATTGGAACAAATCAATTATGGAGATTAGCTATTACCCAATTCCTTTTCAATCCCAATTCAAATCCCTTCCAAATCCTATTCCAATCACATTTCCTTGATTCTAGCCACCTCATCCATTGACTAGGAGATCCCCCTTGCCGACCTCCCTTGAAAACCCTAGGCAATATCTATAAAGCCCTTCATCTCCAAGAAGAAGGCTGTGGGGAAAAATAAAATTGAAGTGGTCGGCCAAAATTCAAAAGAGCATCCTATTTCCGCAAAACCCCATGGCCATACAATTAAGAAACCCACGCAACAACACACTATTGTCTCTCTCCCATTGATTCAAGTTACATCATTTGACTGTTTTTTTGTTTTTTTTGCAGGACAAAAGCTAAAAGAGAGAGAACAATAATAGGAGGCGGCGGCCAAGCTTTAAGGAGGTGAGTGCCAAATACAAAAAAAAAGTTGTGGGATTAATTAGGAAGCAGGATTAACTAAGAAGAGAGCTCTTCAAAACAACATCAACTGCAAGGATTGCCTACCCCATGTGTAGCCGAAATTGTTGACCTTCATCATCAAAGCTTCAACCACAACTTGCACAAGGGCAGCCGTTATCTTTGACCCCCCATGTGCATGTCGTAATTTGGATAAGGAACTACCTCAACTTGCTCTTGCCTCACGAAGAGCTGAGCTTGCTTGCTGCTGAATTATTATGGGGTTTCAATTTGTTTCACGAAGAGCACAAGGACTACCTCAACTTGCACATTGTGTTTATTCTCCATTAATCTTGGTTTGTCCGGCAGATGATATAAATTGAAGAGGCAACAAGAAGTCCCAGCCGCAAAGAGACGTAAAGTCGCAACTTAAGAGGGCTCAAGACCACATTGTCGCAACTTGCAAATTACCTCAATCATCATCCTAGCTGCAAGTTGCTATTGAAGACCAAGTTGCTGCAAGTGTCATCAAGGGATTCTACTTAGGCCGCAAAATCATCCTAGTGCAAACCCAATTGTCGCAACTTTCTAGGAGGAGTACTAGCCACAACCTGAGTTGCCAAGAGACATCTACATCTTGCCAGACGAGGGGTGGCCCATGCTGATTGACAGAGACGATGACGGCTACATAAAACTGAGATTTCTAAATTATTATTATTATTTTGTGTAGTATTTTTTGATCTCCGTAGTGAAAACTTTACCGCTTTTTGTGTGACATTTTGGGGTCTTGTCTAGTGGTGGTCTAGACAAGAGGAACTTGACGGGTGTCATCAAGTGAGAGCATATATTAGGATTGATAGTGTTGAACACGGTGAGTGGGGTACTGAGCCCGGTGAGTTTAGAGACATTGGTTCTCTAGCTATTAAGGTTGTGCTTGTACACTATTAATATAATATTTGCTTTCAAGGGCTGGACGTAGGTCATGGTGATCAACCGAATCCGGGTAAATCTGTTGTGCATCTGTGATTCCTTTTTATTTACTCTGAATCTGCTATAACTGCGTGTGATTGCTTGTGGGTTGCACGAGAATTTTTACTAGCCTATTCATCCCCCTCTAGGCTTAGATCCAGATCCAACAAGTGGTATCAGAGCAAGTTAGAAGATCTAGGCTAGATTGACTATGAATAACTCTATTGATTGTGCCTTTTCTGATGGTCAGTCTATATAACGACCCCCAAATTTAATGGAGTAGATTATGCTTATTGGAAATCTAGGATGAAAATCTACTTGATATCTGTTGATTATAAAGTTTGGCACATTGTCGAAAAAGGTTATAAGCCATATGTTATTAAAAGTTGAAAATATTGATATGCTTAAACCTGAAGACAAGTGGGATGATAATGATTGGAGATTCTATTCTTTAAATGGAAAATCTATGAATGCTCTTATATGATCTCTTGATAAATCTGAATTTAATCGCTCAAACTGTGTATGAAATATGGCATACACTAGAGGTGACGCACGAGGGAACGTCACAGGTGAAGGAGTCTAGACTTGCACTGCTGAGCGCAGAGTACGAGAGCTTTCGCATGCTACCATCAGAGTCCATATCAGATTTGTTTGCAAGGTTCACCAACATAGTCTACAAGTCTAGCTACCTCGGTAAGCCATATTCTAGCCTTGAATAGGTAAGGAAAATCTTAAGGGCGCTACCAAGCTCTTTCAGGCCCAAAGTTACTGCCATCCAAGAAGCAAAAGATGTATCACAGATCAGAGTGGAGGACTTGATAAGAAACTTAATGTCTCACAAGCTTGAGTTGCAGAATATAGAGGCTAGAGAGAAACCAGAGGAGAATGAAAAAGCTCCAAAGCCACTAGCTCTTCAAGCTAGTGAGATGGCGATGAGGAGGAGGAGATAACGTTGATGGTCAGAGGCTTCAGAGAATACATCAAGACTCCTCAAGGAAGAGCAGACATGCAACAAAGGTTTAATCATTCTAACCATTATAATCTTCTAGAAATTTATCTGAACAGACTACTATTAATAAAGTTAAATGTTTTAAATGTAAAAAGCAGGGTCACGTTATAAAGGATTGCCCATAAGACACAGCTAATATTGCGAAGAAGAAAGGAAAAGTTGTGTTGCGAACATTGGACATGGATAGCAAGGATGAGACTGAGGAGATTTTAGCCCACCCTCCCTTTGCTTCATGGCAAAAGATGATAAGGTAAAATCTGATAGTTATTTTGAACTTCTAATTATTTGTAAAGCCATGAAAGAGGAAATTGTAGAGCTAGAATCTACCCTAGAAGATTATAGAAATTCCAATGAAAAAATGCAACAAGACGACTACCACATGTCATTAGAAATTAAGGAGCTAAACAGAAAAATTGTTGCATGTGATTTCACCAAGCATTGCCTCGTTGGAAAAAGAGAATTTTAGGTTGCATGAAAAAGCTAATTGCCTTGTTTGTCCCTCTTTGATGAATGATATTAGCATGCTTAAGAAAGATTTAATTAAGCTTGAAACTGAAAAGGATTCTGTGATTAGAGAGCTTAATGATAAATTGTGCATGCTAAATAACAAGCTTAAAAGAAAAATAATTGAATTTAAAAAGAACCAAGAGGACATTAAGAAGACTTTTATAAGTAAGTACACTTTGATTGTGAATGAGAATGCTTCATTAAAATCTAAAATCACAAGTCTAGAATTATCATTAAAGAAATTCTCTATAGGAAAATAATCGTTGGATACTATTTGAGAGAATCAACTTTATGGCAATAACAGATGTGGTCTTGGATATGACATGAAACATGCTAAAAAGCGTATTTATAAGAAAATTCACAATGAGCCATTGAAAGTGAAAAATATTTATGCAAAGTGCTTTACTTGTGATAGTGTTGGTCATTGATGTGTCCATATTTTACACCTTTTTCATAGCATCATGACATAGCATCTCATGCCATTTTCGCATCCAAATCCCATATTTTCCTACGATATTGCAATTCTAACGTTATATTTGAGTTTCGTAGTGTTTTATGAATTTTCAGGGATTTTGGAGCTATTTGGGACCCGATCTAGGTATGGACACATCTAACACGCCCGTGAGCTCGTTGGCGAAGCTCTACATGAGTTCGTCGAGTTTTGGGAGCCATGGGAGAAGTGGAGGAGAGAACAAGAGGAGAGGAGAAGCTTCAGAAGCTTCAGCAAAGAGTTTCCCAGGCGACTCGACCGAGCAGAGCAGCTGCTCAGTCGAGCAGATGCAAAATGAAGAAAAGAGCAGATACGCAGCCTGCTCGGACCGAGCACTCATGGTGCTCGATCGATCAGCCCTTAATTCCGACGCTCGACTAATCCCTTGCACGGCCCGAGCAGATCCTTTGGTGCCCGAGTCAGACTGCTCGCCCGAGCAAAGCTGACTCGGACCGAGCAGACAGAGCGATGATTTTTGGAGGAGCACTACTTCCTGACGTGCTCGACCGAGCAAGAGGACTGCTCGACCGAGCAGCTGACTGAGCAACCTACTGTTCGACCGAGTCACTGACTCGGTCGACGATACTGAAGGCCATTTTTGGAAATATTTTCGAGCCACCTGTTGCGCGCTTGAGGGAGTGAAGACAGGATCTGCGACAGCGTTTTGAGGGTCGATTCTTTTTGTTAGTTTTGGAATTATTTTTGGAGAGGAGATTAGAGAGAAAAATAATTGTTAGATTTAGATTAAAATTCTTGAAGATTATTGGATAATTTTTGGAAGTTTTATTTGCTATTCTCGCGTTTGGGAATCTTGGTTTTTCTTTGGATCTATTGCTCGCTATTTTTCTTCATCTCTAGCACGTAAGTTTCTCGATCTTCATTCTATCGATTTGCTATAATGTTTTCTCTCTCAAAAATTGCATTTTTATTCGTCAATATTGTCATGAGTGAGTAGCTTCTTCTAGGGTTGATGGCTAAGCCCTAAGACCGTAGGGGGGAGATATAGATCTTAATCCCTAGGTTGAATCGGGAATTAAGGGGAGTATTTCGATCGATCCTACCGAATCCATGGGATAACCCGTACCGAGATCATGCCCACGGTCTGTAGAATTGATGTACTTAAGGGGTATCCCTAGGATTCAAATAGGTAAATCGGTGGATCCAACCAAGGCTCGTGACCATGCCCGACTCGTGCCTTGATGGGATCCATCTACGAACTATATCGCTACGATGACGGCTACCGCTATTGCATCAACGAGAGCCACTGAAATACCTCGTAATTCTAACCCACGAGAGTGGTACGAATTGGGAGATTAATCCCCTAAGCCTAATGCAATGTAAGGATTCTATTCCAATGTCGATCCTCGACGGTATTAGCAGTGATCCCTAATACCCTAGTCCTTTTTATCATTAAATCAACAACAACACCGCAACCAATTCTCTCAACCAGATAGCTATCTCACTTCGAGATATAAAAGTGAGCTGAGAACTCAAATACACTGTCACCGTCCCTGTGGGATCCGACATCCTTTATACTATAATTTGACACCGTCCGCTTGCGGATAGAGCCCGGAATTGACACCTAGGGGCCATACCACGACTGGCGAATGTGACACCGTCGGGTGGAATCTAGGTGTAGGTTTCGGGTGCGTCAAGTTTTTGGCGCCGTTGCTGGGGACGGAAATAGTGTTATCTCAGTTTATTTTTACCTTGAGAAGTTTGCTAGCAACTCTAATCATTCCTTATCTCTCCATCATTTTTATTCTTTTATTTATTACGGTGCTACTAATGGTATTTGTCTGAGTTTTTTGGTGCATGAACACTCGCTTCAGGGCGTTAAGTCAAGAATTATTGTTTGACCCCGAAATTGAGAAAACGGCAAGGGCTGTGAGGGTCTCAAGCAGGAATCAATCTCCCTCTGCTCAGATGGCGGACAATAATACTCCTCCTCCTCGCACCGGGTCCATCAGGGACCATATGAAGCCAAAATTTGGAAATAACTCTTCTATCCTTAGACCGCAACTTATGGTGGCGAGCTTCGAGCTAAAAATGGGGCTCATAAATTTGATGCAGCAGGATCCCTTCCACGGGAATCCTCACGAGAACCCCAATCACCACATCGACACTTTCCTTGCAAAGTGTGACACTTTCAAGGCGAAGGATGTAAGTGATGATGCCATCAAGCTGCGGCTTTTCCCGTTCACCCTGAGGGATAAAGCCTCTTACTGGCTACGGGCCCATCCGCCCAACCATTTCACCACATGGGAGAAGCTGGCAATCTCCTTCATGGATAAATTCTATCCTCCCTCGAAGACTGTGCGGATCCGGGGGCCATCTCGAACTTCAAACAGCTCCCGCAAGAGTCCCTTTATGAAGCCTGGGAGAGATTCTAGGACCTCCAGCATCAATGCCCTCACCACGGGATCCAACCTTGGGACTTGGTGCAGAGCTTCTATAATAGGCTGTAGCCCAGCACCAAAATGATAATTGATGCTACGGCGCAAGGCGCCTTGCTTGACAAATCTCCTGAAGAGGCCATAGACCTACTAGAGCATATGGCAGCCAATAATCAGCAATGGAGTTAAGAACGAACCATTGTGACCCAGACCCCCGAGGTCAAAGATGCCAGCCATCTGTACTCTCACATCGAGACCTTGTGCAAACAGGTGGCCAGAATTGAACAGCGCCTGGATTCCATCCCTGCATTCACCAGCACCTGTGCTTATCCTCCTGCAGAGGATTATGCAGAGCAAGGTTACATTCCTAGTGAGGCACATTATGATGGTGCTGAATTATCAGAGTCTGTGCAGTACGTCCAAGGAGAGGGACGAAATTAATGGCAACACTCGGCTGCTCGAAATCATCCAGGATTCTCTTATGGGAATCCAAGTGGAGGGATGCAACCTCCACAATTTCAGAGACCGCCACCCCCTCCTCAGTAACAACATGGGCAGCCTCGGAATCAGCAACAGAGCGGGTTTAGGCCAGCTAGACCCTATCGACCGCCAGGTTATCAATTCAATCGGTCACCTCAGCAGGCCTATGCGCCAAATCCGCCTCGATCCAATCTGGAGGCCATATTGGAGACTTTTATGAGTGGTCAAGCCCGGTTCAACCAGGACACTTTCGCCCAGTTCAAGAGCATAAATACTTCACTAGATGAACTGAGAGGTCAGATGTCCCAGATTTTGAAGAACCAAGCGAGGTTACCCTCGCAACCAGAGCCAAATCCGAGGGCTCAAGCAAATGCTGTGGTTTCTGTCACCACACGTAGAGGACGGGCAACTAACCCCGTTATGATCTCGGTTGTGAACAAGGAGAGAGTCATTATTGAAGAGGCCATTATTGACGGTGATAAAGAAGAGGCTACTGAAGATCCTGCAAAGAATGAGGAGAAGACAGACCCACCATCTATCACACCCATGACAACGCCGTCTCCTGTTGATGTTGCAAAGAACAAAGCAAGCCGACCTCCCCCGCCATATCTACAGAGGTTGGCTTTGGCTAAGATGGAGAAGAAGTACTCCAAATTCACGGAGCTGCTGAAGGGAATCTAGTTAAATATTCCATTCATGGATGCTATCACGGTGATCCCCATCTATGCCAAGTTCTTAAAGGATCTGATCAAGGGAAAGAGGAAGCCCGAAGAGATAAAGCTCATGGAGGACTCCACCTCCGTTATAAAGAATCAACTCCCCCGGAAGCTACCGGACCCGGGGAGCTTCACCGTTCCGTGCTCCATCGGAGGGATGCACATCAGTCGAGCTTTGATTGATCTAGGGGCAAGTATCAGTTTGATGCCCCTTTCTATATTTGAGAGATTGCAGACTGGGAGCGAACTAGAGCCGACGAATATGTCCATACAGCTTGCAGACCATTCGATCACTTACCCGGTGGGCATAGCCAGGAATATTATTCTCCAGATACCCCCTGGGTTATGTGTTCCCGTTGACTTCATCATTATGAACATGCCCGAGGGAGGGAGCTCCCAGCTTATACTTGGCCGCCCCTTCATGGCGACGGCCGGCGTCTTAATTGACGTCCGAGAAGGGACTCTCTCGCTGAACGTGGGCAACATCGAAGCTAAGTTCAGGCTGCAGAAGCCAATGAGGGAGCACGTTCGTGAAGCAGGAGCTAGATACTTGGAGCTCCTGGAAGATGAAGCTGTGGGAGATTTTACTTTAGAGGCGGTCATGAAGGGCCCAATAAGAGCAGGAGTTGACGATGACGGCGACCCAACCTACCACAAAGCGGTCGCCGCCTACATCCGAGTGTTGGATGAGGAGTTTTTGAATCATTCTTCGCATCGTGAAGAACAGGAGGCCACGGGCTACGCAAAAGAGAAGCTTGAAGTAGACGGATACCAAATACTGCCGGATTGCGTCATCGAAAAGAACGATGCGTGAATTCCATACTCACCAAACGACTATTGATGAATCAAAGGGAGTTAAGCTCATGACTCAAAACGAGCGCTTATTGGGAGGCAAATTTTATTTTTCAACTTCTTATTTTTACTTTGTTTATTTGAGAAAACCAAACAAAAACGTTTCTATTTCTCGTAAAACTACAAAATAATAAAAATTTGATGAATCCCTCCTCTCTACAGGTTGGACATGAAGGGGCACACAAATCAAAGTGTTAAACGAAAGAAATTTGGAGGAGAGCAGCAATTTTGAAGAGCAGATCAAAGAAAAGGAGCTGAAAAGAAGATACAGCTTGCTCGATCGAGCTGCCCCTCTGCTCGGTCGAGTAGCGCAGGCACGAGAAAGAGGAGAAAAATGGTGTTCTGTCTGCGCGACTCGAGCAGCCCATGCTCGGTCTGAGCAGCGAGCTGCTCGACCGAGCAACCGCTTGTTCGGTCGAGTAGCGCAGGCTCACGAGAATATTGAGAAAACGACGTTCTGTCTGCGCGGCCCGAGCATACCCTGCTTGGTCCGAGTGATGATCTGCTTGCCCGAGCAGCATACTGCTCGGTCGAGCATGCGAGGGAGTACTCTTAAACTATTTATTTTTTTGTGTCTGACTCGATCGAGTTAGTCTACCCTATTTTTGTGGGGCCCACTTCCAAACTAGTTGGGTTTTTAACCCAACTCGTTTCATCCTTTTTACCTTAAACTCTAAATTTACCCTAAGCTACCCTAATTTACTGCCCGAGCACTCTCCCTCACCCCCTACTCGATCTCCCTAGTCGCTGTCGCCCTCCGCCTACGCCGCTGCCTGCGCCGCCCCTCCGGTCGCTCCACCTCCGGTCAGTTCCCCACCCCACCTCTCTCTCTATCTCTCCGTGCGCCGCCCCTCCGGTCGCTCCACCTCCGGTCAGTTCCCCACCCCACCTCTCTCTCTATCTCTCCGTCTCTCTCTCTCTCTCTCTCTCTCTCTCTCTCTCTCTCTCTCTCTCTCTCTCTCTCTCTCTCTCTCTCTCTCTCCCCCCTTCCTCTTTTCTAATCGACGACGGCCACCGCCGGCGCCGTAGCTACCGACGATGCTGCCCACCTCAAACCCCCCCCGATGCCCCCCGATTCTCCTCTGACATTCCCCCCTCTCTCATCGCACCGCACAAACCCCCTCTCCAATTCCCGATCGCTGGTGCCCTAAGACGGCTCCCGCTGCTCGATCGAGCACTCACAGTGCTCGAGCAAGCAGCCAGCCTCTTCTCGACGCAATCCTCCCAGGTGATCGAGCACGCTAGTGCTCGGTCCAGATCTTCCTAACGAGCAGCACTGCTCGGACCAAGCAGACATCTGCTCGGTCGAGCAACCCCAATTCAGCATTTCCCCTATTTTTGACTTTCTAATACTGATGTTTTTATTGTTTCTATTTTAGGTACTGTTTGCCTACGTCAGCAGCGACCACCGGGACTAGCTTGGGGGAGATCTTTGCATTCGCATCGCTCGCCCAGTCGGTACATACGTTCCTCTATTTACTTTATTCATACCGACACATCATTTTGCCATCTCCACGATGGTTTGCACTCGAGGAGCACCTATCCCTCCCATTCATGGGAAGAGGCCATCCATAGGCACCTCCTCTTCTCGAGCCACACGACGCCCTCGCCTCACCACCACCCCTACCCCCGTGGAGGAGCACGTGCATGGTACGTCACCCACGTCCGGCTCTTCTTCCCCACACCGCACACACACATCCACCACTACCATCCCCACAACTATCGTGCCTATCCCCACCACCGCACCTATCGTCCCCTCCTCACCTCCCACCATTCCCGTCGCTCTTCTGCCCTGTGTGCAGACGTTCGGCATCACCTTCCGAGACGACGACCACCGTGAGCGCTTCGTCAGGCTCTCGCAGCGTCGTCTCGTTCCCATCCTGTTTATAGACGTCCCCACCCTCCGTTCCCTTGGACTACTCCAGGGAGTCCATTGGCTGTAATGCATGATCGGCTTCGATCGTTTCCTCGGTGTCCATGCCCCAACATACACACCCCTCACCCTGGAGGCCCTTAGCTCCATCGCTCACACCCCGGCGGGCGATGGCATCACATTCCACCTTTTCGATCAGAACTGCACGATCACATACGAGATGATCCGCACACACTTCCACTTTCCCGCCATCCACGACCCCCGAGCCGCCTTCTCCCCAGACTACGACATTGGCACTTTCGATGCACCAGCTTTCTGGCATCGTATCTCAGGTCTGGACCACTACCGCCCGAGCCGGGCGAAGGCATCTTGCATCATGCATCTTTGCCTTCATTACACGCATTGCCACCTCGCTATGACCCTCTTTTGTAGGCCAGAGGTCGAGACCATGTCCCTCCCTGAGCTATCCTACCTTATGGGGATGACCCGACCACTGCGCTTCCACCCAGACGGCTCTCTCTGCCCCTTCGTACTCTCTGACGCAGCCCACTGGCTGTGTCATCGTCTCATTCACACTGCCCTCACTTACTACGTGACAGATATTTGTTGCGGCGGATTTTTCACGATTTTTGCACGGATGCTCGGCTTAGATCTTCCTGACGATCTAGTGACCCCGGTTGGCTCCACACGCCTGACTCTAGGTGTGCTTGAGCATATGCATATCATCAGGTCGTATGGGGCCCGTCACTGGACATATCTTGTCGACACCCACCACACGCCCCACATGATACTTCCTGTTGGATCTGGATCCTAGCCTAGAGGGGGGGTGAATAGGCTTATAAAAATAATTCGTGCAACCCACAAATAATCACATGTAGTTATAGCAGCAACCGGGTATATAAAAAGCAGACACAGAGTACACAGCAGATTTACCCTGGTTCGGTCGTCCCAACGACCTACTCCAGCCCCCAAAGCAGAACTAGTATTGAATAGCGCAATAGGTACAAAACCACAAGTTAGAGCACGCTCAGTGCACCCTCTACGTCTCTACACTCGCCAGGCTCTCAGTACCCCACACACTATGTATTCTCTCACTATCAATCCTAGTAATGCTTTCTACCAGCTAGTTCCAAACTAGCTGGGTCCCACTCGTCTAGCCCCAGCCAGACAAGTCCCAAAATATTCCCCAAAGATGGTAAGGTTTCCCCTACGAGGATCTAACACAATAACTACACAAAATAATAATAAATAGAGTTTAGGAATCTCAGTTTGTGTAGCGGTGATGTCCTCGTCAATCAGCACGGGTCAGATCTCGTCTGACGTAGATGTAGATGTCTTGTCAACTCAAGATGTGGATCTCCTTGCAACTATCGACACTTGGAATCTCCTTTGGGTGATGCCTCTGAATTTCAGCCAAGAGGACACTTGGAGATGGCTCAATCAATGACAGGTCGACACAGTTCCCAGTCCAGTAGTTTGGCTAACATTCAATGCATTTTGTCCCTTTGTTCTCATGTGATGCATCACCTCAAAAACAACTCTGTGCATGTAAAACATTGGGTAGCTTCTTCAACAAATATTTCGGCCCCTCTCTTTTTATTTTGCCTGCAAAAGAAACAAGTGGAGAAATCAACAAAAACGAGACATCATATAAAAGGAAATTGTCACTTGCATGCGTGATACACAAAACAAGATGGCTTGTTCTTTTTGTTGCTTGGGACTTTTGTAAAGATAATTCGGCCTGCCATATTTGTGATGATGCTTCTCAAAAAAAATCTCTGTACACTCCTTGGAACTTGATGGTTGATATCTCCTGGGAACTTGAACCTCTTTGTTTTAATTTACTAGAGAATCAAACCTCTTGTTTGGCTACTTGGATGAATGTACCTTCAATCATATAAACCAAAGAAACAAAAAGGAGATTCAACTATTTTATTTTTTTAAGAAAACATCCGGCCTCTTCTCTTTTTGTTTGGAGATTGGTGACTGCCTAATTTTTTCAGATGGACAAAAAAATCACGGCTGCTTCATGTTTTTATAAAAAAATCTGTGCAGAGCCTGTCACCAAAATTTCGGCTGACTCTCCCCTTTGATTGGCTTCCAAAAAAAAGAACAAAGTTTGCCTTGCTAATAAAAAGTGCACCCTCAAAAAGGGAATTCGGCTGCCTGGATAAGAACATGCACCTCTTCAAAGAATTATGAGGAACATCACTTGATGATTTTTGAGCACACAACTAAAACATGCGGCAGCTGCTCTTTTTAAAAAAAACAAACAACAAAAAAAATCCCCTTAAAAATGAGCACACAAAAATTAACGCAAGGAGCACCAAGCACACAAAAAAATAATAATCCTGCTCCTGTGTTTTGTGCGGCCTTTGAGGGTTATTTTTGTTTCGCTTGTAGAAATTCTGATCGGCCCTCTCTCTCAGATTTTGGCCACAGAGAGCTGCTCTTAGGGATTTTTTTCGGCTAGGGCTCTTGGGGAGTTTTTTTTGTTTCGTAAAATTTTGGCCAGCCTTGAAAAAATATTGTTTTAGCCGTGCCTCTTTTCAACCCTAGAGGATGGGTTTTTATAGGGTGATGATAGGGTGATGCGGTTACGGGGAATCCTATTTTGAATAGGAATTTAGAGATTTGGTTCTATCACTTTGCACCACAAATAGGAGATTTGATTTGATCAAATTGGGATTTGATAGCAATTCAAATTGAATATGAAATTGGAAATAGATATCTAATTGATTTGACCAAATCCCAAATAGATTCCATCTCTCTCCATATTGACCAAGTCAAATCTTCTTTGTGCACACACACTCCCTCTCTCCCAATATGCTATACGAATAGCAATTCCGCCAAAAGGTGAAAATATATTGTTTCGCCAATCTTGAAACACACTAGCACACACATTAGTTATCACGACACGTTTTTCATCATCAAACAAAGAGATCCTAGATCGTTGCATCCAACAATCTCCCCCTTTTGGTGATGACAAACCCATAAAAGATTTGAGCAATAGATGGGTGTGTGAAGTGTGTTGAAGGGTGTAATGGAAATATGATGTATGGATGAGTCATTCAAGCATTACAAAGCATGCACAACAGATAGTAAATATAAGAGCAGGCTCCCCCTTCTCTCAAGCTCCCCCTTCAACATAATTTTTCATGCTCCCCCCTTCAACAAATAATACCGACATCAAATCTGTCAAATCTATCTTTCATTTCTTTCTCCCCCTTTGTAATCACCAAAAGTGGATTAATGGAGTCACAAAAATATTTCCATGCAAAAATAAACAATTATTAAATGTAGCGTGCAATTTGCATGAGTTTTCCACAAAATAGACAATCCAAGCTCATAGGATTTCATAACAGGACTTCTCCACCTTTGTGTAAGTGTAGTGATATGACAATAAAGTACAAGAGGAGATTCAATTTCAGAAAATCAACCAAATCAATCCACATTGTTCAATTTTTCATGAATATCACTAGGATTGATTTTTCCTACCTCATCAAGGATGAGTTCAAGTTACCAAACCCCGAAACATGGCCTAAAAGGACTTTTAAATGCGGGGTGGCATTGCTTGACGAGTTATATACACCAACGCTAATGATTACCCATTTAGCACAAGTTGGATACTCGTGGGTTGTGTATTAGCCATGAAGTGTATCCATTTTTCATACGGAGCAATTTTCATATATTTTTTCATTTGCAATTTTTTTGCTCATTTTTAATTCATGACTAAACACTTCATATCCCTTAGAAAATTCAGAATTTAATCATTCCTACATTCACTTTCCACTATTCTTCAAAAGAATCTTCAAAAGCACTAAAAAGTCTATTATCGTGAAAGTGCAAATGTAGGTGTAGAAGTCAAATTCGAAATTTATGAGACATGTCATGGCTATTAAAAAGATAACAACATGTTCATGTAGCTACAACAATAATGAATTAACTTCTACAAGGGATAGATTTAATCATTCATACAATACCACTTAGGATAAAACATAAAGGGTATTCTTTTAAGCTCATTTTTTTGGTTTTTGGTTTTTCAATTTTTTTTGTTTTTTTCAGAAATAAAAACATTAAAAATCATGCAAGCAAGCACACAAAACAAAATAAAAACAAGCACACAAAACAATCTATAAAGGTATACGATGAAATGCAAAGAGGGATAAAAACTATACCTTCTCGTCGCTATTTGACGAAGGAGCTAAAAGAATGAGACATTGAAAAATTTTCTCCTCGCCAAATCTCCACCTTACCTACATGAAAGGTGTTAAGTGTGACCTTGGAATCCAACAAGGTCCACTAGTGTTAGCCATTATTGTTTTAGGAACCCACACTTGTTTAAACTTGATATTTGTGTTCCTAAATTTACAATAATATGAAGTGTGGCCTACATTATCACAAGTGAAGCACTTTGCATATTTGTTCTTAGCAATAGAGGGTACATTGTGGAATTTCTTGAATTTTTGCTTTTCAACGTTTTTCAGACCAAAACCAAGTCCTCTTCTATTATTGCCATATAATTGATTCTCTAAAATAATGTCCAACGATTGTTTTTCCATAGAGAATTTCTTAATGGCTACTTCAAGATGAGAGACTTTGGTTTTTAATTGTTTATTTTCTTCCACAAGCATCGTGCATTTACTAATAAAAGCTCTCTTGTTTTCCTCTTCCTTCTTTTCAAATTCAACCATTTTTCTTTTAAAGTCATTATACAACATGCAGAATTTATCATTAAGCTCTCTAATCACATAGTCTTTTTCTGTTTCAAGCTTAATCAAATCAAGTTTAAGCATGCTAATTTGGTTTAATAATGAGGGACAAGAAATACAAGGAGCATTTTCATCAAAGCTTTCTGTTTTCTTCTTCATGACTTCAATAGTAGACTTACATGCATTAAGTTCACTTTTAAGTTTTTCATTCTCTTTAAACACATTATCATCTCTAACTTGCATGTCATAATTCTGATTTTGGAGACATTCAATAGTGAACTCATGATCTACTATTTTATTTTGCATTTCTTCACAAATTTTAAGAAGTTCAGCTTTGCTACCTGACGGTGTCTCATCTTGGATCCCCGTCAAAGCCATGCAAGAATGGGCTTCATTTTCCTCCTCACTTTCAACTTCGCTATCCATATCCCATGTTAATACCTTCGCTTTTCCTTTTCCTTTAGCGAGCTGAGCAGTTTCATTTGGGCAATCCTTCATCAGATGTTCTCTTCCCTTGCATTTAAAACATTGCATTCTATCAGTAGATTTCTGATCAATAAATTGCTTGGAAGAATTATTAAAGTTAGAACGATTAAACCGGGGTGCCATTTCGTTTCTCCCATGCTTGGTCTTGATGAACTTTCTGAAGTTTCTCACCATTAGCGCTATGTCGTCATCATCATCTTCACTTTTGTCAGCTTTCAGAGCAAGGGGCTTTATGGCTTTCTCTTTCTCCTCAGGTTTCTCTCTTCCTTCAACATTTTGCAGTTCCAACTCATGGGACATCAAATTACCAATAAGGTCCTCCACCTTCAATTGAGACAATACCTTTGCTTCCTGGATGGCGGTGACCTTTGGTCTGAAAGAGCTTGGCAATGCTCTTAGGATCTTCCTCACTTGATCGAGGCTATCATATGGCTTTCCAAGCGAGCTAGACTTGTAGACTATGTCGGTGAACCTCGCATACATCTTTGATATGCTCTCTGATGGTAGCATGCGAAATCCCTCGAACTCTGCACTCAAAAGAGACAGTCTAGACTCCTTTACATGTGACGTTCCCTCGTGCGTCACCTCCAAAGTATGCCATTTTTCCTGCGCAGTTAAACAATGTGAGATTCTATTATATTCAGATTTATCAAGTGCACGAATGAGAGCATTCATAGCTTTAGCATTTAAAGAATAAGATTTCCAATCATCATCATCCCATTTGTCATTTGGTTTTTCAATCTCAACATTTTTTACTTTAATAACAGGCAGTTTATATCCTTTTTCAATTATTTGCCAGGCTTTATAATCAATAGAAATAAGGTAGATTTTCATTCGATTTTTCCAATAAGCATAATCACCTCCATTAAATATAGGGGGACGGGAAACAGACTGACCCTCAGCAAAAGCACTATCCATATGGTTATTCATGGTCAATCTTAGGCTGGATCCTAAAACCCGCATTGATACCACTTGTTGGATCTGGATCCTAGCCTAGAGGGGGGGGGGGTGAATATGCTTATAAAAATAATTCGTGCAACCCACGAATAATCACATGCAGTTATAGCAGCAACAGGGTAAATAAAAATCAGACACAGAGTACACAGCAGATTTAACCTGGTTCGGTCGTCCCAACGACCTACTCCTGCCCCCAAAGCAGAACTAGTATTGAATAGCGCAATAGGTACAAAACCACAAGTTATAGCACGCTCAGAGCACCCTCTACGTCTCTACACTCGCCAGGCTCTCAGTACCCCACACACTGTGTTTTCTCTCACTATCAATCCTAGTAATGCTTTCTACCAACTAGTCCCAAACTAGCTGGGTCCCACTCGTCTAGCCCCAGCCAGACAAGTCCCAAAATAGTCCCCAAAGATGGTAAGGTTTCCCCTACGAGGATCTAACACAATAACTACACAAAATAATAATAAATAGAGTTTAGGAATCTCAGTTT
Source organism: Scilla litardierei (assembly GCA_030789695.1). NCBI lineage: Eukaryota > Viridiplantae > Streptophyta > Magnoliopsida > Asparagales > Asparagaceae > Scilla > Scilla litardierei. Next base: position 138,983,359 of record CM061136.1, read on the forward strand.
GTGTAGCGGTGATGTCCTCGTCAATCAGCACGGGTCAGATCTCGTCTGACGTAGATGTAGATGTCTTGTCAACTCAAGATGTGGATCTCCTTGCAACTATCGACACTTGGAATCTCCTTTGGGTGATGCCTCTGAATTTTAGCCAAGAGGACACTTGGAGATGACTCAATCAATGACAGGTCGACACAGTTCCCAGTCCAGTAGTTCGGCTAACATTCAATGCATTTTGTCCCTTTGTTCTCATGTGATGCATCACCTCAAAAACAACTCTGTGCATGTAAAACATTGGGTAGCTTCTTCAACAAAGATTTCGGCCCCTCTCTTTTTATTTTGCCTGCAAAAGAAACAAGTGGAGAAATCAACAAAAACGAGACATCATATAAAAGGAAATTGTCACTTGCATGCGTGATACACAAAACAAGATGGCTTGTTCTTTTTGTTGCTTGGGACTTTTGCAAAGATAATTCGGCCTGCCCTATTTGTGATGATGCTTCTGAAAAAAAATCTCTGTACACTCCTTGGAACTTGATGGTTGATATCTCCTGGGAACTTGAACCTCTTTGTTTTAATTTACTAGAGAATCAAACCTCTTGTTTGGCTCCTTGGATGAATGTACCTACAATCATATAAACCAAAGAAACAAAAAGGAGATTCAACTATTTTATTTTTTTAAGAAAACATCCGGCCTCTTCTCTTTTTGTTTGGAGATTGGTGACTGCCTAATTTTTTCAGATGGAAAAAAAAATCACGGCTGCTTCAGGTTTTTATAAAAAAATCTGTGCAGAGCCTGTCACCAAAATTTCGGCTGACTCTCCCCTTTGATTGGCTTCCAAAAAAAGAACAAAGTTTTCCTTGCTAATAAAAAGTGCACCCTCAAAAAGGGAATTCGACTGCCTGGAGAAGAACATGCACCTCTTCAAAGAATTATGAGGAACATCACTTGATGATTTTTGAGCACACAACTAAAACATGCGGCAGTTGCTCTTTTTTAAAAAAAACAAACAACAAAAAAAAATCCCCTTAAAAATGAGCACACAAAAATTAACGCAAGGAGCACCAAGCACACAAAATAATAATAATCTTGCTCCTGTGTTTTGTGCGGCCTTTAAGGGTTTTTTTGTTTCGCTTGTAGAAATTCTGATCGGCCCTCTCTCTCTCAGATTTTGGCCACAGAGAGCTGCTCTTAGGGATTTTTTTCGGCTAGGGCTCTTGGGGAGTTTTTTTTGTTTCGTAAAATTTTGGCCGGCCTTGGAAAAATATTGTTTTAGCCGTGCCTCTTTTCAACCCTAGAGGATGTGTTTTTATATGGTAATGATAGGGTGATGCGGTTACGGGGAATCCTATTTTGAATAGGAATTTAGAGATTTGGTTCTATCACTTTGCACCACAAATAGGAGATTTGATTTGATCAAATTGGGATTTGATAGCAATTCAAATTGAATATGAAATTGGAAATAGATATCTAATTGATTTGACCAAATCCCAAATAGATTCCATCTCTCTCCATATTGACCAAGTCAAATCTTCTTTGTGCACACACACTCCCTCTCTCCCAATATGCTATACGAATAGTAATTCCGCCAAAAGGTGAAAATATATTGTTTCGCCAATCCTGAAACACACTAGCACACACATTAGTTATCACGACACGTTTGTCATCATCAAACAAAGAGATCCTAGATCGTTGCGTCCAACACTTCCCATCCCTCACCTCACCCACTTAGCTCCCGTCCAGCTGATCTGGAGTATTGACAGGGTCACCCTCTACCTGCACTCCACGTACTCGAGCCCCCGGGTGCTCCCGTCGAGGCACACGTCGATGACCGGGCGTCCCGTTCCCCCCGAGTACGAGGAGCACGACATAGCAGCCCTTGTTGCCGGCCTTCCAGCTCCACCTTTACCCCTACCTTGCTCTGGAGGCAATACTTCTACCACCTCTGTATCCACCACTTCCACCACTGTCGAGTCTTCGGGGACTGTCTCCACTTTTTGCCATGTGGCTCAGACCTCTGTCCCCACCGTACCCGTGTCGGAGGGCACCGATATTCAGTCTGCTCCTGATCTTTCAGATCTTGACTTTCTTGAGCACGACCCAGCCCCCACTCTCCCACCTCTTAGAGACCTAATAGCTTCACTGCCTATTTCTTTAGGATCCAACATTCCACTCACCGGCACATCTTCGTCGCCTGTATCCTCTTTCCTTACAGAGAGCGTCTCGACGTCTGTCCACACTGCTGTGTTGATGACTGCTTTGTCCACTATTGCCTCTGTCTCCACCACTGTTTCTCCTGATCTCAGCCACACCACCGCACACACCTCCTTCGCTGAGATCCCGTCGAGCCCACCCTCTCCCACTTTTCACCCGAGGCACAGTGTATCCTCTTCACGGGGCTTCTTTACGAGAGTGGTGTCTCTCGGCCATATTTCTCGACCTCCCCTCGACTTCCGTACAACAAACGGTCGTCTGACAGCGTTGGAGGAGTCGACTTCTCGCCTCCGACGGAATTTCGACGTCTTCGTACGCTCGACGACGATACATCACGAGAGAGTCGAGGCGGACCTGGCCTCCATTATTGACTTACTTCGGACACGTGGCCCACCACCAGTGATCGTAGCACACGCCCCACCACCCCGGCCAGCCACTGTGACTGCCCTCGCACCACTCAGTGCTCCACATTCACAGGCTTCAGTAGAGCCTGCTTCTTCCACATCTGAGTCGGTCTTCACAGTAGATCCCACTTCTGCCATAGTGCTATTTTCAGCTACGCCCTACACCACCACCACTGACCTCCCCACTGACCTACTAGTTGAGCCCTAGCCAGATCCTCCCACATTACCTAGTCCACAACAGAGGGACCAATCACCACCCCCAGAGGGTGGTGCCTCTGCTTGATGTTGTCCCTTCCCATTTTTGCCTCCCTCATATATTATTGTGCCCATCTATCTGTTCGGGGCCATGATCTTAGATAGCTTGGGGGAGGTCCCACACATCATCATTTTTCTTCATCATTGCATCATGTCATGTTTTTACTTCTTTTTGCACAGTTTTTATTTTATATTCCCCCACCCACCCACCCTATTTAGCATCATCTCCCGCCCACTAGCGTTTTCTCAGCAGTGAGGACACTGCTGGGTTTAGCTTGGGGGATGAGCACTACCGCTTTATTTTTTTCATTTTTTTCTTTTACATTTTCTTCCTGTTTCAGCTTTTTAGTTTACTGTTCCACCCCTTTTTCACTTCTTTATCCTTTTTCTCATTCTGCATCATGTTTTCTGCTTTTCGCCATGCATGCATCCTTTTTTTTCATTTTCCTATTTTCGCCGCCCTTTTTCTTTTTATGCTAAGGATGTTCTGCATGATGATTCTTCTCGTAGCCCTTAGTAGTTACTCACGATGCTTACTATCTGATGACATGCTATTAGGGTAGTTTCAGTTTTACTTTCTATATGCGTGCATATTCTTTTGCTGATCTATCTGATTTAATGCCTGAAATGAATTGAAAATCAAGTGCATGAAATACCATGCTAGTTATGAAAAAGAAAGTAAAAACATGACAAGATGAGTATTGTATGCTTGGAGCATCTGCTTTTTATCTCTTGGAGCATCTGCTTTTTATCTTTACAGTTCCTAGGTTCATGCATCACTAGAACACTTGGAGCATCTACTTTTTATCTCTTTCACTTCTGTTTGCATGCTTGATGTCATTGTGCTTAGTACTGCAAGCTTTTTCAGTGTTCATCTAAATGAAAGAAAATATCCATGCAAGTTATGAGTTTAGTTAGAGTATTATCTTATTAAACCGTTGTGCACCTCTTTTGAGTGAACCGAGAGATTCATTATTTTTCTTCTCCACATATCTTTACAGTTCTCTACATATCAGTTGGTTTCACCCCTACAGCTACCCTTACCGCATCTTACTTCCCAAAAATCCCAAAAAGAAAAAAAAGTATAGCTTCTAAATGAAAAAAATGTATATATATATATATATATATATATATATATATATATATATATATATATGAAAAAGAAAAGAGAAAGAAAGAAAATAAAGGAATAAAACAGTTTTTGTATCCTTTCATTAGAAGCAATCACATATACTGGAAAAAAGACAAAATATTCCATATCCTATTCCTAGATGCGATGCCTCAAGCTAAGCTTGGGGGGTGAACCAACTGGTCACATGAGTGAGTATGACATTAGAGTGGAGACGGTGCATAACGGGGAGATTTGATAATACTTAAACTTTACGAAACACTTTAGTTTTTGGAGATTTTTTCTGACTCGAAATGAATAATTGAATAGCATGACTCTTTCTATTCTCTACTGCATGCTGCGTGATTTCTTTATGCTCCATGTGTATCTATTGATTGAAAAGTGCATTACCAACTCTTTTTATACTAGACTCTATGGACTGCATGAGATTGATATGAGTTGACGGCATTATTTCAGTAGATCCCTATCTTTTGTCTGTATTGCATGCTAGACATATGATCTGTAAAACTTGAAAATACCATTAGCATGTATTTTTACTATTCTGAGCATCGTGATATACTGCTTAGGCTTGAGATCTGATTGAACAACCTTAGCACCCTCCATCCATTTCCATTCTCCTGTATTCTTATTTTTATTTCTTTTGATTTTTCTCCCGGCGTACTTAGTATTCGTTTTCCTCGAGGACGAGTAAGAGGTATGATTGGGGATTTTGTTGTGTCCATATTTTACACCTTTTCATAGCAACATGACATAGCATGTCATGCCATTTTCGCATCCAAATCCCATGTTTTCCTACGATATTGCAAGTCTAACGTTATATTCGAGTTTCGTAGTGTTTTATGAATTTTCAGGGATTTTGGAGCGATTTGGGACCCGATCTGGGTATGGACACATCTTTGGATATATTGATCGCTATTTTTCTTCATCTCTGGCACGTAAGTTTCTCTATCTTCATTCTATCGATTTGCTATAATGTTTTCTCTCTCAAAAATTGCATTTTTATTCGTCAATATCGTCATGAGTGAGTATCTTCTTCTAGGGTTGATGGGTTAGCCCTAAGACCGTAGGAGGAAGATGTACATCTGAATCCCTAGGTTGAATGAGGAAAAAAGGGGAGTATTTCGGTCGATCCTACTGAATCCTTGGGATAACCTGTACTGAGATCATGCCCACGGTCTGTAGAATTGATGTACTTAATGGGTATCTCTAGGATTTGAATAGGGAAATCTGTGGATCCAACCAAGACTCGTGACCATGCCCGGCTCGTGCCTTGAGGGGATCCATTGACGAACTATATCGCTACGATGACGGCTACCACTATTGCGTCAACGAGAGCCACCAAAATACCTCGCAATTCTAACCCACGAGAGTGGTACGAATTGGGAGAATAATCTCCTAACCCTAATGCAACGTAAGATTCTATTCCAATGTCGATACCCGACAGTATTAGCGGTGATCCCTAATACCCTAGTCCTTTTTATCATTAAATCAACAACAACACCGCAACCAATTCTCTCAACCCGATAGCTATCTCACTTCGAGATATAAAAGTGAGTTGAGAACTCAAATACACTGTCACTGCCCATGTGGGATCCGACATCCTTTATACTATAATTTGACATCGTCCGCTTGCGGATAGAGCCCAAAATTGACACCTAGGGGCCATACCACGCCTGTCAACTGTGACACCGCCGGGTGGAATCTAGGTGTAGGTTTTGGATGCGTCAGTCATACATCTTATTATTGCAAGTTTAGGAACACGAATATGAAATTCAGACAAATATGTGTTCCCAAATCTTTGATGACTAATATGAGTGGACCTTGTTGGATTCCAAGGTCACACATAGCATATACCATGTAGGTACCATGGAGATTTGGCGAGGAGTTTTAAATTGAACGGTTTCATTATATAGCTCCTTAGCCAAACGACGACGCGAAGGTATGTTTTTTATTATTCGTTGAACTTAATGCATGCCTTCATAGCATTTTTTGTTTCTTTTGCATGCTTGAACTATTTTTTATTTATGTGCTAGTTTGCTTGATTCTAGTTTGCTTGATTTATTATATAAAAAAATCAAAAAATCAAAAAGGTTAAAGGCAAAAAAAGTGCTTAATGTATATATTTTCCTTTGTATCATTCAAGTGGTATTAATGAATGAAACTCATATCCTTGTAGAAATCATTATATTATTGTTATAGCTACATGCGCATGCTAGAAGTCCTAAGTAGCCATGACATGTTTAATGAATTGAATAACTTGATTTCTACACCTACACCTTCACTTGCACTAGTATTGAATATTGTTGCACAATTGGAGATTCTTTTATGAGATGTTGGAAAATGAATGTAGGTTGAAAATAACTGAAAAATTTAAGGGATATGATGTGTATTTTCCATGGATAAAAATTGAGCACAAAATAATTGAATATGAAACAAGAAAAATGAAAAAGAATGAATATTGCTCCGTCTGTAAAATAGATACAATTCATGGCAAGTATACTACCCACGAGTATCCAACATATGCTTTATGGGTAATCTTTAGCGTTGGTGTATGTTACTCATCAAGCAATGCCACCCCCACCTCTAAGAGTCCTTATAGGCTATGCTTCTGAGGTGTGGTATCTTGAACTCATTTTTAATGAGGTGGGAAAAATCCATCCTAGTGATATCATGTTTATTGGAAAATTTGGATTGGTTTTGGTTGATTTCTATGAGAGTTTCCCCTTTATGCTTCAATTATTTAATCGTCACACTTACACGATCGTATAGAAGTCTACATTACTCTTTTCATTGAATTTGAAATGCTTATTTTAAGGAAAATACCATGCAAGTGCTAGTTGTAATTTATAATACTTTATTTTTGCATGTGACATGAACTAGACTTTGTTCGTACACTTTTGATGATAACAAAAGGGGGAGAAAATATTGAAGATTTGGTGCATTAATGCTTATATGTGCATATATTAGTATTGGTTTAAGGGGGAGCATTAATGAATAATTGAATATGGGAATATATGTTCAAGGAGGAGCATGCCATGCATATGTGTATCTAATTATTGTTACATCATTGCATGCTTGTATGCTTGTACATCAGGTGTTATATTGTTTCATACATCCTCACATTATCACACTTCACACACACATGTCACGATATATTATTTGAAACGTTAGTGCAAATCTTATAATATAGTTTGTCATCATAAAAAGGGAGAGATTGTTGGATAAAATGTATGTTGAATACAACGATCGTTGACTTCGTGTTTGATGATAACAAATGTGTGTGAACGTTCAAATGTGTGTGCAAAGTGTTTTCAGGAATGGCGTGCTTGTAAATCTTCAAAGTGATGACTAAGTCAAAAGATGGAGAATTTTCTATTCGCATAGCAAGTTGGACTTGGTCCAACATGGAGAGAGATGGAGCCAATTCATATCAATTGGGATTGGAACAAATCAATTATGGAGATTATCTATTACGCAATTCCTTTTCAATCCCAATTCAAATCCCTTCCAAATCCTATTCCAGTCACATCTCCTTGATTCTAGCCACCTCATCCATTGACTAGGAGATCCTCCATGTCGACCTCCCTTGAAAACCCTAGGCAATATCTATAAAACCCTTCATCTCCAAGAGAGGAAGGCTGTGGGGAAAAATAAAATTGAAGTGGTCGGCCAAAATTCCAAAGAGCATCCTATTGCCACAAAACCCCATGGCCATACAATTAAGAAACCCACGTAACAACACACTATTGTCTCTCTCCCATTGATTCAAGTTACATCATTTGACTGTTTTTTGTTTTGTTTGCAGGACAAAAGTTAAAAGAGAGAGAACAATAATAGGAGGAGGCGGCCAAGGTTTAAGGAGGAGAGTGCGAAAAACAAAAAGAAAGTTGTGGGATTAATTAGGAAGCAGGATTAACCAAGAAGAGAGCTCTTCAAAACAACATTAGCCGCAAGGATTGCCTACCCCATGTGCAGCCGAGATTGTTGACCTTCATCATCAAAGCTTCAACCACAACTTGTAGAAGGGCAACCGTTATTTTTGACCCCCCCCCCCCCCATGTGCATGCCACAATTTGCACATGGAACTACCTCAACTTGCTCTTGCCTCACGAAGAGCTAAGATTGTTTGCTGCCGAATTATTACGGGGTTTCAATTTGTTTCACGAAGAGCACAAGGACAACCTCAACTTGCACATTGTGTTTATTCTCCATTAATCTTGGTTTGTCTTGCAGATGATATAAATTGAAGATGCAACAAGAAGTCCCAGCCGTAAAGAGACCCAAAGTCGCAACTTAAGAGGGCTCAAGACCACATTGCCGCAACTTGCAAATTACCCCGATCATCATCCTAGCCGCAAGTTGCTATTGAGGACCAAGTTGCCGCAAGTGCCATCAAGGGATTCTACCTAGGCCGCAACATCATCCTAGTACAAACCCAATTGCCGTAACTTTCTAGGAGGAGTACTAGCCGCAACCTGAGTTGCCAAGAGACATCTACATCTTGCCAGACGAGAGCTGGCCCGTGCTGAATGACGGAGATGATGACGGCTACACAAAACTGAGATTTCCAAACTCTTATCATTATTTTTGTGTAGTATTGTTTGATCTCCGTAGGGAAAACTTTACTGCTTTTTGTGTGACATTTTGGGGTCTTGTCTAGTGGTGGTCTAGACAAGAGGAACTTGACGGGTGTCGTCAAGTGAGAGCATATATGAGGATTGATAGTGTTGAACACGGTGAGTGGGGTACTGAGCCCGGTGAGTGTAGAGACGTTGGTTCTCTAGCTATTAAGGTTGTGCATGTACACTATTAATATAATCTTTGCTTTCGGGGGCTGGACGTAGGTCGTGGTGATCGACCGAACCAGGGTAAATCTGTTGTGCATCTGTGATTGCTTTTTATTTACTCTGAATCTGCTACAACTGTGTGTGATTGCTCGTGGGTTGCACGAGAATTTTTACTAGCCTATTCACCCCCCTTCTAGGCTTAGATCCAGATCCAACAAGTGAGAGTGTGGGTCCTTGCTCGCGACGAATGAAGGACTCATGATGCATCAGCTAATGATGGCCCCTGCCCCATCGGTGTGGCATGCTTGGCCACCACTCCTTTGTCCTCTAGCATGACTGGTGACCAGGTATTTCTGCCATCTTCATTCTCCATGCGGTCCTTATTATCAGGTAGTGCAGTATAGTTGAAAATAGCTGGGGGGAACATTGGATCTTGCATGCATCAGGCCCATGTACATCTCTTACAGCATATCATTCCTCTGGACTTCATGAGCGAGAGCCTCCCGCATCCTCTCAAGCTTTGCCTGAGATATTGGAGGTCGAGCATCCAGGAGTATCTAGAGCTGGGCAACCAATGGGTGTGTGTAGGATCGAATAGTACACCCTTGAGGGGGGTGAATAGTGTGATCGAAAAATAAAAAAATGTGCAGCACACAGGCAGATAAAAATCTAGAAATCGCAGCCAATCACAAATGACACCAGATAAACCCTGGTTCGATCGAACCTCGACCTACTCTAGCATTCCCCAAAATCCACTACAAGATAAATCAGTCTCTCTACGCCTACAGACACCAGATAAACACTGGTTCGGTCAAACCTTGGCCTACTCCAACATTCCCTTAAATCTACTAAAAGATCAATCAGTCTCTCCACATCTACAGACACTAAGAACTTGCAAATCACATGCTCTACACTCACAAGCTCTATAGATTCGCAAATCCCATGGTCGACTAAACTAATCTACATAGCTGGACTTTGTCTCAATCCACAACCCGTGAATCAAGAATCTGAGAACTATGCCACGTAGATCTCTCACCACAAAAATAATGTAAACGAAAATACAAAGATAAAATTGTGATACGCCATAAAAATAAAAAAAGAAAAGTTCATAGTGCTTTGTTTATGTCGTCGATATGTCCACATCGATCTGCTCATAAATAGCTCCGTAATGGTTCTGATCGTTCGTCAATCAGAGGTCTATGTTGTAAAATAGGTTTTCATGAACTTTTAGGGTTCTTTATGCAATTTTTGAATTCTTCTGGGACTTTTGTGCAAAATCCTAATGGCAGGCATGTCCTCCAGGCTCCAGATCTCTGTACTCAGTCTTGCTAGCAACATGCGTCTTTTTGCTTGAAAAAAATTGTTCGGTTTGCCCTATCTTTTGAGTTGGATTTGATGTGACTTCTTGTGGATGGGAACAATTTTAATAATAACTTTTTCTCAAAAACAATCTCCTCCACACAAGAGAACTTGTTTGACCCAAACAAAAGCCTAACACTTCTGTTTCCCCATGCACACAAAAGACAAGATGGGTTAAGATGGAATTAAATACACATGTACTTACAATTTCTTTATCTCTCTTCCTTCTTATCTCTCTCTCCCCCCACCTGCAGCCGAAATTTTTCTGGGGTTTCTTTTGATGTGTGGCCGACCTTTTTTCCCAGCACTCAATCCCTTTTATATGGAAATTTTCATAGCCGACAAAGTTTTTGTTGTGGAATATTACAAATTTGACCTTCATCCCTTCACCCAACTCAATTGATTTCCTTTGCACTAAGCCACAATTAGCACTAATTGCTCTTGGTTAGTTGCATGTTTGGTGGGTGAGTTTTGACCTCCTTTTGTTTTTGTTTTGCTATTTGCTTTAGAAATAACTCATCCCCTAAATACTTTGCCTTGAGTATTGTTTATGCCCCCTTGGGAATTATCACACATGAGGCCTATTTTTTTAATCCTTTTATTTCCAGCCCCTTTGGTTTGCTGAACTCTTTTCAACCTGAAAACACTTAACAACACATCAAAGTATTTTATGAAGGTTTGTTATCATTAAACACGAAATCTTAGACTATTGTTTGCAACAGGGGGCCGTCCTCCGTAGCACTGATATCATGTGATCCGCTGGGTTTGCCCATGATAGTCTTCTTCGGTTTATCCATGGGAGAGGATGATGTGGATTAAGACAGGAATGGTGATGGAGATGTTGTGGAGGTTACTAGTGATGACAGCCTATGTAATAAAAATTGTCACACGTCCCTTCCTCTAGCACCAAACTATTGATGCACAGAATCTTGATGGGTTCATATCAGGTCACATGGACGAGTATTCTTACAACAGTTGAGCCTGGACAGGCTGGTTTTATCAGCATAAAGGGATAGATCCTTCACTGCCGCCTGAAACGGATAGAACACACGTCAGATGAACCGGAGGGGGGTCGCCCTCCGATTCGCCTCTAATGCTTAAGTTAGTATTAAGCGGATGAAAGATGAAGCATGGCTAGACATATAGCCGCTGCTAGGGTTTGTGAAATACTAAGGTTTTGAGATAGAGACTTATGGTATGATATTAGGCATACCTGATAGAGAGGGTTTCTGCCCTATTTACAGGGTCAGTGGATGGCTTGGCCAGGTTGTAACGCTCCGCTTCCCAGGATACCCGGGTAGTACAAATCATCCCAGGTATTCTCAGAGTAGCGAGTGTGAAGAAGAAAGAGAATGAAAGAGAGAGTGTACAAGAATGAATATGCAGGCCACTATGCATGTGTTGAGAAGTACACGTAATGCTCCAACACATAAACAACACAGAGAACAGAAGGCAGTACTGTACAAAGTCCAAACATCTAATTTATTAATTAAAGTACATCTTTTACATACATTATATCAGCACCGTGTACAAAAGTGGAAGTAACAAAAGAGAACTCTCTAGAAACCCAAAAAACGACAAAAAGGTCGCGGCTGAGCCAGAGTGGGCTCAACAGTCGGCCTATTTATCCGGGCGCACGCGTAAAGGCATGATTAGTTCCACGAATCTCACTGCACTGACCATAGTAAACTCCTTCTCGTTGTACCGAAATGGAGGTCTGATTTAAACGACCGGGTACAGCATACTGTACAACACACTCCATATACTACCCCAGGAAGTCCTACTGTACAAGTCGCCCGTGGTGGGCTCCATCTCTACCTCCAAATTGGGAGTGAACTCCTGTATCAGGTCTGCTCTGGCTGTACTGCTCTTAAACCTGGAAAAATGTAAATGGGACACGTCAACGCGTGACCCAGTTGAAAGTCTAACTAAATTAGATAGGGTCCAGTCTTAGAACTGCCTTATCTACTAAGGTCTGTCTACTAAGGAAAGACAACATGTCTATGCATAAAGTAAAGTGCAACAACGCAGATATGTAAAGAGCATAAAAAGAAAGTACTACACTACAACAAGAAACTCAACAGAAATTAAGTAAGGTGGCAGGTAGCAGACTATGTGCGTAAAAGTAAACACGAGCAGAGACATAGGTGAACATTCACATCTTATTAACACAGAGAACCACATTTTCCACATACACTTTATTAACATAGTCTCATGGATTCTAGAGGTGCACCCATGGATTCAGGAGGTGGCCCCCGGTATTTTCATGGCACGCTGGTCCATGTAGCACGTAGGTCCATGCCGTCTATCATACCACACATAGATTCAATAGGTGGCCCCAAGGATTCAGGAGGTGGCCCCGGCATTTTCGTGGCACGTTGGTCCATGTGGCACTTTGGTCTATGTGGTGTTAATTTTCATTGAATTCCCATTCTTTTCACCGCCACAAATGATGCTCACATAAACATAAACATGGTATTAAAACACAACCCATGGAAGAGTAACACAAAATTGAACATGTATGACATCTCAACACATCTCTATGCATGGGTAGGCAAACATAGGATTAACCATCTCATTCAAGCCACTAACTCATTCAAGCACGGACATATCCAATATATCATAGTATGAAACATTAACATTGTCTTTAGCATGGACATTCGTATACGGTATGGCCAAAACACATTAAAATTAACATATCCACATGGCATTAACCTATTGTGAAACATAATCTAATCATAAGCACAACCTAGTTGAAGCATAATATGGCATGTAGCATTGGCGTACAGGGTGCATGATTTGGGATTTGGCTTAATATAAATATAACATAAGGAGATGGCATGATAACATCACAATTGGAAGGAGTAATCACTTAAACCCCACCCACACGGTCATTTGGTGTAACCCACACGACAGTGTGGAGCATATCTTACGTAAATTAGAAAATGAGCAGGGCCGCACAGCCGTTTGGTGCTCCCACGCGACCGTATGGAGCACAACAATAAAAAATTAGAAATTCTTGATCACACTGTTGTTTGGAAATTCCACACGACCGTGTAGAAGTTAATATCAGAAATTCAACAGCACATCTACACTGTCGTGTGGCAAGCCACACGACCGTGTGGGGAAATTCTCAGCCTAAGTAATTGGGTCGCTCAAACGACTGTTTCACTCTATACATGACTGTGTTGGTCTGGGAAAAAAGGTTACACGCTCGATTCCCACGACCGTATCTACGTGGAATGGATCATGTGAAATGGGGGAAATCGCCATCAATGACACGACCATGTCTACATCGACACGACCGTGTTGAATTAAAGAACTACTTAATAAATACACAGCAACGACACGACCGTATTGACGACCGTGTTGAGCTGGAATATTACGCAGACGTCGACAGGACCGTGTCTAAGTCGACACGACCGTGTGAAGCTGCTGCTATCGATTGAAATGACCATGTCAAAATGATGTGTCCGTGTCGAGTCGAATACTGCCGATTTCTACATAAACTTACACTAATTACTACGCAATTCTAAAACTAAATCCTATCTAATCTAGTTAGAATTCCTACCTGGTCAAGTCTTTCAAAATGTCTTTGGCCCCTCTTCTACTTAATAACCCTCTGAGAGCTTCTCCTCTCTCAAGTTCCTCCTTCCAAGTCATCTTCAAGCTCTAAGATGATGGGTTGTGACGGAGTTGTGGTGGGTTTCAGTTGGTGGAAGAGGAAACAACAGCAAGGGATTAGGGGCTGGGCTTGCGTGAGCTAAGAAGGGAGATGGAGATATTTTTTCCAATTTTTCCTTTCTTTTTCTTTTACTTTTTCCTTTAATTTTCATACTTTTTAAATCTCATTAGAATCCTAATCATCCCCTCCATCCCCCGTAGTGACATGTGTCTAGGATTAGGTAGAAATTAAGGAGGAGATTACACCTTAGACAGCTAGGTGTTTTCATTAGGATTTTTAGGGATTTTATTTTCTAGTAATTAGGATTATCCTATTATTACAACATACCCTCTTAATACTAGTATTTCATCCAAATACTTACCCATTACAATTCAAATGATGTTTAAAATTATTTTAACATAATTTTTCCATTTATAAAAATTCAGGAAAATTTATAAAATACCCAAAAATTATACACGTAAAAATATGACCAGCAATACGTAACGTAATACTCGTACATATGGAAACAGGGTATTACACATGTCAATAGACCCCCCATGCCCCTTCATAAAAAACCCGTCAGGGGATTCGTTGAGACGTGGAGTGTCCACCGTAACTGCCTCTCGACAAAGGTGACTGCGCATCGCCTAACAAAGCAGGTGCACGTTGCCTCTGATAAAGTCGGCTGCACACTGTTTGACGAGAGAGGCTGCGTGGTTCCCCTGATAAAGCTGGTTGTTACATACATGTGGCAAGCCCATTGGTAATGGCTTGGAGAGAAAAAGGCGGTCCATCTGCCTGAGATTGCGGATTGTAGGGGCTGATCTTGCCAGGTGGACGAATGCTCATGTCGTGGAGTTGAACAGACGATCTCAGGGGGTTGTTCCGTAGAAGGCCACCATTGAGGGGCCGACCTGCTAAGGGTCGTCTTCATGGAGTCGAGTTGCTAAAGGAGTTGACCTCGTGGGGCCATCCTCAATAAGCTGCGTCGTTGATGGAATATGCTGACTGTCGTCGAGGTCTGGCTATCTCAGCTAGGCCCCCCCCACTGTTGGAGTATCATCTACATATACCAATGAGGAGCTGACCTGTGACAGCCCATATCCATCACTATACATATTTTCGTATTATTATTATTATTATTTCAAATGATTTTAAAATACGTTTGGATGATTAAAATAGCTTATATGAATTTTAAAATAGTTCATGCGTATACAAATTTTAGATATATATTATCAAAAAATGGTTTCACAAAAATTATATAATATATTTTTGTAATTTTAAGTACTATCAAAATGGTTATAAATATTTTATATGATATTTACATATTTTTCTATATAAATATCTTTGAAATAGTTTTATTAAATATTATCCTATATAAATGTTTTCAAAATAGTTTTAAACTATTATAAATATGATTCTATGATCCTTAACTATACTCTATAATTTTTACGTATTTTTCTGAGGTCAAATCAACCTAGAACTCGAAAACCTGTAACCACGACTGATAAACACGTTTTGGCTGAAAACTCAGATTTTCGTAGCTTAAAATTTTAAACGGACATTATTTTCATGATTCTCGCGACGATACGAACCAGTGGTAATGTTTCTGGAATTTTTCGGAGACTTTTAATTTCAGGGACAAAATCGTAATTTCATATATTTAATTACTTTTTACTAATTACTGTTACTAGCTAAACCTGTTTAATTACCTACATTAATTAAACTTAGCCCACCCGTTAGTAGCCCACGAGGATCTCACCTTAGCCATCTTCCATCCAAGCATAGTCAACCCTCCCACAACCACATATTAATTACCCGTATTCATTACTATTAGTATTATATTATTATTATATTATTATAAATATCCGCCAAAATCTCATATTCATCTCCATACAACGGAAAGCCCGAGCACCCTCCTCGTTTCTCCTCCCTCCCCACTCAAACCATCACCGCATCCCTCTTCTCTACCGCTTATCCCCGCCACCGGCCAAGCGATGACCCCCGCCTCTCCAACGAACGTCAACGCCGACCCAGGAGCCGATTCCACACTTTGAGCATCGACAGCCCATCACAAAATCACCCAAACCACGCTGCCACCTTCCTCCTATGGCCAAACCCCCGACGAGGCCTCCTCCACCGCCATTCGGCCTCCTCCACAACCCCTCCATCTGCTGCGGTGCCTCCAGCCTGCTTCCACCGCAAGACGTCGTCAAATTTTTCCCCGACAGTTTCCCTTCCTCCCACCATGTCCCCTCTCACCACAGCAAGCGGCACAAGCCCCCAAGCCGCTGCTCCGGTGAAATGCCACCGACAGTGCTGCCCAGGCAATGTTGACGCTACCAGCCCCTAGCTCCACCGATGCATGTCGCCCTCGCTGCTCTCTCTTCCATATCCCTACCGTCGTGCCATCGTAGGTCGCCGCCGCGGGCAGTGCTTTCCGCCGAGCGCCCCTCCGCTAGCCCCCAGCTCCCGCGCGTGCGAGCAGCGACAGAACGTATCGGGGAGAGATGAGGTAGAGATAGAGGGATAGAGGGATAGAGAGATAGAGATAGAGATAGATATACGTATATACGTATATAGATATAATATAATATAATATAAGAGGAAATTAGATAAAAAAATTGAAAATAATACAGGCATCTGAAAAATAAACTAAGACCACAAGAAAATCTAGCGCTTCGCCACGAACGTGTAGGCACAATGTCGTTGGAATTAGGCAAGTGTTTCTCCCATAATGGATTTTCGAAGTTTATTATATTTATGTCATTTTCTCTAAATAAATTATTGTCATCAATTTTCACGTAAACTTAGATGCACAAATATTACCATGAATCTACTATTTAAGATAAATATTTTGGCACCATGTGCATAAAATTCTGACATATGGATTTTTCTAAATAAATTGTGGAGCAACTTTAGTAATTAATTTTTAATTCAAAAATTAGTTTTTGGCCATTTAAAATTAGGAAAGTAGATTATTAACCTTTTAAAAATTATAAAAAAAGCCTGTTAAATTCAGAAAATTATTTCCTGCCTAGATGTACTCATGTGCTTCGTTTTAACTGTTTTTGAATTCATTGTGTATTATAAATGCCTGATTCAATGATCGTAAAATTATTGTATTATGAGTCGGTGACTTGTCATTCGCCATGAAATTATATTGAACTGATGCATGAACTCTGGAGACACTGTGGACAAGCTAGATGCATATGTAATGATGCAACTGTACAGAAAAGATCATATAACTGATGGAACTCTATGGTTATGCACACTATTAATCGGTAGAACACATATTTTTGACTTGACACTTGACTTGACCCATGGGTATTGGGGTAGTCTATGGTCACAGATGATACGGTAGTGTCTAGATCCTCTCTATGGCTACCTCCAACACACAAAAGAGAGGCAAGTAACTTGATCGTCGCCCAAGATATGGGGTCGGTAAGTAGCGTCACGGGTATGTTGAGTATTAATTCCCTGGATTTGGTTTTGATGATGAACAAACATAAATATCATGAACTAACTCTTTATGAGCGCAGTTATGGAGATCGTGTGCCTGAAGCTTCGTTGAAGCTCTAGGAGCATTATTGAAGTCAAGAGATTCGGATTGAAGCTTTGAAGACTGTTCGTCTAGCATAATTTTGTAGTCTTCTAGCTTCTTTTCGTATAATGTTAAGCCTTGAGTAGGTCTTACATTATAATCTTCATAACGCTCATATCTTAGAGCTAGGATTATCTTAGAAGCCTATAGAAACTTTTCCGAAGCTTCACGCTTCATTTCGCAGCTTCTTGTGCATCTTAGTTGGTTCAAGAAGAAGAACCAACTGACTATATTGTCAACTAGTCGGTTGATCGGTCCATATTTTACACCTTTTTTCTGCATGTTTTCACGCCATTTCGATTGCTCATATTGCGATTTTCACGAGTATTCGACGATATTGCATTACTTTTCACTATTTCTTGTTTTTGTCAGATTTCAGGAAATATAGAGCAATCGGGAGCAAAAATGAGCTTAAAGGACTTGCACATGTACCGGAGCGTTGCCTATGGCTCTATCGAGGAGCTAACGGCGCTGGAAGATGAGTGGAAGAAGAAGGAAATCGATAGAATTGATGAAGAGGCGAGGAGAAGAAAAGTTGACTCAGGCCACTCGGCCAAGTAACACAGCCCACTCGGCCGAGTGAAGAAGCGCATTCGGCCGAGTACAACTGATACGAAGGGATCTTGAGCCACAATGTACTCGACCGAGTGGTTACATCCACTCGGCCGAGTAGAGATCGCCACTCGCTGAGTGAGTCAGGACTTCTGAAAGAAATCAAAGCCGACTCTCTGGAATTCTGGGGAGAACATTAGAAGATCCACTCGTCGAGTGAAGATTCCCGCTCGGCCGAGTGAAGCCGATGACACGAGCGCCCAGATTTTCAAACATCCTTCCACTCTTTTGAAATCTGCTATCATTTCAGAGGTCAAAATATTTTTCTCATATTTTTTATGGATAGTAGACTTCATGACGGTTCCAACGTCGCTAAGAACGAGTCAATCGGAGGTCGGATGAAATCTGGGAAATTTCTGCAAGTCGATACTGCAGTGCTGGAATTCGCATGTCAGTGTCACTCGGCCGAGTGACATTTCCACTCGGCCGAGTGACATTTCCACTCGGCCGAGTAACCAGTTTTTGCCAGTTTTTGACAGAGTGCTATTTTCTGGAATTTCTGCAGGAATTTCCACTCGGCCGGTGAGCTTTCCACTTGGCCGAGTCGCGACTGGCGCAGAATTTAAGTTACGCGCAGATTCAGTTTTGGGCGCGGGTTTCAGAGGGGTTTTAGGCAGTTTTGCTAGGGTTTTTTGGGGGCTATATAAGGGGTTTATAGCCATCATTAGAGGGGGTTCCCAAAATGTTTTATTAGTGATTATTTTAGAGGTTAGGCCATGCCCTAGGCCCCCTCTTGGATCTAAAAGCTTGTATTTAGAGGTTTCAAACCGAGAAATCAAGCAAATTCTTGAAAAGACTGTGGATAGATCTAGAAAGGATTGGTCTATGAAATTAAACGATGCTCTATGGGTATATCGCACGGTATTTCGTACTCCCATTGGTACCACACCCTTCCGACTTGTTTATGGGAAAGCTTGCCACTGGCCGGTAGAGTTGGAGCACCGCGCATATTGGGCCATCAAGACATTCAATTATGACTATAAGAGTGCGGCGGCGAGGTGACTCTTAGACATCAATGAGCTTGACGAGATTAGGCGAGATGCTTACGAGAGCTCAAGAATTTGCAAAGAAAGGACTAAGATCCTCCACGACGCACGCATAACCGTCACGGACTTCAAGGTCAGAGACAAAGTCCTACTATATAATTCCAGACTCCGACTATTTCCTGGGAAGTTGAGATCACGGTGGTCCAGACCATTCACCATCAAGCACATACAACCGGGAGGAGCCTTTGAGTTGGAAGGGAAGGACAGAGCCACATTCAAGGTAAGTGGACAACGGCTCAAGCGTTATTCCAAGGGCATCCCTATGGGTGAAGTAAATAGAATATATCTACTCAAGGAACGGCCAAATGATCTTTCATATCTCCTCGATGAAGTGATTGAAGAAGCAATCCCCCACTCTATTGGCGCTCTCCATGACGATGGCTTCGAAGAAGGCAAACCTAGTAGTGAAGAGAAGAAGTTGGAGGACCCTCCAGATAGCTCCACAGACGATGATGAAGGCGACGCTGATGTCGCAAGAATACGAGAGCTTTGCAAGCTCTCAACGGCCAAGAATCCAAAGAAAGCTCCACCGAATAGAAGATCGGTGTCACCGGTCAAGAAAAAGATAGGAACTAGCTCAAGCTTGGGGGACTTATCCCCCAACATTACCCATGATGAGGGGGCACCGAGGAAGACCACGGATCATCACGACCCAAATCCAAGTGACCTTCCCGGGAAATTTGACGGGCGCATCTCGTATGCGCCCAACATCACGAGCTAAACGAATATCTAAAGGGGTCGAGCTCATGACCTTAAACGAGCACTTGTCGGGAGGCAACCCAACGGTTCTTGCATTGTTTTTATTTGATTTTCAGTTTTGGTTTAGACTTTTATTAGTGTTTAGAGTCTAGTGTCCATGAAAATCGTGACAACGGGTCTTAATTTTCATGACAGGAGAAGGAGAAAGGGAGATCACTCATATGGAGGATGACCATGGCAAGGAAGAGCGGTCTAGGGACGCGCTCAGGCCTTAGGAGGAGGAAGAAACAGACTGGAGGAAGAAAAACAGAGACTGGAGCGAAAACGGAGAGCCGATGCAGAAAAAAGCACTTCACTCGGCCGAGTAGCTTTTATCACTCGGCCGAGCAAAGACTCCACTCGGCCGAGTGGAGCACCAAACAGGGAAGTTTCTGCAGACCAACTCTCTGTCACTTTCTGTAACTTTTAGCCGTAATTGCCACTAGGCCGAGTACCTTATCACTCGGCCGAGTGAAACAGATACCCTTCTAGCTCAAGAATTGCTGAGTGGCAGAGCCACTCGGCCGAGTGGAGTTTCTCCCTTCGGCCGAGTGAATCAAAGCCACTCGGCTGTGTCGTAAGTGGCGAGGAGAATTTGAAATTTTTTTTAGTTTACGCCACTCGGCCTAGTGACATTGTCACTCGGCCAAGTCGTAACATTTTCTATATAAGTAGAAGCGCAGCGGGCACGATTTACGATACCAAAGTTTCCCAAATTTTGCCCGAGCCCGCTGCCGATTACGCTTCCCTCATCCACACCAACTTTACCTCGCCCGATTCGCCCATGTCGACACCCGAGCCGGCCCCCACTCGCCGACGACCGACGCCCCGTCGACCGTCGACGACCGGCCACCCCCCACCGCCGGCGCCGCCTCCGATCACCCCTCTTTTGCCCCAAAAACCCCATTTCTCCCCCATTTCTCTTGATTTGTACGCCCGTGAGCCCCTAATCCAAATTAATTTCCATATCTATCTATTATCCCCTATCTCCCCCATATATATTGAATATTATTCGCTGATTTGATCGTTTGATTTGCAGGCTAGCTTGGGGGAGCTTTGGGGAGTTTTGGACGCACTTTGAGCTTCGTAGCGGAGGTGTCTCTTCGCACACACTGCTGATTGCTCTCACGGCGTGTTCAGATATACTCGTTCCATCATTTAGCATGTCGCATTACTTACTTGGTTGGGACACGTCTCACGGCACACATGTCGCCGTGCACTAGGCCACGTACACGGGGAGCCGCCGCTTCAAAGCGGAAGAGGACCGATGATCCGGGTCCCTCTTCTGCTAGGGAGGACTCCCCTCCACCTAGCCCACCACCACCTACACAGCCGATCCCTGCTGATCCCGTCCCTCCACCCGCTCCCGCCGTCGGGCCGATGGGGATAACGTTTCGAAATGACGCACACCGCGCTGATTCGAGCGTATCTGCCATTGCTCGATAGTACCCTCTAGGTTTGCACACCTAGCCGAGCTAGACCGCCTAGGGGTACTTGAGGGGCTTCTCACGTTGTACGACAACGTGGGATGGCGTGATTTTCTGGCGGTGTCGGTGGATACTTACATCCGTCCGACACTAGAGGTCCTTAGTTCCATTGACCGGATCCCTGGAGGATGCACATTCCATTTGATGGATCGAGAGTGCAAGATCACTCTTGACATGCTTAGAGCATTTTTCCAGTGGCCCGCTGTCCCGGTCCCAGACCGCGCCTACGCTCCCACGCACATCCCACCCCCGTCGTTCGACACCCACACCTTCTGGACACGGATCACGGGATCCCCACTCGGCTTTGACCCTAGTAGGGCCAAGGCCTCAGCTATCCTCCACCCCTGCCTCCGCATTGCACATCACCTTATGGCGACTACTTTCCTAGCGAGGTACGAGCCTAGGACCATGTCTACGCCAGAGCTCTACATGCTCTATGCGATGACTCGCCCTAGGGTTCTAGATAGGGGTAGTGACGATTTGGTCCCCGCCGTAGAGATCAACATTGCCAGTTGGTTTTTAGACCGCATTATCATTTCGGTGAGCGCTCGCTCACCTATCTGTTGGGGCAGTCTGATCACCCTTTTAGCACTTATGACCGGCGTCGACCTACCTGACGACTTGCGTCGAGCTCCGGGCACCACTACGCTTTCGATAGATGTTATGGCCCGGATGAAGATGCTTCGTCCCCACGGTCGCCAGCACTAGGTGTGGTTGCACGGTCCTTTCAGTGCCGATTACATGGTTCTCCTGAGCCCAGCTCGGACACATATTGGACCGGCTCATGGGGACCGGATTCCAGGAACGGATATTCTTATCCCCACCGCCTACGTGCTTGAGCCTGAGGATGCTGAGCATGCACCCCCTGCACCACCTGTCGACCCTGTGATCCCTCAGCCTGCGCCTGCACTGTCTACACCTCCCGACACCTCTGTCCACACGTCTGTTAGTGTCGGGAGCACTTTAGCTGAGTTGTCCACCACCACCACCAATGCGCCTATTTCCGTCGAGCCCATTGCCACACTGAGCCCCGAGCGTCCTCCCACCATTATTGAGAGCGGCAAGTCTTCCTTTACCGCTGCCGTGGAGACCCTCTCCCGATTGCGGTCCACGACTCCTGGGGAGTCATCTTTTGTTCCCTTCGCAGCCTCCCGAGTCGTCGACCTTTCGATCTCCACCGCCCATGTCTTTACCGAGAGCGTCATGACTTCTGTTCCCACGTCTGCGTCACTGACCTCTCCCACTGCCTCGTCGCCCATTTTGACTTCTACCTCTGCTGTTGCTACTTCTGCTTTGACCCAACTTGCGTCCCAGCCTCACACTGAGGCTGGGCATCACGTAGTGAGCACAGCGCCACTACCCCACTACCCTGCTGGACCCGTCCTGTACACTGCCCACGTGAGACAGCCCCGCATTTCACCTGTTAGACCTATGCGTCCCTCTGCTCCACCACCCCCCGACACTCTAGTTTAGAGCCTTCATACTCTTGAAGGGGCTGTTAGTGGACTTAGAGGGGACTTTAGGGCTCTCTCCGCCACAGTTAGTTCCGTGCAGACCCGCGTCGCCATCCTTCCCGATATTCAGGCTTGCCTGAACCATATTCTGGCACGTCTGCCCCCACCACCGACACCCACCCAGCACCTTCCATGCCCACCACCCCCACCACCACCTCGGCCACAGTACGATGCTGGTGCAGCGCCACCACCAGCTTAGGCACACTCTTGATGCCTCTGATATTTTTGTCGTTTTGCTGCCCGTTTGTTCTTGGGCCTGGTGATTTTTGCCCCCTCCTCCACATACTATTTTGGTACCTATTTGGTTATATCTTTTTATCTCTTTTTGGGAGTGAGGGAGAGACTTTTTGGAGACACTTATATCTGCACCATATTGATCTTTGCATGCATCACATTCATTCACATCTTATTTTCTTTTTGTTTTTCTTTCTTTTTCATCATGCATGCATCCTCACCCACCCCACCCACTTCACGTCTCTCGGTGTGCTACACTTTGCACATTGAGGACACTGTGCACTTCAGCTTGGGGGAGTGAGTTCTCACACTTTTTATTTTTTGCCGCCCTTTATTTTTGATTTCTCACATTTTTTCCGCTTTTGCACTTATTTTCACCACTTTTTCGTTTTTTTCTACAATGCATCATATTTTCCTATTTTCTTTGTGTGATGCATTGTATATATAGTTCCATTTTCGTTTATCTTTATTTCTTTCATCTTTTTCTAGAGATTACTTTTCTGTGATGATGATGACGTGGTGTTAGCTTATCTCTATGTGCATGCTATTTTGTCATGTCATAGCTTTTGTTTCAGATATTATATGCTATGTTCTACTTTGTATTTGAAATAGTAACCCACTCTTTTTCTATATGAATATGGATGAAATTCTGTTATTAGCTGATGTCTGATGATTCATATGTATGCTTTTCATAGAAAACACACCAAGCTTCACACATTGATTGCTTATATCTGGAGTACTGCTTTCCTTTCTCGTATCACTTCTTATTGCATGAATTGTACGCTTCACGTTCAGGTTAATTAAATGTTTGCTAGGATGATATATCTGGACTAGTTTACTTTTTGAGATTAAACTGAGTAGATTATATTACTCTGCTGAAAGTTGTCATGCACGTCCTATAGAGTGAACCGAGCGATACATTTATTTCTTTCTCCACATATCTTGAGCATTATTTCTCTATTTGAAATTCATTGGTGAATCCCCCCTTAGCAAGTCTATTATCGGCATTTCCCCGCTAATATATCCCATGCTCCAATTCCCCAAAATCAAAAAGGAAAAAAAAATTGAGAAAAAGAGAAAATTTAAGAAAAAGAAAAGAAAAGAGAAAAGAAGTTTATAAACGATCACATCTCATACTCTTTCTCTCTTTCTTCCCTCTTTTGTTTTTATTTTTATTTATTTTTTTGGAGCTTCAAAAGAAATGGGAATGTACATATTGATTTGTTTATGCCACCGCGCTTATGGATAAGCTTGGGGGAGAGGATCCAATGATGTGTGAGAGAGTGGCTACCTGACTGTGCATGACAACCTAAGCTAGGTAATTTTCTTTACTTGGTAAGATCACTAGAAGTTTTGCGAAATTCAGGAGTTGACACTTAGCATTCATTTCATGAAAACCATACTTTTCTATTCTTACTATTCCATATTGTGTGATATCTCTTATACTCCTTATAGAAAGCATTCAATTGAAAAGTGTGTGATCTATGATTATGCATACCGCTTTAGATGCTTCAGACGATGTTAATCCTAGAATGATTCCATATTTCATGCTATTTTGATATTTTGGGGTTTTCTATTTCGAATGCATCATTATAATATGATATCGAGATAAAAGTCTGTGACATGTGTTTTATATTCGGTGTATGCTATATGAGTAAACAAAACCCACGTCCTGAGAAAAACGATCTAGCACCCCCCTTCTTCGCTTTCTATTCTATTTTTATTTCTATTTTCCATCTTTTTCATTATTTTACCCATCGGGTTCGCTTTTTACTCATCTTCCTCGAGGACGAGTAAGAGGAAAACTTGGGGGATTTTGATCACTCCATATTTTACACCCTTTTTCTGCATGTTTTCACGCCATTTCGATTGCTCATATTGCGATTTTCACGAGTATTCGATGATATTGCGTTACTTTTCACTATTTCTTGTTTTTGTCGGATTTCAGGAAATATAGAGCAATCGGGAGCAAAAATGAGCTTAAAGGACTTGCACATGTATCGGAGCGTCGCCCATGGCTCTATCGAGGAGCTAACGGCGCTAGAAGATGAGTGGAAGAAGAAGAAAATCGATAGAATCGATGAAGAGGCGTGGAGAAGAAAAGTTGACTCCTGAAACAGGCCACTCGGCCGAGTAACACAGCCCACTCGGCCGAGTGAAAAAGCGCATTCGGCGGAGTACAACTGATACGAAGGGATCTTGAGCCACAATGTACTCGACCTAGTGGTTACATCCACTCGGTCGAGTAGAGATCACCACTCGCCCGAGTGAGTCAGGACTTCTGAAAGAAATCAAAGTCGACTCTCTGAAATTCTGGGGAGAACATTAGAAGATCCACTCGCCCGAGTGAAGAATCCCACTCGGTCGTGTGAAGCCGATGACACGAGCGCCCAGATTTTTCAGACAGCCTTCCACTCTTTTGAAATCTGATATCGTTCCAGAGGTCAAAGTATTTTCTCATATTTTTATGGATAGTAGACTTCATGACGGTTCCAAGGCCGCCAAGAATGCGTCAATCGGAGGTCGGATGAAATCTGGGGAATTTCTGCAAGTCGATGCTGCAGTGCTGGAATTCGCATGTCAGTGTCACTCGGCCGAGTGACATTTCCACTCGGCCGAGTGAGATTCCCACTCGGCCGAGTAACCAGTTTTTGACAATTTTTGACAGAGTGCTATTTTCTGGAATTTCTGCAGGAATTTCCACTCAGCCGGTATGCTTTCCACTCGGCCGAGTCGCGACTGGCGCAGAATTTAAGTTACGCGCAGATTCAGTTTTGGATGCGTGTTTCAGAGGGGTTTTAGACAGTTTTGCTAGGGTTTTGGGGGCTATATAAGGGGTTTGTAGCCATCATTAGAGGGGGTTCCCAAAATGTTTTATTAGTGATTATTTTAGAGGTTAGGCCATGCCCTAGGCCCCCTCTTGGATCTAAAAGCTTGTATTTGGATTGAAGATCTTCATCAAAGCTAAGTATTTTGTCCTTGTTATTTGAATCTTTGTTTTTCTATCCTTTTGTATGCAAGCAATGATTTTTATTGATTCTCATATCGTTATTGCTATGCTTGAGTAGATTTGTTGTTCTAGGGCATGGGGATGAACCCTATGGATCTAATTTTAGATTTGTGATGAATGAATTTCTAAATTGCTAGAATTTCTAGGAGGTTAGGTTGTGATCGATTTATTACGGATAGCTATGGATTTCCATCGATTGGGGTTTGCAAGAGATTGGATTCTGATCGATGGGAAGGCCTATATATTCGATTTAGGTTTATAATCGAGATTCTCTAGACTTGGTTTGCAAGAGATTGGACCAAAGCTAGGATTTTTATTATAACTCTATACACATATTCGTTTGCAAGAGATTGGACGAATACGAACTATCACAACCTAGATCGTAACTCGAGTTTGCACGAGAGTGGGCTCGAGGGGTGATTGGACGATGATGTCGATCCTAATGCTAGCGGCTTAGGCTAGGGTTTGCAAGAGATTGGGCCCTATCCTAGGGTTGCTATAGACCGACAATAGCGAGAGAGTGTGAACTTGGTTCTCTATTCAGGTACGACTAGTTCACCTCAACACAAGCCTAGTAATATTTAGATTCACTATTTACAATGATGTATGACGATCCGTAGTGGGGATTCCCTAGCTCTAGACTCTTTTATTGTATTAAATTTGAATTGATACTTTATCCGACTTCTTTATCACCGACACCGACATCCACCACCATTTCCATTATATCATTCCATAACCATCTCCACCAATAAAACATTCGTAGTCAAACCAACCTAGGATAGATTGGAGCCAACACCACCTCCTCGTGTTCGATACCCGCTCGTCACTTGACCATGCGCTTGCGGTAAAACTACAATCGTTCTCCGGGTGTATATCCGGGGCTGATCAAGTTTTTGGCGTCGTTGCTGGGAAGGTGTTTCTCGTTGGGTGCCAATTTGTCACAATTAGGTTGATTAGACTACGAAAAAAATTTAACAAAAAGAATTTTTCACCCCGCCACCATTATTATCATTTCTATATTCTTTTGTGCCACTAATATTTTTCTCCAGGTATTTATCTTTGTTGATCAGGTGCTATGGATTATACTACGTGGACCACAGATTTTGATCAGAGTGTTCAAATGGGAGAATACTATTATGATTAGAGTGCTCAGATGGGAGAATACTTTTTTGAGGAAACGCACTGGCCCGAGCTTGATGAGAAACAAAGGATTTTTTTTGATGAGATGCATGCACACCAAGTTGAAATATAAGCCAGGCTTGATAAGGGCACCCTTCAATTGGAATGCAAGAAGAGGGAACTTGAAATGAATGCGCTCATGCTTAAGGTTGCAAGGATTTCCAAAGATATCAATTCTGCTTCTTCATTTTATAGGCAAGAAGCATCACCGGTCATATTTCCAGAGCCAGAATGTGCCGTCATCGATCCCACATCCTACGATACAACTATTGCATATAAAGAATGGATGGACGAAGAGGCCGCGGAGGAAGCAGAAACTAAGTCATATGTGCAGCCAGAGGGGGACGCATTTCAGAGATTATTGGATGGCCTCTTGGAGTCAGTAAGGTTTGCCGGTTCAGAGAGCATTACAGCAGGTGATGCATTTGAGCTTCGATTTGCAGATTTTGTTATGAACCGTATTTCAGCTACAGGAACTATTGAGGAGGACATCCATGTCAGTCTTGAGGGGGATAGACTATATTTTTGGATTGCCTGTGGGCATTCCCCTCCACATGATACTTCCCCACAAGTTGACACACCTGAGCAACCAGCATCACCATTCCAGAGAGAGCCTACATTGATAGTTGATGAGAAGGCAAAGGAGCACACTGTCGAGCCAGAGCAGAGGAGGCCTCACATGCGGAGCCAGAGCATGCTTTTGAGGAGGCCTTACACACAGAGCCAGAGCTTATCACCGAGGAGGTCGTGCATCGGGACGAGGACACAGCCATTCATGAGGATCCCGAGCACTACCCTCCTCCATTAGAGCTTCCGCAGCCACCTCATCCTTTCATTGACGCAGAGGACTATTCTACAGGGCTTTTGGTCCCCCTTCTGGATACACATACATATGAACAAAAGGTACAATGGGATGTATACGAGGAGGAGAGCGAGGAGTTAGCACCCATGGACGCATATGAATATGATCAAGAGGTGCGCTGGGATGAGTCTGACGATGATGAGGAGCATCTTGATGAGGTCCACACCTATGATCTAGATTTACCTGAGCAGCATAGAGAAGACACCATGGAGACAGCTATCACGGCACGTGAGGATATTAGATTATTCCCAGGGAAGTATCGTCCACCATTATTTATTCCATATATTTCTATAGACGATCCTCTTTGGGATACTTTTATTACGAGGGTGAATTTTTTGCAGCGAACTGATGCATCCTATTCTCTGCAGGGTACAGGTGGAGTCCTTGTGGGAATGCTGGAGGATGCATTGCTGGAGTTCGTTGGAGTCCATGGACACATGCATCTGGTAGAGCCACGGAAGGAGCAGTTGGAGCAATTGCCTGCACTGATCACTCCGTATTTTACACCTTTTTTCTGCATGTTTGCATGCCATTTAGATCGCTCAAATCGTGTTTTTCACGTTTATTCGACAATATTGCGATGCTTTTCACGATTTGTTGTTTTTGTCGTATTTCAGGAGATTTGGAGCGATTTGGAGTGATTCTGAGATGCACCCACTCCGGAGTGTCACCGACGACTCTCTTGAGGGGTATTCTGCGATTGGAGAGGAGTGGAAGAAGAAAGAACATCGTAGGAGCGACGAAGAGGCAAAAATACGAAGAATGGGTATTTTCAGCATGCCACTCAGCCGAGTGAAGGAGTCACTCGGCCGAGCATAGACAGCCCGCTCGACCGGCCAGAACGGGCACGCAACAGAGCTAATATCAGCGTGCACTCGACCGAGCATCGCCAGACCACTCGGCCGAGCACCGAGCCATCCCTCGCCCGAGTGGAGCCAAGACGACGGCATCAAAAATGTTGAACTCTCTGGAATCCGTCAGTCAGCCCCAAAGACCGACTCGGCCGAGTGCCGAACGACTGTCTGCCCGAGTGAAGAACGCCCATTGGCCGAGTGAAGAAAAGTCACTCGGCCAAGTGACTCCCGGGGAGACGACCCCTAAGACCCCCAACTCTCTGGAATCTGTCCGGGTCTCTCACTCGGCCGAGTGACATTTGTCACTCGGACGAGTGAGCCGCGCTGCCTGTAGCGTAAACTGCGATTTTGAGGCTGCGCAGGGGCATTTTCGTCAGGATTTTTTGGGCGATTTTGGGGGGGTATTTAACCCCAGTTTTTAACCTAGTTAAGAGAGATTTTGCAAAACTTTTGCAGCCCCTTTTTGATTTACTTTTTAGGAATTAGATTTAGCTTTTAGGGAGGAGAGAAAAGTGATATTTTGTTGGATGCTAACTTGTTCTTCATTGGTTTGTCTCTCTCTCCCTCAAAAACTCCATTTTTATTGATTTATTGAATATAGCTATGAATTCCATGCATTTTACTTGTGAATTTCTATTGGATTTGATTATGAATTGTGAGTAGTTTCATCGGCTTAGAGCGTAGGGATGAACCCTACGAGCCCAATTTCAAATTTGTGATGAATTGGTGAAACAATTGCTAGGATTGATTAGGGTTAGTTTGTGATTGATTTAATACGAATAGCTAGGGATTCATACCGATTGGGATTTGCAAGAGATTGGATCCCAACTCGATAGGAAGCCCTAGAAATTCGAATTGGGTTGCAATTGGATTTCTCCGAAATCGGTTTGCAAGAGATTGGACCAAAACTAGGGTTTTCGATTGTAATTCTATACCAATACCCATTTGCAAGAGATTGGACGGGTAGGAACTATCCCAACCTAGGTCGTGGCTCGAGTTTGCACGAGAGTGTGCTCGAGATACGATTGAACGATGATGTTGTTCTTCACGCTAGTTAGCCTAGGTTAGGGTTTGCAAGAGATTGGACCATACCCTAGGTTTGCTATAGACCGGCAATAGCGCGAGAGCGTGAGCTTGGTTCTACATTTAGTTGCAACTAGTTCACTAGAATTTCACGTCTAGCAATTGTTAAACCTACGAATCACAATGATATAGATACGGCGAGTAGCGGGGATTCCCTACCCCTAGGCGTCTTTATTAATTTGTTATTTCTTTTATACAATTGAACGATTGTGACCGCGTTTCTGCGAACATTCCTCGACTTTTTCTATAGCCAGGTGATTGAAGAAGACACTGTTATTAGGCCTCCCTGTGTTCGATACCCGCTCGCCGCTACACCGTGCGCTTGCGGTAATACTACAGTGTCACCGCTCCGGGACGT
Source organism: Scilla litardierei (assembly GCA_030789695.1). Lineage (NCBI taxonomy): Eukaryota > Viridiplantae > Streptophyta > Magnoliopsida > Asparagales > Asparagaceae > Scilla > Scilla litardierei. The sequence goes on from CM061136.1 coordinate 139,013,744, forward strand.
GTATCCGGGACGCGATCATGCACCGGAAAAGATACTGGATCCGTCTTTTGCTATCGGTGATATCAATCCAGTGGTGTAGAAATTTTTATGCTTTAAATAAACACGAATCCTCTTAACAGCGAGAGGACCGTATAGATTTGCTTGAATAAATATCACCTCATATGACGGCAACAAAAAAATCTTTTACACCCCAAACCCATTATATATTAATTACTCTCTTCATATTTTGATACGCCACATTCTTTTGCTCACCACCACCGAGCATTTCTTTCAAGTGAAACCTTACTTTCTTATTTGTTTGACTTGATCTCGCTTAGTGAAGCCGTGATATTTTTGATCGAGTTATTTGAATATGATTGTTTAGCATAAGCTTGGGGGAAAGCGCTCTCATGCATCATTGTATGTGCATGTAGTTGCATTAGGATTTCATGTCATTCATTTCATCATTTTTCATTCACCTCCCTCATATTTATCGTTGCTCCTCATATTTTTCCTTTTATGATCACATTGAGGACAATGTGAAGTTTAAGCTTGGGGGAGTGCATTTCCATGCCATCTAGTTGCACTTTTACTTTATTTTTAGGGGTTTTTTAGAATTTTTCAAAATTTTGCATCATCTTTTTGAATTTTCCATCTTATTTTCCTTTTATGTGTGTTCATGCATCATGTTGTGTGCTTGTTTTCTTTTCTTTCCTCTCTTCTATTTTTTTATTTCTTTATTTTCCTTTCTCTTCATCCGCTAGATGAGTTTTGTATGATGATATCTCTTATTGCTTTACCAACCATCACGATGCTTATTATTCCATGCCATGCTACTTAGAGTATTCCATAGTCTTGCTATTCACATGTGCTTGCAAATCTATTTCTTTTGATGATTTCTCTACATGAATGCATGATATTAATTGAAACTGAATGTATGGATTAGTGTTTAGTATGCTTTTGTTGGAAATGCACCAATATTCACGCATCATTAGTATATCTGAAGCATCAGTTTTATTGTCTTATTCACCTTCTGTTGCATGCCTGATATGATTGTAAACTTTACTGATTGACTTCACTATCTATTGAGATGATTGAGAATATCCATTCTTACATATAAGTTTAGTTGATGTATTATTTTATTGAACCATTTGTGCACATCTTAGAGTGAACCGAGTGTTACATGATTTCTTTCTCCACACATATCTTTTTATTCTCTCCATGTCACTTGAGTTCACCTCCTAAAGCTACTTATATCGCATCTATTTCCCAAAAATCCCCACAAAAGAAAAAGATTGCTCCAAAAAGTCCAAAAAGCCAAAAAGGAGCCAAAAATCAAAAATACAAATCAAATTGCTCCTACAAAAATCCAAGAAGAAAAATGAGAAACAAAATGTTTAAAAAGAAAAAGAAAGATATTTCTCTATCTCATTATTGGAGCCACAAAATACTTGGGAAAACCAAGGCAAAAATCTCATTTTCCACTATTATATTCTTTTGGATGCGATGCCTCAAGCTAAGCTTGGGGGTAAATTCATTTGACCAAATGAGTGAGTATGACCTTAGAGTGGAGACGTGCATGAATGGGAATATTCGATAATGCTTAGACTTTGCAAAAATATATTAGATATGGAGATTTTTCATGATTTGAAATAAATATGTGAATGCCATGACTCTTATTCTATTCCCTATTACATGCTTGGTGTGTATCTTATATGCTTCATTTATAACTTTTGATTGAAAAGTGCATCGCCAATGAATTGTATATTATATTCTAGGAAATTCATGATGTGAATATGAGTTGATTGCATGAATTTAGGGAGTCCCTTCCTTTGTTCTTAAAAGCTTGCAAGTACCATGTTTAAATAAGATATGAAATCTTTATAGCATGAGATTCGTATTTTCTGAGTTATCGTGATGTGTAGCTTATGGCTTGAGATCTAAGAGAATAAACTAGCGACCCCTTCCACCTCGTTTTCTTTCTTTTTTATTTCATTTCCTTTGTTTTCATGTCCCGAGTTCGTCTCTTTACTTATCTTCCTCGAGGACGAGTAAGAGGCAAGCTTGGGGGATTTTGATCGGTCCATATTTTACACCTTTTTTCTGCATGTTTTCACGCCATTTCGATTGCTCATATTACGATTTTCACGAGTATTCGACGATATTGCGTTACTTTTCACTATTTCTTGTTTTTGTCGGATTTTAGAAAATATAGAGCAATCGGGAGCAAAAATGAGCTTAAAAGACTTGCACATGTACCGGAGCGTCGCACATGGCTCTATCGAGGAGCTAACGGCGCTGGAAGATGAGTGGAAGAAGAAGAAAATCGATAGAATCGATGAAGAGGCGAGGAGAAGAAAAGTTGACTCCTGAAACAGGCCACTCGGCCGAGTAACACAGCCCACTCGGCCGAGTGAAGGAGCGCATTCAGCCGAGTACAACTGATACGAAGGGATCTTGAGCCTCAATGTACTCGACCGAGTGGTTACATCCACTCGGCCGAGTAGAGATCGCCACTCGCCCGAGTGAGTCAGGACTTCTGAAAGAAATCAAAGCCGACTCTCTGGAATTTTGGGGAGAACATTAGAAGATCCACTCGCCCGAGTGAAGAATCCCACTCGGTCGAGTGAAGCCGATGACACGAGCGCCCAGATTTTCAGATAGGCTTCCACTCTTTTGAAATCTGCTATCATTCCAGAGGTCAAAGTATTTTTCTCATATTTTTATGGATAGTAGACTTCATGACGGTTCCAAGGCCGCCAAGAACGCGTCAATCGGAGGTCGGATGAAATCTGGGGAATTTCTGCAAGTCGATGCTGCAGTGTTGGAATTCGCATGTCAGTGTCACTCGACCGAGTGACATTTCCACTCGGCCGAGTGAGATTCCCACTCGGCCGAGTAACCAATTTTTGCCTGTTTTTGACAGAGTGCTGTTTTTTGTAATTTCTGCAGGAATTCCCACTCGGCCGAGTAAGCTTTCCACTCGGCCGAGTCGCGACTGGCGCAGAATTTAAGTTACGCGTAGATTCAGTTTTGGGCGCGGGTTTCAGGGGGTTTTAGGCAGTTTTGCTAGGGTTTTTGGGGGGCTATATAAGGGGTTTGTAGCCATCATTAGAGGGGGTTCCCAAAATGTTTTATTAGTGATTATTTTAGAGGTTAGGCCATGCCCTAGGCCCCCTCTTGGATCTAAAAGCTTGTATTTAGATTAAAGATCTTCATCAAAGCTAAGTATTTTGTCCTTGTTATTTGAATCTTTGTTTTTCTATTCTTTTGTATGCAAGCAATGATTTTTATTGATTCTCATATCGTTATTGCTATGCTTGAATAGATTTGTTGTTCTAGGGCATAGGGATGAACCATACGGATCAAATTTCAGATTTGAGATGAATGAATTTATAAATTGCTAGAATTGCTAGGAGGTTAGGTTGTGATCGATTAATTAAGGATAGCTATGGATTTCCATCGATTGGGGTTTGCAAGAGATTGGATTCCGATCGATGGGAAGGCCTATATATTCGATTTAGGTTTATAATCGAGATTCTCTAGACTTGGTTTGCAAGAGATTGGACCAAAGCTAGGATTTTTATTATAACTCTATACACATATTCGTTTGCAAGAGATTGGACGAATACGAACAATCACAACCTAGATCGTAACTCGAGTTTGCACGAGAGTGGGCTCGAGGGGTGATTGAACGATGATGTCAATCCTAATGCTAGAGGTTTAGGCTAGGGTTTGCAAGAGATTGGGCCCGATCCGAGGGTTGCTATAGACCGGTAATAGTGCGAGAGCGTGAGCTTGGTTCTCTATTCAGTTACGACTAGTTCACCTCAACACAAGCCTAGTAATATTTAGATTCACTATTTACAATGATGTATGACGATCCGTAGTGGGGATTCCCTAGCTCTAGACTCTTTTATTGTATTAAATTTGAATTGATACTTTATCCGACTTCTTTATCACCGACACCGACATCCACCACCATTTCCATTATATCATTCCATAACCATCTCCACCAATAAAACATTCGTAGTCAAACCAACCTAGGATAGATTGGAGGCAACACCACCTCCTCGTGTTCGATACCCGCTCGCCACTTGACCGTGCGCTTGCGGTAAAACTACAATCATTCTCTGGGTGTATATTCGGGGCCGATCATCTGTCAGTAATCCTTCTTGAACCGACTAGATTGCCTTGTCCAATTCAGCTCATTCACTGTTGACCAATTAGTCGGTCCAAGAAGGTTCACTGACCGACTAGTTGTCAAACTAGTCGGTTTGGAATCCTTCTTAGACCGACTAGTTATATATTCATTTTCACAGCCTAAGCTACTATTTACTATTAGTCGATCCAAGAACAACCATCGACCGACTAGTTGAGAAACTAGTCGGTTGGAATTTGTTCTTAGACCGACTAGTTCTCGTGTGTTCAGCTTATTGTTTTTCAACTACCTAGTCGGTCAAAGAACACTCACCGACCGACTAGTTGTCAAACTAGTCGGTTGGCAAGTCTTCTTAGACCGACTAGTTCTCTATCTCCTGAACTTTCTATATTGGCTGTCAACCTCTTAGTCGGTCCAAGAAGAATCACCGACTGACTAGTTGCCAAACTAATCGGTCAGTGATCTTCTTAGACCGATTAGACTGCTTCGGAAATAGATCCGTTGGAGCATTAAATGCACGAATTTTCCCTCTCTCTCCTCTCTATCCTATATAATCTTGGGATGCTTCTACATAGCATTCAAGGCTGCCATTATTGAGTTTTAGAGATAAAAGAAAGAGCATTTAATTCTCTTTCCAAGCTCACTCATTTCTTACAAGAATCTCTCAAAACTCCTTGAGCCCTAATTTCCTCAAGAGAGATTCTCTTTATTGTGAGCCTCTCAAGCCAAGAGCTTGATTCAAGGTCACCAACTCCATCCTAGCCTTCGATCGTTGTTCATCTTCTTGGAGCTAGGGTTTGGTGACATTCTCTTCCTCAAAATTCTTCTTACCCTAAAATCGTAAGTTTTACTCAAGGCATAGGATTTTGTTGGTAAGTGTTTATTATTTCATTTACATTGATATTGCTAGTTTTATCTCTCGGTTGTGAGAGAAGTTTGTGATCCCGGTTTGTGGGAGTCACATTTTCATTTGTGTATGATTTTATCTTGTGGAGGTTTTCTACAAGAATTTCATAGTGCAAATTTGAGTTAGAGGATTCTAACTCAAGTAGCCGGAGGGGATCCGGGTGTTTGGGACGTAGGATCACCGGGAACAAGTCGGGGAGACTTGGGTGGATCCGAACCCGTTAAATCGTTTGTTTGCGATTGTATTTTATTGTTGTCTATTTTCATTTCAACATTGTTGGTTGAGTTTGCAAGATAATTAGGAATTATACTCTTGATTATTTTAAGTACTATTCATCCACCCTCTAGTACTTGTGCAGTAGCTATCAGGGCATTACATTTGGTATAAGAGCCAAGTTCATAGCTATGTCTACCAACGACAACAAGAACGTTCGTCCACCTTCAGACTATAGTGATGGAAATTGAATTCCATCCCAAGTGATTTTGATGATGAGCACACCAAATGAAACTTAGTGTACTAACTACACTACAATTAAGTGTGCAGAATATGCGAAGCATTTCTCATACTCAAAGAAGCGCAATCTACGCTCAAAGACTAGGACGAACGTGGCTAAGATCAAATAATGAAGTTCAAAGCTCAAATAGAACAAGAAGCTCAAGTGAAGCTCACATCTACCTCATCAAATTGATCAAGCTTCTGAAGACGTGTCCTAAGTCTATAGTGAGTGTGTTGTGTCTCTTTAGGGTATTGTTAAAGCCAAAACATATAGACAAACACACACACACAAACGATTTGAAAATATTTTTGAATATCTTTTAAATCATCTTCAAAAATGTTTTTGAGAGCTTTCTCTAGTCATCTTATAATTTCCGTAGTGAAACTCCACACACCCTGGAGTTAGCTACCTGTCTGACTAGCTGTGTCGCAGGAAAAACTCCTCTAGGAGTCGACTACCAAAGGTAGGGAGTCGACTACCAGCTGAGAATCAAGATTTCCTGAAACTCACTAGGAGTCGACTACCACTCCTAGGGAGTCGACTACCAGCTGTAAAAGTTTAACGTTTTTGACTTGAATTTTGAAATATCGTTGAGCGATTTTCTCCATGATTTTTGGGTCAAAAGTCAAAGTATTTTGAAATTCGAATTCTCAGTTTTGTCCTATAAATAGAGGACCGTTTTCATTGAGAAATACAACAACAACTATCGAATTCAAAATCTCTCGTGCAAACGCTCTATAGTTCTAAGCTCTCATTCTTTCTCTAGCCAATTCAATTTTATTTGTGATCTTGCAAAGTTCTGTGATTATTTTTAAAGATCATATTCTCATTTTATTGGCTAACTGTTTTTCAAATCCGTATTACTTTTCTTGATTTTTGTTTAAAGTATTTTTGAAAAACAATAGATCTAGATCACAAAGAATTCATTCGTATCTTTGTGTGATCTAGAATCTCATTCTATCAAGCCACTACACACAATTCTGTCTATCATTGTTTGGCTATAGAATCTGGGTGTAAAACCAATCTCCACCAATTTATTGTGGTGAATTGGATATCTTTTTTATTGTGTTGTTGTTGGAACACTAGACAAGTCTAGGTGTTGCCAGTCGGAAATCCTGGTCAAGACTAGGTCGTTGGAAATCCTAACGAGTGGAGTTAGGTACTTGTATTTGCCAAGGCAGATAGTGGAAAATCTCGTACTGGATTGGTCGGGGACTGGACGTACCCAAAAGTTGTGGGGAACCAGGATAAAAATCCGTGTGTCTGCGATTGCTTATCTGTGTTTGTTTATCTTTGCTCTTACTTTATTATTCGCTAGTTGTTATTCATTTGTTGCAAAGATCAACTTACTTTTATCCGCTGTGAATATAATATTTATCTTACTTGCAATCTTATCTGTGCTTATAAATACTCTGGGAGTCGACTACTGTTCATAGGGAGTCGACTACCTGCTGTGAAATTACTCTGTGTATTTTAAGATTATTTTGTTGATTAAGAACCAAGCGTAGATCTCTCTACTTGGTTTCTTAGGCAACATTAGAAGGGTTTTAATTAACGATCGAAAAAGTTTACTATTTGTACAACACTATTCAACCCCCCTTCTACTGTTGTTTGCCATCCACAGGAACCAACACTTGGTATCAGAGCAAGGCTACAAAGGTGATGGCGTCAACATCCTTTCACTCTGAAGGACTGAATACCATGCGACCACCACTGTTCAACGGAACCAACTACGCTAGCTGGAAGATCCGAATGAAGACTCACCTAGAGTCATTAGACATTGAAGCTTGGACCGTTACTAAAGTCCCGTACATCACACCTACCGACGTTGAGTTTGGAAAATGGTCTGTCGACGACAAGAAGAGAGCTAATCTCAATGCAAAAGCAATGAATGCATTATTTTGCGCCGTTACAGGAAATGAGTTCAATCGAGTCTCCCAATGTGAGACAGCACACCAAATATGGCATACTCTTCAGGTAAGTCACGAAGGAACCGAAAAGGTAAAAGAATCTCGCATAAATGTTTTACATTCAAAATTCGAATCTTTTAAAATGGAAGAAGGAGAGAGTATCACCGATGTGAATACTCGTTTTACTAATATTACAAATGAGCTCGCATGATTAGGAAAGAAACTTTTCGAATATGAGCAGGTAATGAAGATACTAAGATCCCTCCGACCCGAATGGAAGGGAAAGACAACTGCCATTCGAGAAGCTCATAATGTAAAAGACCTCACCATTGAAGAACTAATGGGAAATCTCATGGCATATGAGATTGAGCTTGAAGAAGACAAGAAGATCGAAGAGAAACCAAAGAAGAAGAATCTCGCGTTCAAAGCCCAAGAGGAAGATTCCGATTACACGGACAAAAAAGACCACATCGCGTTCATCTCAAAGAACTTCAAAGAGTTCATCACAAGTAAGTATGGAAAACGATCTTTTAGACCCACTAACAGTATTATTTGTTTTGGTTGCAACAAACCAGGGCACGTCAAGAGAGACTGTCCATTGGAGAGAAACAATCGTGATTCCAGAGATCGTGAGAAGAACAAATATAATAATGAAAAGCGAAACAACGGAAGAAACAAATTCTGACGACCAAAGAAGGAAGCTTACGTAGCCTTCGACCAGAGCAACGATTCATCATCCGATGAATCCTCAGAAGAAGATAATGATGAAAGAAGAGAAACATCACACATGTGCTTCATGACATCCACATCATCCAAGGTAAGCACGCATCATGATTCATCTAGCGACAATGATTCGTCATCAAGTGATGATGAAGACATGGATTATAGGGGAGCATATAAGGAGCTATGCAAAATGCATGAAAAGCTCATAAAAGAACATAGAAAAACACTTAGATGTATTAAAAAGGATACTAAAGAAAAAGAAGAAATCATTAAAGAAAATAGTCTCCTTAAAAAAATGATTTTATGCAAAAAGATATTTCATTGGTAAATGAAAAAGTTGAGAATCTGAATAATCTTCTCGTATCTGTCAAAGATAAATACGACGCTACGATGAAAATTATTGAGAATTTCAATAAAGGAAAAGGAAAGCTAGATAGTATAATAAAATATCAAAAAGCCTCATCTAGCAAAACCGGACTCGGTTATGATTCACATCATACCAAGAAACGGGTTAAGCATACTAGGATGCATCATTCTAACGACAATTTTTTGAGCATCTGGATACCAAAGAAATTATCTGATCAACAAAGGAAAAGGTACGCTATCGACTTTGTTCAGCAAATTCATTTAAACAAAAATTATAAATATGTTGTTCATGAAGGAACTAAACCATACTGGGTTTGGCTTCCTAAAAACTAACTCCTCGGACTTAAAAAAAGAGAGTACCATAAACGTTTATTTCTTTTCAGGTACTCCAAAGAAATGAAGGAAGAAAACGAGATCAAACGCTTTGTAAAGGATCAACAGCAACAACTTTCTGGCGCAACTCAATTTTTTCTTTGCTAAATATATATGATTAAATTTAATTAAATAAATATTTGTTTTATTTTGATCTTATGTATTTGTGTTATACTCCTAAAACATTTTGTGTTCAGAAATCACACTCGACCTGGATCAAAAACCCCTCGGGATGAGAAAACGACTCAACCCAGTAGGGAGTCGACTACCTACATGAGGGAGTCGACTACCAGCGTGTATGCGAATTTCTAGGTTTGTTTTTTGACTAACTCCTATTGGGTTCTATAGAGTTAATGGGTTCATATCCTCAAAGGCAACTTATACCCAATAAGCTAAAACTCTATCCTAACCATCCAACACTTGATCCTAAGGCCCTCATTCCTCATCATCTTTCATCCCATGTTAAAAACTCCCAAGAGAAACCCTAAGGGTAGCCGACTACCCCCTTTCATCTCCCTTTCATCTCCCTCTCTCTCTCTCTCTCTCTCTCTCTCTCTCTCTCTCTCTCTCTCTCTCTCTCTCTCTCTCTCTCTCTCTCTCTCTCTCTCTCTCAATTTCATCTTGGTGCTTGGTTGCTTGGAGCTCTTTCTACTCCATCTCTTTCTCAAATTACTCAAGGTAAATTCTTTTTACTTTATGATCTTTACTTCATTATTATTTTTCTCTTGCTTATCTAGCATTGTAAAAATACTGTTTTTACTCTTTCTAGATGCCTCTCAAAGGAATCTTTACCAAGAAGAGAAACCCCTCATCTGAAATTGACTCTGAGAAAGAAACCATTTTACCATATCTATTCAAGAACACTACATATGAACACTTCATCAAAATCACTAAGAAACCCATCCTCCATGAATGTTTTGTTAAGCTTAATGATGTTATAAATTATGGAATTGATAGCTTACTAGATTTTCAGAACTTGGCCAACCTATTTTCCTCTGAAAATACTTATCTTTGCTATCCAAGGCTTGTGCACTTGTTCTATGCTAATATGGACTACGACCTTGCTAAAAGCCGCTTCATAACCAAAGTTCTTGATACAAAGCTTGCCATTACTGTTAAATCCCTAGGAGAAGCTCTAGGAATTCCATATTCTGGCATGCTGCTTGATAAAATAGAAATGACTGAAGGAAGTATTCTAGAGAGAATGTATTTGCCAGGAAGACACTTTCAGACTAAACTTCCATGTAGCGATCTTCGCTATCCGACAAGAATTCTGGCAAATATATTATCCTATAATATTACTCAGAAATCTGGAAGTCATTCTATCCTATCTGAGAAGCAGGCCAAATGTATCTATGTTATACTAGGTAACATCCGCATCAATTGGGCCAAAGTTATCATGGATTCTATTCTTGCTTCAGCTTCTTCTAATAAACCATCATCCAACTTAGCTCATGGGCACTATCTCAGTATCTTGTTTATTAGCTATAATGTGCCTTTGGATCATGAAACCTCAATTCTAGAACCGGCCCGAGTTTTTGATGTTCATGCACTTGGAAGAATGAATCTACACCATGATCTTGATTAGAACATTCCCGAAGAAAAGCTTGCAGCTGAAGGAGGATCATCATCCTCCAGGAGAGGTAAGAAAATTGTTGTTTCAGATTCTGAGGAGGAAGAACAAGGAGAAGAAGAAAAAGGAAGCGTAGAAGAAGAAGAAGAAGAAGCACCGGCGAATATTCTTGAGCTTCAAGAAATGTTTCTAAAGAAGATTGGAAAATTGAAGATATCACAAGAGAAAGGTTTTGAAGACCTTAACCAAAAGGTGGACGACCTTAAGGAGCTCGTCGTGAGAAGCAACAAGATGACGGAGGACACGCTTGTCAGGATCCTTGATGAGATCAAGGAACTGAAGAAGAACGACGGTCATCCTTAGTTTCACTTAAAAATGGTTCTTAAAAACAATGGTTTTTAAAACAATGGTTCTCAAAAACTATGTCTTTAAAACTTATGGTTTGTAATAACTCTTTAATTGTGTGATGCTTGCTACTATGAACTTATCCTCTATGTAATATATTAGTTAATATCTCTCTTGCAGGAATAGGGAATTGAATTCCCCTCCTAATCATACTATGATTCATATGATTTAATACTTTGTCATTGATATGTTTTGTTGATGACAAGGGGGAGAAAAATATGAAATGCAAAAATGAAATTATATGTATTGTATTGCTAATAGCTTCGATGCAGTGGGAGAACCGCATCAAAGCAGGGGGGAGTAAGTATACTTTCATGTACGTTCAAATTTCAAACTTACTTCATTTTTCATTTGGGTGTCATCATCAAAAAGGGGGAGAGTGATGGAAATTGAATTCCACCCCAAGTGATTTTGATGATGAGCACACCAAATGAAACTTAGTGTACTAACTACACTACAATTAAGTGTGCAGAATATGCGAAGCTTTTCTCATACTTAAAGAAGCGCAATCTACGCTCAAAGACTAGGACGAACGTGGCTAAGATCAAATAATGAAGTTCAAAGCTCAAATAGAACAAGAAGCTCAAGTGAAGCTCACATCTACTTCATCAAATTGATCAAGCTTCCGAAGACGTGTCCTAAGTCTATAGTGAGTGTGTTGTGTCTCTTTAGGGTATTGTTAAAGCCAAAACATATAGACAAACACACACACACACACACACACACACACGATTTGAAAATATTTTTGAATATCTTTTAAACCATATTCAAAAATGTTTTTGAGAGCTTTCTCTAGTCATCTTATAATTTCCGTAGTGAAACTCCACACACCCTGAAGTTAGCTACCTGTCTGACTAGCTGTGTCGCAGGAAAAACTCCTCTGGGAGTCGACTACCAAAGGTAGGGAGTCGACTACCAAAGGTAGGGAGTCGACTACCAAAGGTAGGGAGTCGACTACCAGCTGAGAATCAAGATTTCCTGAAACACACTGTGAGTCGACTACCACTCCTATGGAGTCGACTACCAGCTGTAAAAGTTTAACATTTTTGACTTGAATTTTGAAATATCGTTGAGCGATTTTCTCCATGATTTTTTGGTCAAAAGTCAAAGTATTTTGAAATTCGAATTCTCAGTTTTGTCCTATAAATAGAGGACCGTTTTCATTGAGAAATACAACAACAACTATCGAATTCAAAATCTCTCGTGCAAACGCTCTATAGTTCTAAGCTCTCATTCTTTCTCTAGCCAATTCAATTTTATTTGTGATCTTGCAAAGTTCTGTGATTATTTTTAAAGATCATATTCTCATTTTATTGGCTAACTATTTTTCAAATCCGTATTACTTTTCTTGATTTTTGTTTAAAGGATTTTTGAAAAACAATAGATCTAGATCACAAAGAATTCATTCGTATCTTTGTGTGATCGAGAATCTCATTCTATCAAGCCACTACACACAATTTTTTCTATCATTGTTTGGCTATAGAATCTGGGTGTAAAACCAATCTCCACCAATTTATTGTGGTGAATTGGATATCTTTTTTATTGTGTTGTTATTGGAACACTAGACAAGTCTAGGTGTTGCCAGCCGGAAATCCTGGTCAAGACTAGGTCGTTGGAAATCCTAACGAGTGGAGTTAGGTACTTGTATTTGCCAATGCAGATAGTGGAAAATCTCGTACCGGATTGGTCGGGGACTGGACGTACCCAAAAGTTGTGGGGAACCAGGATAAAAATCCTTGTGTCTGCGATTGCTTATCTGTGTTTGTTTATCTTTGCTCTTACTTTATTATTCGCTAATTGTTATTCATTTGTTGCAAAGATCAACTTACTTTTATCCGCTGTGAATATAATATTTATCTTACTTGCAATCTTATCTGTGCTTATAAATACTCTGGGAGTCGACTACTGTTCATAGGGAGTCGACTACCTGCTGTGAAATTACTCTGTGTATTTTAAGATTATTTTGTTGATTAAGAACCAATCGTAGATCGCTCTACTTGGTTTCTTAGGCAACATTAGAAGGGTTTTAATTAACGATCGAAAAATTTTACTATTTGTACAACACTATTCAACCCCCCCTTCTAGTGTTGTTTGCCATCCACAGGATCCAACATATAGCACCTTCAAGAACCATGAAGGAGCTTCTTCGGTGATGAAAGGACAATCCTCAACTAGGCCTCTCACTTCAACGGTACCAACTATGGGTACTGGAAATGCCGGATGGAAACGTTCCTCCGGAGCACTTCACTATGGAGAGCTACGTTGACGGAGTATGTCGAGCCCACCGAACTAGACTTCACGAAGTGGACTACCGCGGAGGTCGCCGAGGAGGTAAACAATGCCAAGGCAATGAATGCCTTGCAATGTGATTTGGAGCCCGAAGACTTCAACAAGATATGCACATGTAAGAGTGCATATCAAATCTGGAACTCACTCCTCATCTTGCATGAAGGAACAAGTAGGGTAAGAGACTCCAAACTCACTGTTGTAAATAAAGATTACGAATTATTTCATATGCAACAGGGTGAGAAGATGAAGGAGTACTATGCTCACTTCGTTGACATTACCAATGAGTTGGAGGCTCTGGGAAAGACTTACACCCAAAAGGAGAAAGTCTCAAAGATCATTGACGGACTTCCTTCTCGTTGGGAAAAGCGTACCTTCGCCATCGAGGAAGATAATAATATGAATAAATATACTATCGTTCAACTAATGGGTACCTTGATGTCTTATGAGGTACGCAAGGACAGTAAAATAAAGATGCAAGACAAGATGAAGTCGTACTTGAAGCAAGACGAGCCAAAGAAAAAGGCGATTGCGTTCAAGGCCGCTCCATCTACATCTACCGATGATGAAGAGTCGGAAGACGAGTTGGACTTGGAATCCATTGCCCTCATGGCAAAGAAGTTCAACCGATTCTTCCGGAAAGGTAACTTCAAGAACAAATCTAAATTTAGTTCTTCTAACGCCTCCGCTCCTTTGTGTTTTAAATGCAACAAGACAGGACACATCAAAGCAGATTGTCCTCAAAACAAACAAAAGGAGAAGTGGAAGGTGCCAAAGTACGACAAGTCAAGAAAGTACAAGAAAGGGTACAAGAAAGGGCTTGTCGGCACATTCACCGACTCCGAGGATGACTCCTCAAGTGGAGAGTCGAATGATGAACAAGTGGAGCAAGCACACATGTGCTTCATGGCTAGAGAGGAACATGATCAAGACTCCTCCTCCGATGAAAGCGAGGATGAAGGCGATGAGGTAACGATGGATGACCTTAGATTAGCTAACGAGCAAATTTGTACTAAATATTCTAAATTAGTAAATAGATATACTAAGACTAAAGATGAGCTAACTAGTCTCCAAACCTCACCTAAGCCTATCATCATCAACAACGATACCATTGTTGAAGGTTTGAGAAATGAGATTGTAAATCTCAAATCTCAACTTGAGCACGTTCATATTGAGAAATCGAATGAACGCGAGATAGCGGATTTGACTTCTCAAAACTCAACTTTGATTATTGAGAATGAGAATCTCAAATCTCGTGTTTATGTACTCACATCGCAAGTGTCCACTTTGGATGCTTCTATGCATTCTCTCACCGAGAAGTATGTGTGCACATTAGGCCGAATTAATAAATTCAATAAAGGTAAGGATCATTTGGATAAAATCCTAAATGACTTACTTCCGGCCAATCACCACATTGGCTTGGGGTATAAGATGGAAAATTCATCCAAATCGTCTGCTACCTTTGTTAGGCCAACTTCCGATGCCTCAACGAATGGGAGCAAACACCCCATTGGTAGTTCATCTACCAATGGTGCTTCCACTTCGTACACACCCTCGTTTGGAAAGAAACCCACTTTGGGTGGACCTCCAAAGAAGGGTCATGTATTTATGTACACCAATACTATGCCACGTAGGAACACACATCCTACTCCACCGGTTCACACGTATGATGATTTTTATGCTTCACGTCCATGAGCACGTACACACCAAGTGAGACACCCTCACGCACATGTTCCTCCACATGCATATATTCATTCACATCACTATCATTTGAACAATTATCATCATGCACCATATCATATAATTCCACCACCATTTCATCATGTGCCATATGCTTATCCACGACATGCATTTCCTAGGCCACCTCCTCATAGGCCACATGCATCATAGACATCAACAACGTATGCATGCTCCCAATAGGAATAGGGCTCCCAAAATATTCACTATTTGGGGCCCGAAGAACACTAACATGCATGAAAAACAAACATACATGAATTCCTATTTTATGAATGTCGTGCATAATGATGATTATGTTGGAAAGTCTAAGTCCAATTGGACTTGGCTTCCAAAGGTCTAATCTTTTAAGACTCAATGACCTTGGGTACCATGGAATGATATTTTTATCTTTAGGTACTCAAGAAAATGAAACGGAGCAACAAATTCAAATTTAACTCCAAGAATAAGTGGATACTCGATAGCGGGTGTTCAAAACACATGACGGGTGAAGCTCAATTGCTCTCCGGAGTGGTGCCCATTGCAAATGGGAACCAAGTAGTCTTTGGAGGCAAAGGGAGCTGAACCATCATTAGTGTTGGTAAAGTTGGTAACCCATCTAAATCTCTTATAAGTGATGTTTACCTTGTTAAAGGATTAAATCACAATCTTATTTCAATAAGCCAACTTTGTGACTGATCGCTCCGGAATGTAACCCAAAGAACGGTTGTAGTTTTACCGCAAGCGCACGGTATAGCGGCGAGCGGGTTATCGAACACAGGGAGGACGAATGACCGTGCTTGTTCCAATCAACCTGGCTATTTAAGAAGAGAGAAATTTGCCTTTGGCGATCCTGTCACAATTGTCAGACAAAGTACAGAAATATCAAATCAAATAAAGAACGTCTAGGGAATGGGGAATTCCCGCTACTCACCGTATCTCGTCAATGTGGTTCATCGGTATCAAAATTGCTAGAATAAGATTTTGGATGAACTAGTTGCAACTGAATATAGAACCAAGCTCACGCTCTCTCGCTGTTGCTGGTCTATAGCTATCCTAGGTTCGGGTCCAATCTCTTGCAAACCCTAGCCTAGGGAAGCTAGCATTAGGATCAACATCATCGTTCAATCACGCACCGAGCCCACTCTCGTGCAAACTCGGCCCACGACCTAGGTTGGGATAGTTCCTACCCGTCCAATCTCTTGCAAACGGGTATCGGCACTGAATTGCAACCGGGAACCCTAGTATCGGTCCAATCTCTTGCAAACCGATACTACGGAAATTCGATTCCAACCCAATTCGGATTTCTAGGGTTTCCTATCGAATTGGGATCCAATCTCTTGCAAATCCCAATCGGTATGAACTCCTAGCTATCCGTAGTAAATCGCTCCCAAACTAATCCCTAATAACAATTCTAGCAAAATTTCTACCAATTCATCACAAATATGAAATTGGGCTTGTAGGGTTCATCCCCACGCCCCAAGACGTGGAGACTACTCACAATTCATAGCGCAAACACAAAAATAATCAATGAAATAAACAAGAGAATTCATCACAATATTGAGATAAGCAATAAAAATAGAATTTTTTAGAGGAGAGAGACACAAACCAATGGAGTTCTTCAAATAATCCAACAAAAATCAACTTTTGTCTCCTCTCCAATCACAAGAATAAAGCTAAAAAGTTAATCTAAAAAGCTGCAAAAATCTAAAAGAAAAAGGCTCTCTAAACTAGGGTAAAAACAGGGGTTAAATACCCCCCAAAATCGTCCAAAAACTGTGACCAAAATACCCATGCGCAGCCTGAAATCCGCAATTTTCGCTACTGGCAGCGCGTCGCACTCGGCCGAGTCACAAAAGTCGCTCGGCCGAGTGAGAAACCCTGTAAATTTCCAGTAAGTCTTGATCTTCAGGGGTCTTCACTTCGGGGGCGGCTCTGCCGAGTGAGTTGTCGTCACTCGGCCGCTGGCTTCTTGGTACTCGGGCGGTCGGCATTTGCCACTCGGCCGAGTGGATCTTCTGAAGCTCAGGCAGACGAAAAACAGTAAGTTGGCGATTTTTGAATGGCTTCGTCTGGGCGCCACTCGGGCGGACGGGATCTCGTCACTCGGCTCCGTCGCTCGGCCGAGTGCACGTATGAAACGTATCCGATCTGGTCGGCCGAGCGGTGTCTCGCTGGTCGGCCGAGTGACTCCTCCACTCGGCCGAGTGGGACACCAAAAATGCCCAAACAGCTTGTTTTGGCCTCCTCGTCGCTCCTGCGACGTCCTTTCTTCTTCCGCTCCTTTCCAACAGCAAAATACCCCTTGGGGAGGTCGTCGGTGACCCTCTGGAGTAAGCGCATCTCGAGATCACTCCAAATCGCTCCAAATCACCTGAAATGCGACAAAAACAACAAATCGTGAAAAGCATCGCAATATCGTCGATATATCGTGAAAAACATGATTTGGGCGATCTAAATGGCATGCAAACATGCGGGAAAAAGTGTAAAATAAGGAGTGATCAAAATCCCCCAATCTTACCTCTTACTCGTCCTCGATGAAGATAAGTAAAAGGCGAACCCGGTGGATTCGGAAAACGAAAACGGCGAAAGATGAAAAATGAAAAGCGGAGAAGAATGAAAAACGAAATGAAAACAAAGAAGAAAGAAAGAAGCGAAGAGGGAAGCTGCTAGATCATTTTCTCAGGACGTGGGTTCCGCTTACTCATATAGCATGCACTGAATGAAAAATACATGTCAAAGAGTTTTATTTTGATATCATAGTATAATAGTGCAAATAGAAATAGAAAACCCACGAACAACGATATAATCATGAAAAACGGAATAATTTTAGAATTAACATCGTCTGAATCATTTAAAGCGGTATACAAATCGCAGATCACACACTTTTCAATTGAATGCTTTCTATGAGGAGTACAAGAGTATCACACAATAGAATAGAGAGAATAGAAAAGTGTGGATTTCATGACATGAGTGCTAGGCTTAGATTTCTGGATTTTGTAAAGCTAGAAATAATCTCACCGAGTATAGAATATTACTTAGCCTAGGTTGTCGTGCAACGTCAAGTAGTCACTCTCTCACACATCAATGGATTCCCTCCCCCAAGCTTATCTATAAGCATGGTGGCATAAAAAATATTCACATCCCCATTTTTATAAAGCTCCAAAAGTAATAAAAATGAACACGAAAAGAGAGAAGAAAGAAAGAAAGTGAGATGGGATCTTTTATTGAGGATTTTTCCTCTTTTCTTTTTCTTTTTCTTTTTTTTTCTTTTGTTTTTTCTCTTTTTTTTGATATAGCATATATACACAACGATCCCAACTCAAAGAGAGATAATGATATACAAGAATATTTTCTCTTTTTTTTTTGAATTCGGGAAATTTGGAGCTAGGAATTAATAGCGGGGGAAATGCCATATAATAGAATTGCTAAGGGGAGATTCACCAATGATTTTAAAGGTAGAGAAATGATGTTCAAGATTTATGGAGAAAGAAATAAATATGTCTCTCGATTCACTCTATAAGACATGCACGACAACTTCAGCAGGGTAATCTAATCTACTCAGTTTCGATCTCAAAAAAGATAACTAATCCAGATTTATCATAGCTAACATCATTCAATCATCCTGAAGTGAAATGTACAATTCATGCATATAGAAGTGATGTAGGAAAAGAAATCGGTACTCCAGATATAAGCATTCAATGCGTGAATCTTGGTGCGTTTTCTGTGATAGCATACATATGAATATTCAGACTCAGCTAATAATAAAATTTCATCCATTTTCATGTGGAAAAAGTGTGGGTTACTATCTCTAGATGCAAGGCAAGTCATAGCATATGATATCAGAGATACAGTCTAAGACATGACAAATAAAGCATGCAAATAGAGTAAGCTAACTCCACGTCATCATCATCACAGAAAAGTCATCTCTAGCATGAGATGAAAAAAGAAATAAAGATAAAGGGAAAATAGAACTATTTACAATGCGGCACACAGAAAAATAAGAAAAACGTGATGCATGGTAAAGTAAAAGAAAAATGATGAAAATAAGTGCAAAAGCGGAAAATGGTGTGAAAAACTAAAAATAAAGGTGGCAAATCGAAAAAGAACGTGAGAACTCACTCCCCCAAGCTAAATGGCACAGTGTCCTCAATGTGCAAAGTGTGGCACACCGAGAGACAAGTAATGTGAGGGGTTAGTGAGGGTGCATGCATGTGTGGAAAAAAAGAAAATAAAAGTGAAGAAATAAAAAATGTGATGTGGTCATGATGCATGCAGATATAGGAGTGATACAGATATATAGGTGGGGCACCAAAAACTCTCCCTCTCTCCCAAAAAAGATATATAAAGATACGATCAGAATGAGAATCCCAAAATAAGTGAGGGGAGGGGGGTGGACAAAAATGCATCAGGACCCAGCAGAAACGGGCAGCACAACGGCAAAAATAATCGATGGCATCAAGGGTGCCTAAGAAGGTGGTGCTGCGCCGTCCCCGTCCTGAGGCGGAGGTGGTGGTGGGGGTGGGGCAGGCTGCTGAGCGGGTGTGGGTGTGGAAGTGGTAGCAGGCTGAGTGTGTGTGGAAGTGGGGGTGGGAACCTGCTGGGTGGGCGGGGGTACGCGTGGGAGACGCTCAAGGACCTGGGTAAGACCGTAGTGAATGTGTGGGAGCAGGTCAAAGCGGCCAGCCATCGCAGTGACGGTGGCGGACAGGGTCCGAAGGTCGCCTCTGAGGCCACTCACCACCCCCTCGAGAGCACGAATGCTCTGAAGTACAGTGTCAGTGGGAGGTGGTGCAGAGGGACGCACCGGTCGGGGCTGTGCAGGTCGGGGCTGGCGCACTCTGGTGGCGTAGGTGACGGGCTCAGCAGGCAAGGGAACAAAAGGGGCTGCGCTCGCAAGTGGGGGCCTGGCCTCAGTGCGAGGCTGGGCAGGACGGTGAGAAGTGGATGCAGCAGCAACGAAAGAAGAATACAAAAGAGGCAGCGAGGCGGCCAGAGAGGTCGGTGGCACAGAAGTGTGGACAGACGCCACGACACTCTCAGAAAATACAGCAGCGGTGGAGACAGAGGGCTCTCCGCACTCAACTATGGTCGGCAGGCGCTCGGGTGGGGCAGAGGAAACGGGCTCAGCAGACAGAGGGCCAGTGGTGGTGGTGACAGGCTCGGAAGCAGTGGAAGTGGGCTCAGCTAAGGTACTCCTGACACCGACAGAGGTGTGGACAGAGGTGTCTGGAGCATCGGAAACATCGGGCTGAGGGGCCACGGGGTCAACATGGGCAGCAGGCTCGGCAGGTGCAACAGGGTCTGCGGGGGCAGTGTGGGCAGCGTGGGCCTGCTCGGCCTCCTCGGCCTCGAGCACGTAAGCGGCAGGGATCAGAACATCCATCGCAGGGAGCCAGACCACATTGTCCGGTGCAATCTGAGTCCGAGCTGGGCTCGGAAGAATCATGTAATCGGCACCGTAAGGGCCGTGCAGCCAGACCCAGTGTCGCTCACCGTGCGGACGCAGCATCTTCATCCGGGCCATAACATCAATCGACAGAGAAGTGGGGCCCGGTGCTCGTCGCAGGTCGTCAGGGAAGTCCTCGCCGGTCATAAGGGCGAGCAAGGTGATCAGGCCGCCGCAGTATATCGGTGAGCGAGCGCCCACCGATACAATGATGCGGTCCAAAAACCAAGCCGCGACATCAATCACGACGGCGGGGACCAGCTCATCACCATCCCTAGATAGAGCTGGGCCGCGTCATCGCGTAGAGCATGTAGAGCTCTGGCATGGACATCGTACCCGGCTCATATCTGGCCAAAAAGGTCGTCGCCATAAGGCGCTGAGCTATACGGAGGCAGGGATGGACAATGGCCGAGGCCTTGGCCCTACTAGGGTCAAAGGCAGCGTGAAGACCCGTAATCCGGGCCCAGAAGGCACCGGCATCGAAGGAAGGTGGGGGGATATGGGTGGGGGCGTAACCTCGGTTGGCCCCGGGGACATCGGGCCACGAGAAGAAGGCTCTCATCATACCGAGAGTGACCTGGCACTCCCAGTCCATGAACCGAAACGAGCATCCCTCGTCGGTCCGGGCGATCGAACTAAGTACCTCAAGTGTCGGGCGGATAAACGTGTCCGCCGACACTTGAAATAAATCTCGCCAGCCCACGTTGTCGTACAACGTAAGCATCCCCTATAGTACCCCCAGGCGTCCTAGGTCGGCAAGGTGTGCAAACCTGGAGGGTACGATCGAGCACTGAGAGATACGCTCGAAAGCGACGCGGTGTGCGTCGTTCCGGAACGTGATCCCCAGCGGCCCGATAAGTGGAGCCGGAGGTGGTGGCTGTGGAGCGGCAGGGAGTGGCTGTGCATGCTCTGCAGGCTGTGCGGGGTGTGCGGGGCCTGCAGGCTGTGCTGGGTGGACGGGGTGTGTGGGAGAAGGTGGAGGAGAGTCCTCCAACTCGTGGGAGGGGCCGGCGGCATCCGACCGCTTCCGCTTGGCGGAAGCTCTCCTCGACCTCGGCCGTGTCCGGGGCGGCATATGGGCCCCGAGCGCGCGCCAAAAAGCGTGAAAAGTGCGGCATGCCTAAAATAAAGGAAAGAGTATACCACGACACGCCGCGAGTGCAAAGCAATGGAAGCGTGTGAAGACAACGCCTCCACGAAGCCCGAATCAGTCCTTGGAAGCTCCCCTGGGCTCCCCTAAGCTCCCAGAAACAACCTGCGCATGAAATGGAGATATCAGCGGGTAATATTCAAAACGTATGGAGCATTAGGGGTATAATAGATAGATATAGAAATCAATTTGGGTTTGGGGTTCGTTTAACGCATGGATCCTCGAAAAACACACAAAAGAGGAGAAAATAGGCTTAAATGGGGTTTACCGGAGATGGCCGGAGAGGTGGCCGCCGGCGGCGACTCGGGCGAGGCACGGCGGGGCGCGGCCAGCGGTGGCTGGCCGAGCGGCGGCGGCGGGTCGACGGTCGGGCGAGTGAGCGAGGGGTTTGGGCGAGGGAGCTGAGGCGTCGGGCGATCTGCGGTTTGTGTTGTTTCGAAAAACGAGCCCGACCCCGCCCCCTTTTATAGGAAAAGTTACGACTCGGCCGAGTGACTGGGTCACTCGGCCGAGCGAGATCAATGGAAAATCCCTACCCGCTAACGCTTCGGTCGAGTGGCCTTGCCAGCCTCGGCTGAGTGGAGTAAGTCCATTCGGCCGAGTGGCTCAAGCTACTCGGCAAGACTCGCCCTAGGAGCGTATCCGTTTTACTCGGCCGAGTGGATATATATACTCGGCCGAGTAGCAGTTATACTGAAATCAGGAAAAATAAACAGAGAGTTGGGTACGGCAGACTTCCCTCGTTCGTGAGCGGCTCGGCCAGACGAACTTGTGTGCTCGGCCGAGTGACTAGTATACTCGGCCGAGTGAGCCTTGTCTTCTGCCGTTTGTCTTCGTTTGGGCTCTAAACTCCGTCTTTCCTCCTCCAGTCGATTTCATCTTTCTCCTAAGCCTCGAGCGCCTTCCTGGGGCGTTCCTCGTCGACTCGTGCATCCTCCTAATGATGGGTACCTCATTCTCCTCTCCTGTCAGGAAAAATAGGACCCGTTATCACAAGATTTTTGGGTGAATGACTCAAAACACTAAAAATTTCTAAAACAAAAATAAAAGAAAAGTGAAAATAAAGCAATAACCGTCGGGTTGCCTCCCGACAAGCGATCGTTTAAGGTCGTGAGCTCGACCCCCTATGATTTTCAATTAATACGGGATGTTTGGTGCATATGAGATGCACCCATCAAACTTTTTGGGGAGAACGCTTGGGTTCGGAAGTTGCGGCGGCGTGTTCTCCCTCGGTGGTCTCCCATCTCGAATAGTGTTGGGGGGAGGCTCCCCCAAGCTAGCGTTTGCTCCGGTCAACGGCTTCACAGGTGACGCCGATTTCCGTATCGGCGGAGCTTTGTTCGGAGACTTCAATTTCGAGAGCTTGCAGAGCTCTCGAATCCTTGCGACATCAGCGTCGCCTTCATCATTTTCAGCGGAGAGGTCGGGGGAATCATTTTTCTTCTCATCTTGGCCTAAATCCGGGCCTTCCTCGAAATCTTCATCGAATAGAGCGCCAATGGATTGAGGGATCGCCTCCTCAATTACCTCATCAAGGAGGTCCATGTAGTCAAGCTCCTCGTGGTAAGGCATGTGTTTCATAGCCTTAGGAATATGAAGCTCCACCTCGATGTTGCCTACGTTCAAAGTTAGGGTACCTTCTCGCACGTCGATAATGACTCCGACGGTGGCGAGGAACGGGCGTCCAAGTATCAATGACGTATCTCCCTCCTCCTTAACGTCCATGATCACGAAGTCACATGGCAAGCATATTCCCCCCGGGGGCTTGTAGCGGGATGTCTTCGGTGATCCCTACCGGCCTTGTTATCCGTCCATCGGCTAATTGTATCCCCATGTCGTTAGGTTTCAACTTCGTCCCGGTGTTTAGCCTTAGGAACATGGAGAAAGGCATGAGGCTTACACTAGCCCCTAAATCCACCAACGCTTTTTGTAAAGGGACACCGCCCAAGGTGCAAGGAATCCGAAAACTCCCCGGATCTTTGAATTTGGCCGGCTCCTTTTCTCTCTTGGTGAACCAAGAGCCCTCCTCGGCTAGCATGATCTTTTCCTTCCTCTTCCCCCCCGAAATCAAATCCTTTAAAAATTTAGCATATGTGGGGATTTCCACGATGGCGTCGAGGAAGGGAATGTTGAGGCTAACCCCTCTCAGATACTCGAGAAACTTTGCTAGCCTTTTCTCCATTTTCGCTCTAGCAAGCCTCTGGGGGAATGGGACCGGGGGCATGAAGCGCCTCTCCTCAATCAATTGCTCCGCTCTAGATTTCTCCTTTTCTTGCGGCTCTTTCTCCTTCTCAACTTCAACTACCGGCTCAATTGGCTCCAAACTTTCCTCCACGGGCTCCTCGGTAGGAATCATGGCTGGGGTGGTATCCTTCCCGCCTCTAGTAGTAACGGCAACTACGGCATTGATGTGGCCGGTGTTGCCCCGTGGGTTTTGCTCGGGTTGCGCCGGCAATTGTTGAGTATTCCGATTGAGCAACGCCAATTGCTCCGAGATTTGAGCTACAACGGTTGTAAGGGAGTCTTGCCCCGCCTTCAAGGTAGCATTGACCTTCTTTTGCTCGACCATAAACGCCTCCACTCTAGCTTTGAAGTCGGATTGTTGTTGAGCTTGTGGAGGGTTTTGATTTTGATTTCTCCACCCTTGATTGTATCCGGGAGGCCTATAAGGTGGAACTTGTTGCTTCGGTTGGAAATTTTGTTGTGGAGGCCCCCTCGGTGGATAGTGTTGTTGTTGGGGTGGTGGTGGTGATCGAGCTTGTTGAGGTGGTTGTTGTGGTGGGTTCAAAGCTCCTTCATTGTTGGCGTAAGAGAAACCGGGATGATTTCTTGTGGCCGGATTGGCCCAATATCCTTGGTTCCCCGCGACATATTGTACTTGCTCCAAGGATCCCTCTCCTTGCTCTCCTCCCACATACATGGCTTGAGATTGGTCTTGCCAATCACACATTTGGTTCATCGGTGCGGAGGTGGAAGGGGTTCCTTGGGGCTCCGTGATAAACTTCTCCCGTCTCTCCACTACCTTGTGGAGAGAATCAAACTTGCTTGTAAGCTCCGCTACGGCCTTCGCTTCATAGATACTAGTTGGCTTCAAGGAGGACGTAGAGTGTCCTCGCTCATCGCCCCATTGTTGATTGTTTGAGGACATCTCCTCAATTAGGGCCGTAGCTTCTTCGGGAGTCTTTGATAAGATAGCACCATTCGCCGCGGCATCAATAATTTGTTTGGTCCCCGGTTGGAGACCATTGTAGAAGCTATGAACTAGCTCCCAATCTTCAATGCTATGGTGCGGGCATTGATGCTGCAGATCTTTAAAACGCTCCCAAGCATCATAGAGCGTCTCTTGGGGTCCTTGCTTGAAGGACATAAGAGCGCTCCGAATCTTCACCGTCTTGGAGGGCGGATAGAACTTATCAATGAATGCACTCGACAACTCGTCCCAAGTGGTAAAGACTCCCTCAGCCTGCGTCCTCAACCAATAGAGTGCCTTGTCTTTTAGCGTGAAGGGGAAGAGGCGCAGTCTGATGGCATCGATGGAGACCCCCGGCATCTGAAATGTGGCGCACTTCGACAAGAATAATTGGATGTGGTAGTGGGGATTTTCATGGGCATTCCCATGAAATGGATCCTGCTGCATCAGAACCACTAGTCCAGTCTTCAGCTCAAAGTTCTTGTCAGCCGCCAACTCCGGCATGGCAATGGATGAGGTCGTAGAAGAGGTCTTAGGCCGAAGCCTATCTCGAATAGAAATTATCCTCGCCATTCTTGCCGCTAATTGGTCCGCAGTTTCCGGGTTGGTCATAAACCTCCCTTCCCGATCTTGTCTCCTCTCCGCTCTAATTCTCCGCGCGGTACGTTCGATCTTGGGATCAAATAATATAGCTTCAGGGTCCGCCGTAGATCTCGTGTTCATGCACAGGAGAACAAAGTTTCAAAGAAGTGATTAGCACAACGGAAGGGTTAGGTAAAGGAAAAATAAAGAAATAAAATAATAATAAAAAGAATAGCTAGGGTGGTAAGATCAAACGCAATCGCCTCCCCGGCAACAGCGCCAAAAACTTGATCGCTCCGGAATGTAACCCAAAGAACGGTTGTAGTTTTACCGCAAGCGCACGGTATAGCGGCGAGCGGGTTATCGAACACAGGGAGGACAAATGACCGTGCTTGTTCCAATCAACCTGGCTATTTAAGAAGAGAGAAATTTTCCTTTGGCGATCCTGTCACAATCGTCAGACAAAGTACGGAAATATCAAATCAAATAAAGAACGTCTAGGGAATGGGGAATTCCCGCTACTCACCGTATCTCGTCAATGTGGTTCATCGGTATCAAAATTGCTAGAATAAGATTTTGGATGAACTAGTTGCAACTGAATGTAGAACCAAGCTCACGCTCTCGTGCTGTTGCCGGTCTATAGCTATCCTAGGTTCGGGTCCAATCTCTTGCAAACCCTAGCCTAGGGAAGCTAGCATTAGGATCAACATCATCGTTCAATCGCGCACCGAGCCCACTCTCGTGCAAACTCGGCCCATGACCTAGGTTGGAATAGTTCCTACCCATCCAATCTCTTGCAAACGGGTATCGGCACGGAATTGCAACCGGGAACCCTAGTATCGGTCCAATCTCTTGCAAACCGATACTACGGAAATTCGATTCCAACCCAATTCGGATTTCTAGGGTTTCCTATCGAATTGGGATCCAATCTCTTGCAAATCCCAATCGTATGAACTCCTAGCTATCCGTAGTAAATCGCTCCCAAACTAATCCCTAATAACAATTCTAGCAAAATTTCTACCAATTCATCACAAATATGAAATTGGGCTTGTAGGGTTCATCCCCACGCCCCAAGACGTGGAGACTACTCACAATTCATAGCGCAAATACAAAAATAATCAATGAAATAAACAAGAGAATTCATCACAATATTGAGATAAGCAATAAAAATAGAATTTTTTAGAGGAGAGAGACACAAACCAATGGAGTTCTTCAAATAATCCAACAAAAATCAACTTTTGTCTCCTCTCCAATCACAAGAATAAAGCTAAAAAGTTAATCTAAAAAGCTGCAAAAATCTAAGAGAAAAAGGCTCTCTAAACTAGGGTAAAAACAGGGGTTAAATACCCCCCAAAATCGTCCAAAAACTGTGACCAAAATACCCATGTGCAGCCTGAAATCCGCAATTTTCGCTACAGGCAGCGCGTCGCACTCGGCCGAGTGACAAAAGTCGCTCGGCCGAGTGAGAAACCCTGTAAATTTCCAGTAAGTCTTGATCTTCAGGGGTCTTCACTTCAGGGGCGGCTCGGCCGAGTGAGTTGTCGTCACTCGGCCGCTGGCTTCTTGGTACTCGGGCGGTCGGCATTTGCCACTCGACCGAGTGGATCTTCTGAAGCTCAGGCAGACGAAAAATAGTAAGTTGGTGATTTTTGAATGGCTTCATCTGGGTGCCACTCGGGCGGACGGGATCTCGTCACTCGGCCGATGTGGTCTCCGTCGCTCGGCTGAGTGCACGTATGAAACGTATCTGATCTGGTCGGCCGAGCGGTGTCTCGCTGGTCGGCCGAGTGACTCCTCCACTCGGCCGAGTGGGACACCAAAAATGCCCAAACAGCTTGTTTTGGCCTCCTCGTCGCTCCTGCGACGTCCTTTCTTCTTCCGCTCCTTTCCAACAGCAAAATACCCCTTGGGGAGGTCGTCGGTGACCCTCTGGAGTAAGCGCATCTCGAGATCACTCCAAATCGCTCCAAATCACCTGAAATGCGACAAAAACAACAAATCGTGAAAAGCATCGCAATATCGTCGATATATCGTGAAAAACATGATTTGGGCGATCTAAATGGCATGCAAACATGCGGGAAAAAAGTGTAAAATAAGGAGTGATCAGTGACAAAGGTTACAAAGTTAGCTTTGCGAAAAGGAATGTGTCATATTTTGAGAAAAGATAATAATAATTTGTTATTTTCTGGCACACGCCATAAGGATATATATATCCTAGATATCCCAAAATCACATGAACAATGTCTCATTGCCAACACAAGTGAACAACACTTATGGCATCGATGTTTTGGTCATGTGAACTTTGAAACACTTTTTAAGCTATCCAAGTTAAATTCTATTAAAGGATTTCCTAAGCCTTCTTTCCAAAAGAAAAGCTTTTGTGACTCGTGTCAACGAGGCAAACTTCCAAAATCGTCATTTAAACCTAAGAAAAGCATTTCATCTAAACGGCCTCTAGAGGTTTTACATCTAGATCTTTTGGGCCAACTAGAGTTGCTTCATTAGGGAATGCTCGATATGGACTTGTCATCGTTGATGACTTTTCTAGATTTACTTGGGTATTTTCTTTAAGTAATAAAAATGATGCTTTTGAAAACTTCACAATATTTGTTAAGAAAGTACAAAATCTCATTGGAACCACCATTGTCACTATTCGTAGTGATCATGGAGGGAAATTTGAAAATGAGTCTTTCTCAAATTTTTGTGATGAAGTTGGTATTACTCACACCTTTTCTTTCCCTCGTGCACCCCCTCAAAATGGTGTTGTTGAGAGAAAGAATAGGACGCTAGTGGAATGTGCTCGCACTATGCTTGATGATAGCCAACTTGGCCATCAATTTTGGACGGAAGCGGTACATACCGCTTGCTATGTGTTTAATATGATACTCTTGAGGCCCGGTACCAAACAAACTTGTTATGAATTGTTGTTTGGTCGAATGCCTCAAGTTAAACATTTTCGAGTTTTCGGCGCAAAATGTTTTATCAAAAACACGTATGGTAGTTTGGACAAATTTGATCCAAGATCCGATGAGGGGATATTTGTTGGATATTCCTCACGTAGCAAAGCCTACCGGATATACAACAAAAGAACCTCAACGATCGAGAAATCACTTCATGTTTCATTCAATGAAAATTTTGTCCCTTCTAGAATTATCAATGATGATGACTCTATGGGTGTTTTATGTGATTCTATTGGTAATTCTAATTCTATTGATTCTATTGATACTAACCCTACTGATGATACTTTTGAGAATGTTCCTAGTGATCAGTGAGTTCCCAAACGGCTTCATACAGTTCGTGACCATCCCCATGAGCAAGTCATTGGCAACATACTTGATAGTGTCAAGACGAGATCTCAAGTCAACTACTTCGCTCATTGTGCCTTTGCCTCTTCAGTTGAGCCAAAGAATATTAACGAAGCATGCGAATATAATACTTGGAACCTAGCCATGGAGGAGGAACTCATTCAGTTTGAGAGGATCTGAGGTTTGGGAGCTTGTTCCATTGCCTTCGAAGAACCACACCGTTATAGGAACGAAGTGGATTTTCAAGAACAAGACCGACGAGAACCAAAACGTCGTCCGGAACAAAGCTCGGTTAGTAGCTCAAGGCTACAGGCAAGAGGAAGGTATAGATTTCGAAGAATCCTTTGCTCCTGTAGCTATATTAGAATCAATTAGGTTGTTGTTATCTTTTGCATGCCATAAAGATTTTAAACTCTTTCAAATGGATGTAAAAAGTGCGTTTTTAAACGGAGATGTCGTTGATGAAGTTTATGTTTCTCAACCTCCGGGTTTTATAAATGAAAATTTCCAAATCACGTTTTCAAACTTAAGAAATCACTTTATGGTTTGAGACAAGATCCTAGAGCTTGGTATAACCGTCTAAAGAACTTTCTTTTGGATTTGGATTTTAAAATGGGTGAAGTTGATTCTACACTATTTGTTAAGTATTCGAATCATGATATTATTTTAGTTCTAATTTATGTTGATGATATCATTTTCGGTGCTACTAACTTCACTCTTTGCGAAGAGTTTTCTAATGTCATGAAGGACCAATTTGAGATGAGCCACATGGGTGAGCTCAAATATTTCGTAGGTCTCCAAATTCGCCAAATGAACGATGGAATCTTCATCCACCAAATCAAGTACACGGTGGAGTTGCTAAAGCGATTTGGAATAGAGAATGCTTCTGGCAAGAAGACTCCAATGAGCACTACTACACATCTTGATAAAGATACGGCGGGCAAAGATGTAGACATTCGTCTATATCGAGGTACGATAGGTAGTTTATTATACCTTACTGCCAGTCGGCCTGATATTATGTTTGTTGTATGTGTATGTGCTCTTTATCAATCTCAACCTAAGGAATCTCACTTAGTAGCGGTAAAACGTATTTTCCGTTATTTAAGTTACACACTTGACTATGGATTATATTATCCAAAGTCTAGCACATATGAGTTAATCTCATATAGTGACGTAGATTATGCTGGATGCAAATCCGACAGGAAAAGTACTAGTGGTACTTGCCATTTTATAGGAAATTCTCTTGTCTCTTGGTTTTCCAAGAAGCAGAATTCCGTATCACTTTCAACCACAGAGGCAGAATATATTGCCGCCGGTGATGCGTGTGCTCAGGTTCTTTGAATATATTGTCGCCATCGAGTCTCCTCCTACCGACCATCCTCAAGCCAAATGTCGTGCCAAATCGACTCATCCCTCCTCTTCCTCACCTCCTCTTAAGAAGAAGAGGACTACCGTTGCCAAACCCAAACCAACATCTCAACCCAAGCCCAAGCCCCAGCCTAAGAAGAAGACTGTGTCTCCAGCCTCATTTCGTGCTCCCACTCCTCCCACTTCTGACTTCGACGAAGAGTATATTCCTGAGTCTGAGCCTACCGATAGGGCTCCTACTCCTCCTCCTCGTACTTCGTCTCGTCCGTCTAAGGGGAAGGCTCCCATGCCTTCAGGTGGTGTAGATATCTCGTTATGTCGCGATGACTCGATGTGTCTAGCGGCATACAATCGTATTGAGCATTGTCCTTTGATTCTGGAGCACTTCGTCCAGTTTTCTGACTTTCCCCAGCTTGCCGATCTCCTCTCCTATAGCGGCCTATTAGACTATCTTCGCCATGACCCCAAGGCTAACCCTCACCCGTACCCCAGACTCGTCAAATTGTTCTATGCCAATCGAGTACGGGGTGAGTATGATAACACCCACTCCATTGAGACCACTGTCTTGGGGACACCTATTGTTCTCACGGCAAAGATTTTAGGGGAGTTGTAAGGTGTCTCATCCTCTGGCCTGCTTCCTTATGATATCTCGGTGGATAATATCCACAATCTTGACCAGACCATGCTTTCTAAGATGTTCCACGTCATCCCTTCTGTCATGATTGGCGTTCCCTCCAAATCGTTTAAGCCTAATGCTTGGATCCTCAATTTGATTCTGAAGTTGTGCCTCCTACAGAAGTACGGCTCCTCTAGCTTGCCCTCCCAGCCGTTTCTCAAGCTTATCTACGCTCTTTTCTTGGGGAGCGAGATCAATTGGGCTCGTATCATCCTTGACAAGATGGATTCCTTTGAGTGCATAAGGAAATCCACCAAGTCTGCTCATATTCCTTATCCTTGCCTTTTGACTCTCGTTTTCCGTCACTTCGGCGTCCCTCTTCCTCCAGATGATCAGCGTCCTTTGGGTCCTCCCCTGAACGCGACTGCCGTCAAGAAGTCTCTTGCGACGCTTCGTCACGTTCAGAGGACTACCCCTTCAGCTTCAGCTCCTCCTCCTACTCCTTCACTCGCTGAGTTTTCAGTTTCCCTGAGACGTCAGGAGTCTCGTATTTCTCGTTGTGAGGAGATGCTTGGTCGCATCTGCGAGTATCTGGATATTGATGTTCCTCCTTCTGTTTCTGACGAGGAGGAAATGAATGAGGTTGATCTCCAGGAGCTTGTTGGATCTCCTGTTCGTGCCCCAGAGGGTACGTCTGCTGCTGCTACTTCTGCTGGTGCTCCCGAGAGCATACCTGCTGCCACCATTCCTTCGGTGGATACTTTTGCTGGTGCTCCCGAGACCACTCCTGTTGCCACTCTCCCTTCGGTTGACACTCCGGTCGTCCCCGAGACCATCACCCCTTCTGCAGAGCCTGCTGCTGCTGCTAATCCTCCCTCCACCTCCTGAGCTTGTGTTGGAGGACTCTCCCATGTGCACTTGGATGTTGCTGTGAGAGAGTGGGGTAGGATAGTTGGGTGGTTATATGTTTTTGATGTATTTTTGGATGTTTTGATGATACATTTTGTTGTATGCTCATTTTGATGTCTGTCGAGACATATGTTGTATGGTGTGCACCGATCTGTCGATCGTATATTTTTGTGTTGGCGGATGTATACATTTTGTTGTATCAAGTTATACACACACACACACACACACACACACACACACACACACACACACACACACACACACACATACATACATACATACATCGTGTTGCCATTTACTTCAGTGTGCACTTTATTCTTTTTGTCTCTGATGTTGATTTCGTCGCTCGACGATTATATTGATTAAATAGAATTCATTCTATGAAAACATAGAATTGTTTTCCATGCACTAAATTCATTAAGAATGTTGATATTGGAGAGTATGTTCCATAACTCAATATGTGAAATTGATTTGAGTTTTGATGATTTCATTTTTCGATTTTCGACTATGGTTTTGTTGGCACACTTTGATTTTCTTCATGATTTTACTTCGGTGTCATTTGAACCGTGGTCGTATTCTACGACTCTCGTGCTTTTATATTAGCCATTGTTGTTGTCGTTGATCTCCTCCCGCTCTTTTTGCTAATGCCAAAGGAGGAGAGAATTAATAATGACGATGTGCTAAATGATAATTTAAAGCAATTTACCGTGAATCTAATTTAATATGTTAGATTCAGGGGGAGTTAAGATATAAAAATGAATTTAGATCCTAAATTTCAATAATTGGATTCATATTTTATACTTTTCTCGTCCGCTTGATGCGTATGTTTATTATTTAATACGGAACTAACGTGTCATCAATGCAGGGGGAGTAAGTAAATTTCATTTGAATCATTATTATTGATTATTATTTATGTTGGTTTGTCATCACCAAAAAGGGTGAGAATGTTGAGCATTGATTCCCCGGATTTGGTTTTGATGATGAACAAACATAAATATCGTGAACTAACTCTTTGTGAGCGCAGTTATGGAGATCGTGTGCCTGAAGCTTCGTTGAAGCTCTAGGAGCATTATTGAAGTTAAGAGATTCGGATTGAAGCTTTGAAGACGGTTCGTCTAGCTTAATTTTGTAGTCTTCTAGCTTCTTTTCGTAGAATGTTAAGCCTTGAGTAGGTCTTACATTATAATCTTCATAACGCGCATATCTTAGAGCTAGGATTATCTTAGAAGCCCATAGAAACTTTCCCGAAGCTTCACGCTTTATTTCGCGGCTTCTTGTGCATCTTAGTTGGTTCAAGAAGAAGAACCAACCGACTAGATTGTCATCTAGTCGGTCAGTAATCCTTCTTGAACCGACTAGATTGCCTTGTCCAATTGTAACGACCCGCCCCCAGGATACCCGAGAAGTACGAATCCGTCCCAGGTATTTTCGAAGAGGCGGGTGTGAAAAAAGAAAGTAGAGGAAAGAGAGAGAGTACAACAAAGACGATGCATGTCCACTGCGCACTGATGGGATAGTACCTGTAATGTTTCCAAATTCAAACAACCAAGCGAAAACACAGAAGGAACCCATACCAACAACCACAAATACAATTGCATAGAGAAAACAAGGCGACCACTGTATTTATATGCAACTGTCCATTGTACATCAACATCATCATACATACATCAAGCACATCGACAACTCGCCCCAAAAGAAACCCCAAAAGTACAAGTCTCTCTTCTCTTCTCCCCTCACCACCCCAACCAACAACCCAAGCTTCTCAACCAGAACTCCAACTCCAGCTCCAACTCCCAAGCACATGAAAACCACAAATTGGAGCACGTCAACGCGTACTCCAGTAGGATATCCCAACTCCCTCTAGTATGACACGCCTAAATGCAACTACTAAGTGAACTAGTGCTACAAGTGAAAGTACTACAGGAACATGGCATAGCAATATATCAATGTATCAAAGCAGCAATGGAAATGAGGCAATTAAACATCCATTACTACACTACAAGATGTAGGTAAACTGCAAGGCAAAAACTATAAGAGCAAGTGGGCATGTCGTTGAATGTGAGGAAGTGGTTACAGTAATATAAATATCAGTTAAAAACCTGGGCATGTCGTTGAATGTGAGGAAGTGGTTACAGTAATACCACAAAAGTAAGAGCATACACATTAATGCAATAGGGTGCAATGGGAAGGGACAACAACGCAAGTAACAACAAGTAACAACAATGAAACTACTAGAGCCATTCAAATAGAAGAGAGCACATGAATAACATTATGTGCAAGGGAAGATGCAATTTAATTTGTTTGTTTATTATCGGAACCCTGGGTATCGAGTAAACATACGGACATGGACCTCACCCGGTAAGGTGGGTGGAATGCTACGACTTCCGGAGACAAGCTCTTACAAAAGAAGCCGTTCACCAACTAAACCAACTCAACCAAAACCGCACCAACTCCCCGCCTCTGTGGGCTCGGCAGGAGTGGCCCACAAACTCAGCAGTCCATCCCATATGCCCACCTGGTACTCAAGTTTCCCCCAACCCCATTCTAGGGTGCTCACCTGCCATATGGCAGACCGAGATGTCCCTACTCATTATTAACATTTAAATTAAGTGAGCTAACATGCGGCATTTAGAGAATTGTGTTTAATCTACATCAAGGCTACATAAAAGTGATATAAGGAAACAATAAAGCCTTCATATTGAATTTGCATATGTCAGCAATGCTAACATATCCGAATTGCATTTAACCTGAGATTGCAACATTAGGGTGGCATATTGGAAGATGAAGCATGCAACATAAAGGAGGCATTAAAATTGACAACATATAACTAGCATTATTATATATGAATGGAACATCACTTATCATGGCTTAATTTGAATAAATAAGTGGCATGGAAATGCAACAACTCGCATTAGAGAGACTAGCATGTAACATAACCCAATCTCCATACAACTTAAGCTTCTCGTCAAACACCATGTACTAAGCCATCACCATTGCACCTCTTACAACACATCATATTGCCAATATTGCCATGTTATTACAAATCCCACCACACTGCTTTCTTACATCTCCATATCATTCCACACAAGTTGCAAGACACAAGCAAATTCCACAACTTGAATTGAAATGCAACTAATAAATGAAACAAAATGCAAGTTGAATTAATAATACAACTAAAAAATTAAAATGCAACTAGAATGCAACTTGAATTCAAGTGCAAGTTTAAGATATGAACTAAAATGCCTCTTGAATTAAAATGCAAACTCAAGAAATGAACTAAAAGGCAACTAGAATTAAAATGCAAGCTTCTAACAAAATTCATTAAGGAAATTGAATGAAGATGCAAGCTTTAGTAGTTACATGCAACGTGAGAGTAATTTCTTAAGGTCTACCATGAAAAATTCATCCATTTAAGGACTAATTAGGCACTAGCTTAAGAATGCTAACTTTAGTTAAGATAACCATAAAAGATCCCATCTTTGGCTCAAATATGGCATTAGTTCTAATGAAAATGCTAGCTTTAACATAAACATAGCATGTTGTTAAAGAAAGACACTAACTTTCACTTGGATTTCAACTAAAAATTACACCTTTCTTACTAATTAGTGTTACAACCATTTCAACAAATCCTAATAAATATTTAGAGCACAAATTAGGAATCCTACCAAAAAGTGGTAACTTTAACATGGTTGGTTGCTTAAAAAATAGCATCTTTAGCATGGATACCAAATAAAGGTGGCACATTTTGCATGAGAACTAACCAAAAATGTTTTCTTTAGCATTTTAAATTGAGATAGCATGGATACCAAATAAAGGTGGCACATTTTGCATGAGAACTAACCAAAAATGTTTTCTTTAGCATTTTAAATTGAGAATGAATAACATACCAAAGAGAGAGGGATTCCTACCTAATATGAAGCTTAATTCTTCTCCTCCAACTTCCTCTTTAAGCTCCATTTATTTCTCCTTCAATCAAGGCCTTTAGCTCCTCTTTCATCATCTTCTCTTTCCTTTGCAAGCTCCTCCTTAATTCTCCCTCCATCACTCCTCCTCCTTTCTTTTCTCTCCTTCCCTTTTTTTTTCTTTTTTTTTGTGCATGAGTAAATTTCGGCCACCCCCATAAGGAAAGAAAATGGAGAAAAAGAAAAAGAAAAGGAAAGAATGAGAAAATTTTATAAGAATGTAGAAGAATGAGAAATAATTAAAAAGGGAAGATATTTCTTCTAAGCTTCCAATTATTTACAAGTTTGCCACCCTCTACAAACTTCTCATCCTTCCTATACACACAACCCAATCCTAATTACAAGTATGCCATTTCTTTACAGGCCATCTCTCCTTACACACACACACACACACACACACACACACACACACAATACCTATTTACAAGTATTACATTCCCTTTATGCACACACCTCTCTAATACATACACAAGTCTCTATATCACAACAATGCCATTGCAAAATTAATTAATAAGAATAAAATAGAAATAAAAATATTCTCTTTAAAATAGGCTTCACCAAATAAGCATCATAAAATATTTCATATTAAAATAGTATTAAAAATACATTTTACTGTTCACACATACCAACATAAAAATTACTTCACAGCAATAAAACCAACATCACTATTCACTGCACTTCTCCATACTCACCCATTAGCATCCAATAAGGCTCTCATATAGGCACACTCATTCACGTAGACAAATTACCATGCACACCACTGAATTACTACACACATAGACACCATTTATATTTACACGACACAATTGTTATGCACACTACTCAACATTTATCAGCAAACAAGTACAAATACTATACACACATCCATTAATATGCATACCCTAGGTATATAGGCACTTGGGTCATTACACCAATTCAGCTCATTCATTGTTGACCAATTAGTCGGTCCAAGAAGGTTCACCGACCGACTAGTTGTCAAACTAGTCGGTTTGGAATCCTTCTTAGACCGACTAGTTATATATTCATTTTCACAGCCTGAGCTACTGTTTACTCTTAGTCGGTCCAAGAACAACCATCGACCGACTAGTTGAGAAACTAGTCGGTTGGAATTTGTTCTTAGACCGACTAGTTCTCTTGTGTTCAGCTTATTGTTTTCCAACTACTTAGTCGGTCAAAGAACACTCACCGACCGATTAGTTGTCAAACTAGTCGGTTGGCAAGTCTTCTTAGACAGACTAGTTCTCTATCTCCTGAACTTTCTATATTGGCTGTCAACCTCTTAGTCGGTCCAAGAAGAATCACCGACCGACTAGTTGCCAAACTAATCGGTTAATGATCCTTCTTAGACCGATTAGACAGCTTCAGAAATAGATCCGTTGGAGCATTAAATGCACGAATTTTCCCTCTCTCTCCTCTCTATCCTATATAATCTTGGGATGCTTCTTTATAGCATTCAAGGCTGCCATTATTGAGTTTTAGAGATAAAAGAGAGAACATTTAATTCTCATTCCAAGCTCACTCATTTCTTACAAGAATCTCTCCAAACTCCTTGAGCCCTAATTTCCTCAAGAGAGATTCTCTTCATTGTGAGCCTCTCAAGCCAAGAGCTTGATTCAAGGTCACCAACTCCATCATAGCCTTCGATCGTTGTTCATCTTCTTGGAGCTAGGGTTTGGTGACATTCTCTTCCTCAAAATCCTTCTTGCCCTAAAATCCTAAGTTATACTTAAGGCATAGGATTTTGTTGGTAAGTGTTTATTATTTCATTTACTTTGATATGCTAGTTTTATCTCTCGGTTGTGAGAGAAGTGTGTGATCCCGGTTTTGTAATGCCCTACCAGCTACTGCACAAGTACTAGAGGGGGGGGTGAATAGTACTTTAAAATAATAAGGAGTATAATTCCAAATTAAATTGCAAAAAACTACCAAATCAATTTGCGGAAGCTTAAATTGAATGACAACAATAAAATTAACAATGCAAACAAACGATGTTAATGGGTTCGGATCCACCCAAGTCTCCCCGACTTGTTCCCGGTGATCCTACGTCCCAACCACCCGGATCCCCTCCAGATACTTGAGTTAGAAACCCTAACTCAAGATTTCCACTATGAATATCTTGTGAAAAACCTTCACAAGATCAAATCATACATGCAATAGCAAACGTGAATCCCACAACCCGGGATCACAACCTTCTCTCACAACCGAGAGAATCAACAAGCAATATAAATGAGTTATATTGAAATAAGCAAACTTACCACAAAATCCTATACCTTGAGTTTTTCTTACCCAAAAGGTGGAATGAAGGATTTGAGGAAGATGAAGTCACCAAGACCTAGCACCAAGGAAATGACCAGCAATCGGTGCCTAGGAATGAGTTGGAGACTTGGATCAAGCAATAGCTTGAAGAGCTCACCAAGAACAAGCTTCTCTCTAGATCTAGAAATGAGAGAGAATGGGTTTCTTGTGAGGAAGAGAGCTTTAGATTTGAGGGAGAATAGCTATCTCTTTAGAACTCAATGAATCTCTTAATGGCAGCTCTCCCCTAGATAGAAATGACCTAGGTTCGTATTTATAGGGTCCCATAAAAACAAGTTAGGTCATTCACCAACGGATAGAAATCTGAGAGAGTTAGTCGGTCAAAGAACAATCACTGACCGACTAGTTCATCAACTAGTCGGTCAGACAAACAACGTGGACCGACTAAGAGCAGATCTGAGAAGAGAGAATTTCAGACCTAGAAATCTAGTCGGTCCAAGAAGACTGTCTGACCGACTAGTTTCACAACTAGTCGGTCAGTCAATGAACGTAGACCGACTAAGAGCAAAAAGAATTAGTCTGAAGACAAAGTGACTTAGTCGATCCAAGAACAAACGTTGACCGACTAGATTGTCAACTAGTCGGTCACCAAACGTTCTTAGACCGACTAACGGTAAACAGTAGCTTAGGAGAATTTTAGAGTGAACAGTAAGTCACAACTAGTCGGTCAAAGAAGCATCACTGACCGACTAGTTCAAAAACTAGTCGGTCGGTGAGTCAACGTAGACCGACTAACTGTAAACAGTAAAGTCCAAGAAATTAAGGAATCAAACTAGTCGGTCCAAGAACAGTTGCCGACCGACTAGATCACCATCTAGTCGGTCAGTACTTGTTCTTGTACCAACTAACATGCACATACCAATCCGAATCGAAGCGCGACGCTTCAAGGAAGTTAGAATGAACTTGTGCAAGGATCCTAGAGCTACGAAATGAGCGAAATGAAGATAGAAACGTAAGATATACTCAAGGCTTAACATTCTATATATC
The DNA here is from genome assembly GCA_030789695.1 of Scilla litardierei. Taxonomy (NCBI): domain Eukaryota; kingdom Viridiplantae; phylum Streptophyta; class Magnoliopsida; order Asparagales; family Asparagaceae; genus Scilla; species Scilla litardierei. The sequence goes on from CM061136.1 coordinate 139,052,470, forward strand.
GAAGCTAAAAGACTATAAATAAAACCTTAATAAACGGTCTTCTAGAGCTTCGATTGAATCTTCATAACTTCCAAAGCGTCGCAAGAGCTTCAACGAAGCTTTAGGCATGAATATGAGCTTTGGGAAGTGTTGAGATGACGCTTTGAATGTTCTCGTGAATTTGGCGACGATCTCCAAAACTGCGCTCACAAATTGTTAGTTCATGGATTATTTATGTTTGCTCATCATCAAAACCAAATCCGGGGAGTCCAATATTCAACATTCTCCCCCTTTTTGGTGATGACAAACCAACATGAATAATGATCAAAAATAATAATTCAAATGTAAAATACTTACTCCCCCTGCATTGATGACACGTTAATTCCAAAATGAATATATATGAATTGCATCAATCATATGAGTAAGATAAATAAAGCGAATTAATTTTCGGAATATCGGATTTTGAAAAATCCTTATATGTATCTTAACTCCCCCTGAATCTAACATATCAAACTAGATTCTTGGAAAATGAGTTAAATTTTCATTTGCACTATTTATTATCATTATCTCTCCCCCTTTGGCATTATCCCAAAAATGGGGGGCATACAACGACAACAATTAGGAAATGTAAAATCCAACATCGGGAGTCGTAGACAATGACGATGGAATTAATTGACACCAAAGGAAAAGCGATAAAATCAAATCAAAGTGTGCCAATTGCCCATTATCACAAAGTGAAGATCAAAATCATCAAAAATACCAAATAATTATTCATTAATTGAATAAAGAAACATACTCTTCAATATTCAATAATCTTGGTTAATTTAGTGCATGGAAAACAATTCTATATCATTATAGAAATATAATCTATTTAACCAAGTTCTTAATCGTCGAGCGACGAATTCACAATTCAAATGCATTCAACGAATATATATAAAAAAATGCACGACGAATAAATGACAAAGTGAATGACGATGAACATATACATATATGTAGGGACAACATGAGCATATCCAAAAAGATATCACATCGAATATATGAGATACATCATATCAAGTGCTACATATCATCAAAAAGAAATACATCATACATCATCAACATCATCAAAGTGTATCAAAATACATCAAAACATCTCTCAAACCACATCCTAACCCAAAATACTCTCACTAAAAAGGAATATCATCCAAAGCGTAGTGGAGAGTCCTCGAAACACGCGATCACGAGGAGGAGGCTGGATCTACAGTGTCCGTGGGTCCAGTCGACGGAGTGGACTCAGGCTCTGCAGGGAGTAGAGGTGTCTCAACAGATGGAATCGTCGGGGCAGGAGTGGAGATCTCAGCAACAGGCTCATCAACTGGAATCTCAACAGCAGCAAGGGTCTCGACAGAAGCAGCAGCAGCAGCAGGAGATACATGAGCAGGCTCGGAAACAGGGTCAGCAGCAGGCTCAGAAGGCTGAAGAGCTGAAGCAGATGGCTCTGGAACACCGGAAGTGGTGGCAACTCCAGGAGCAGAAGTAGAAGTACCAGCAGCAGCAGCAGCAGTGGCCTCATCGCCACGGGCAAAAGAAGTGACAAGCTCGTCAATCTCCTCATCGTCCATCTCCTCGGCCTCAGAAACTGAAGGAGGAAGATCAATCCCCATCAGACGAGCCATACGGCAGACGACCTCCTCGGTACGAGCCAAACGTGACTCGTGCCGACGAAGAAGGCGTATGACATCGTCCAATGTAGCAGGACGAGAGGGGGCTGCAGCAGCAGACGGAGAAGCCTGAGAAGCATATGCGGTAGACCTCTGCACGTGACGAAGAGCCGCTAGAGATTTCTTCACGGCCGTCGCGTTCAGAGGTGTACCCAAAGGACGCTCATCGTCAGGAGGGAGGGGGACTCGGAAATGTCAAAATACAAGAGTCAACAGGCAAGGGTATGGAATGTGCGCAGACTTATTGGTCTTGCGTATACACTCGAAAGAATCCATCTTATCGAGTATCACGCGAGCCCAATTAATCTCGCACCCCAAGAAAAGAGCGTAGATCAATTTCAAGAACGGCTGAGATGGGAGTGAAGAGGATCCATACTTAGGGAGGAGACATGACTTCAAGATTAGGTTAAGAACCCACGCATTCGGCTTGAAAGATTTCGAGGGAATACCAATGAATGCGGAGGGGATAACCTGGAAGATATCAGAAAGGATAGACTGATCCAAGGAAGAAACGTCGTCTACGGAAATGTCCGAAGGGAGGAGACCACACGATGAACAACCAAGAATCTCCCCCAAGATTTCTGCCGTGAGAACTATAGGAGTTCCCAAGACAGTCGTCTCAATGGAGTGGCTGGCATCGTACTGGCCTTGAACACGATTGGCATAGAACAATTTCACGAGGCGAGGATACGGTTTGGGATTGGACTTGGGGTCGTATCGGAGATAATCTAGAAGACCACTATAGGACAGAAGATCAGCAAGGCCGAGAAAATCAGAGAACTGAACGTAATGCTCTAACAACAGTAAACAGTGCTCTATACGGTTGTACGCTGCGAGACACTGAGGGTCATCGCGGCACAACGATATGTCTACACCGCCGACTGGCATAGGAGCTTTACCCTTAGCCTTACGGGTCTTCGGAGTGGGTTCCCTAGTAGGCTCATCCTCTGGGATAAATTCAGAGTCGGAATCGGGAGGAGTAGCCGGAGACTGAAAAATAGGCTTTTTGGTCTTGGATTTGCGGGGTTTAGCTGTGGCAGTCCTAGGCTTCTTAGGAGGAGGCGATGATGGAGAGGCTAGGGTTGACTTGGCACGATGCTTAGGCTTCGGGGGATTCCTAGGGTCGGAAGGCCCTACGGTCATAGGAGAAGCCCCGGAAGAGGCGATAGGAATTCTTGTCTTAGCCATAGCACTACGAGCACAAGCAACTGAAAACTAAGAGCAAAAACAGCCTAGCACAAGCCCTAGAAGCTAGCACAAACCCTAGAATACCAAAAGAAATCGAAAAGCACAAACCCTAGGTCAAAACTAGAAACCCTAGGAGCTAGATGAGATAAAAACGAACCCTAGGGTAGGAATCGACCAAGGAGAGGGAGGGAGATACCTAGGAGGTGGAGTCGACGGCGGCGGACGGCGGCGATCGACGGAGAGATGGCCGGAAGTCGAACGGATTCGAGTTGGGGGTTTGGGGTTTTCGGGTTGGAGCTGAGAGAATACCGACTAAAAATGAAATTAGTCGGATGAAAAATGAGTATAAGTCGGTTGGGAAACGAAAAGACTCAACTGCCCTAACCCACTTAGTCGGTCACAGTTCAAGTACTGACCGACTAGATTACGATCTAGTCGGTCGGTCAATGAGCTTGAACCGACTAAGTCGAAACAGAGGCACAGATGAATTTTCTAGGGCAAGAATTAGTCGGTCGCAGTATATTCACTGACCGACTAGTTTTCAATCTAGTCGGTCGGTAAGTGTACTGTGACCGACTAACGAAAGAAAATGATAGGAGTTAGATATAGGCTTGATCTAGTCGGTCTGAGTTCATTTGCTGACCGACTAGATGAGCATCTAGTCGGTTGACAAGTGAACTTAGACCGACTAGAGGAGTCCAAAAATTTATAATTGATTTCTCTTCACAAACCACTTGGATGAAACATCATAACTCACTCATTAGTCATCTAAATTACCCTATAAAACGTCGAAATCTTAAATACGACCTTGAAATACGAATTCGAGCAATAAATTCGAACAAATCACATAAAATTCCCAAAAATTCAATAAATCTAGCATGAATGAAATATCGCGAAATATAATAGCATGCAAGATAATTGAATGAAATATGAATCCTATATCTCGGATTCACCCATAATCCCCAATTCTCGACGCAACCGCACAAAGGAGTCCTCCTTTAGGGGTTTCGTGAAAATATCGGCGATTTGCTTTTGGGTTTCAACGTACACTAAAATGATGTCCTTTTTAGCAACATGATCATCTAAAAAATGGTGTCGGACATCTATGTGTTTTGATCGGGAATGGTGCACCGGATTCTTTGAAAGACAGATAGCACTTTGGTTATCCACCATGATAGGGCTAGTATCACAGTGAATACCAAAATCCTTCAAAGTGTGTCTCAACCAAAGAACCTGGGCACAAGCGGCATCGGCGGCAATATATTCCCCCTCGGTGGTTGAAAGTGATACGGAATTTTGCTTCTTGGAAAACCAAGAGACAAGAGAATTTTCTAGAAAATGGCAAGTGCCACTAGTACTTTTCCTGTCGGATTTGCATCCCGCATAATCGGCATCACTGTATGAGACTAACTCATACGTGCTAGATTTCGGATAAAGTAATCCAAAATCTAAAGTGTAACTTAGATAACGGAAAATACGCTTTACCGCTACTAAGTGAGACTCCTTAGGTAGAGACTGATAACGAGCACAAATGCATACGGCAAACATAATATCGGGCCTACTTGCGGTAAGATAAAGTAAGCTACCTATCATACCTCGATATAGACGAATGTCTACATCCTTACCACCCGTATCCTTGTCGAGATGCGTAGTCGTGCTCATTGGAGTCTTTTTCCCGGAAGCACTTTCCATTCCAAATCGCTTAAGCAACTCCACCGTATACTTCGTTTGGTGGATGAAGATTGCATCGTTCATTTGGCGAATTTGGAGACCTAAGAAATATTTGAGTTCGCCCATGTGGCTCATCTCAAATTGTTCCTTCATAACATTAGAAAACTCTTCGCAAAGAGTGAAGTTAGTAGCACCGAAAATGATATCATCAACATAAATTTGAACTAATAAAATATCATTATTCGCATGCTTAACAAAAAGTGTAGAATCGGCTTCGCCCATTTTAAAATTCAAATCCAAAAGAAAATTCTTTAGGCGATCATACCAAGCTCGAGGAGCTTGTCTCAAACCATAAAGAGCTTTCTTTAGTTTAAAAACATGATTTGGAAATTTTTCATTTATGAAGCCCGGAGGTTGAGAAACGTAAACTTCCTCAACGACATCTCCGTTTAAAAATGCACTTTTAACATCCATTTGAAATAACTTAAAATTTTTATGGCATGCATAAGACAATAAAAGTCTAATCGATTCTAATCTAGCTACCGGAGCGAAGGATTCTTCGAAATCGATACCTTCCTCTTGGCGATAGCCTTGAGCAACTAACCGAGCTTTGTTCCGGATGACGACTTGATTTTCGTCGGATTTGTTCTTGAAGATCCACTTTGTCCCTATGACTGTGTGGTTCTTCGATGGCAAAGGAACAAGCTCCCATACCTCATTCCTCTCGAATTGAATGAGTTCCTCCTCCATGGCAAGGATCCAAGCACTATCTTCGCAAGCTTCAACTATATTCTTTGGCTCTATTGATGAGACAAAGGCACTATTGGCGAAGTGGTGGACTTGCGATCTCGTCTTGACACTATCATGAATATTGCCAATTACTTGCTCATGGGGATGGTCGCGGACGGTTTGAAGCCGCTTGGGAATACCTTGATCACTAGGCACATTCTCAACAACTTCATTAGTCGGGTTAGTCTCAATAGAATCAATTGAATCAATGGACTTAGAATTTTCAAACGAATCACATAAAACATCCATAGAATCATTGTCATTTGAAATTCTAGAAGTAATAAAATTCTCATTAAAAGAGACATGAAGTGATTCCTCGATCGTAGAGGATCTTTTGTTGTATATCCGGTAGGCTTTGCTACGTGAGGAATACCCAACAAATATCCCCTCATCCGATCTCGGATCAAACTTGTCCAAATTATCATATGTGTTTTTAATAAAACATTTTGCGCCGAAAACACGAAAATGTTTAACTTGAGGCAATCTACCAAACAACAATTCATAGCAAGTTTGTTTGGTGCCGGGCCTCAAAAGTATTCTATTAAACACATAGCAAGCGGTGTGTACCGCTTCCGCCCAAAATTGATAGCCAAGTTGACTATCTTCGAGCATAGTGCGAGCACACTCCACAAGCGTTCTATTCTTCCTCTCAACAACACCATTTTGAGGAGGTGCGCGAGGGAAAGAAAACGTGTGAGTAATTCCAAGATCATCACAAAAATTTGAGAAAGATTCATTCTCAAATTCACCCCCATGATCACTACGAATAGTGACAATGGTGGTTCCGATGAGATTTTGTACTTTCTTTACAAATATTGTGAAGTTTTCAAAAGCTTCATTTTTATTGCATAAGAAAAATACCCATGTAAATCTTGAATATTCATCAACGATGACTAGTCCATATCTTGCATTTCCTAAGGAAGCAACTCTAGTTGGCCCAAATAAATCTAGATGTAATAGCTCTAGTGGCCGTTTCGTAGAAATGCTTTTCTTAGGTTTAAATGAAGATTTAGGAAGCTTGCCACGTTGACAAGAATCACAAAAACTTTTCTTTTCAAAAACGAGCTTCGGAAAACCTTTAATGGAATTTAATTTCGAAAGCTTATAAAGTGTTCCAAAGTTCACATGTCCAAAGCGTCGATGCCATAAGTGTTGTTCACTTGTGTTGGCAACGAGACATTGTTCATATGACTTAGGAAGATCCAAAATATAAATATCTTTATGGCGTGTGCCGGAAAATAATAATTTATTATTATCATTTGAAATATGACACAATCCTTTCGCAAAACTAACTTTGTAACCTTTGTCACAAAGTTGGCTTATTGAAATAAGATTATGATTTAAACCATCAACTAGATAAACATCGCTAATTAAGGGTTTAGAAGGGTTACCCACTTTACCAACACCGACGATGGTTCCGCTCTCATTGCCTCCGAATACGACGCGATTTCCATTTGCAATGGGAACAATTCCGGAGAGCAATTTAGCGTCACCCGTCATGTGTTTTGAACACCCGCTATCGAGTATCCAATTCCCTTTGGAGCCAAATTTTGAATTTGTTGCTCCTTTCCTTTTTCTTTCCCTTGAGTACCTAAAGATAGAAACTTTCATATCATGGTACCCAAGGTCATTGGGTCCTCAAGGGTTAGACCTTTGGAAGCCAAGTCCAATTGGACTTTGACTTCCCCACATAATTCCTACTATGCACAACATTCGAAAAATAAGCATTCATATATACTTGTTTTTCATCCATGCTTGTGTCCTTCGGGCTCCAAATAGTGAATATTTTGGGAGCCATCATCCTATTCGGTGCATGCATGCGACGTTGATTTCTACGTGATGCATGTTGTGGATAGGCATACGGGACATGATGGAATGGTGCACGACGAGAATTATTCATATGATGCGGTGGGTGAACATATGCATGTGTGGGAACACGTGCGTGAGGGTGTCTCACATGGTGTGCACGTGCCCGAGAATGTGTTGCATAAATATCATCATATGTGTGAGATGGTGGAGTAGGACGTGTGTTCCTACGTGGCATGGTATTGGTGTACATATAAGCATGCCCCTTCTTTGGAGGTCCACCCGAAGTGGGTTTCTTTCCAAAAGAGGGCGTGGACGAGGTGGAAGCACCATTGGTAGATGAACTACCAATAGAGTGTTTGCTACCACTCGTAGAGTCACCGGAAGTTGGCCTAACAAAAGTAGTGGTCGCTTTGGATGGACATCCCATCGTATACCCCAAACCAATGTGGTGATTGGCCGGAAGTAAGTCACTTAGGATTTTATCCAAATGGTCCTTACCTTTGTTGAATTTGTTAATTCGGCCCAATGTGTTCTCATATTTCTCTTTGAGAGAACGCATAGAAGTATCCAAATTGGATACTTGCGATGTGAGCACAAAAACACGAGATTTAAGATTCTCGTTCTCAATACTCAAAGTCAAGTTTTGAGAAGTTAAATCCGCTATCCTATGTTCTTCCGGATCATCTATGCTAACATGTTCAAGTTTAGATTTGAGATTAACAATCTCATTTCTCAACTCTTCAACAACGGTGTCGTTGTTGGTGATGATAGTCTTAGGCGAGGTTTGAATGCTAGCTAGGTCATCTTTTACTTTAGTATATCGATTTACTAATTTTGTATATTTAGACCATAAGTGAGAGTTAGCATCCCTAAGATCATCCATCGTTACGTCATCGCTTTCGTCGTCGCTATCATCGGAAGAGGAGGATCCTTGATCGTGCTCCTCTCTTGCCATGAAGCACATGTGCGCTTGCTCCACGTGCTCATCGTCCGACTCTCCGCTTGAGGAATCCTCGGAGTCGGTGAATGTAGTTCCGACAAGTCCCTTTTTGTACCCCTTTTTGTACTTCTTTGACTTGTCGAACTTCGGCGCCTTCCACTTCTCCTTTTGCTTGTTTTGAGGACAATCCGCTTTGATGTGTCCCGGCTTATTGCATTTAAAACACAAAGGTGGAGAGGCGTTAGTAGAAGTAAACTTAGATTTTTGTTTGAAGTTACCCTTCCGGAAGAAGCGATTGAACTTCTTTGCCATGAGTGCAATGGATTCCATGTCCATTTCTTCTTCTGAGTCCTCATCATCGGTAGAGGTGGATGAAGCCGCCTTGAATGCAATCGCCTTTTTTTAGGCGCATCTAGGTTCAAATAGGACTTCATCTTTTCTTGTAACTTCACCTTGCTATCTTTGCGTACCTCGTATGACATCAAAGTACCCATTAGTTGAACAACGGTATATTTATTCATGTCATTACCTTCCTCGATGGCGAAGGTACGTTTTTCCCAAGAAGAGGGAAGTCCTTCAATAATATTTGAGCACTTCTCCTTTTGAGTGTAGGACTTGCCGAGGGCCTCTAACTCGTTTATTATGTCAACAAAACGAGCGTAATATTCTTTCATCTTCTCGCCCTGTTGCATATGAAACATTTCGTAATCTTTGTTTACGACTACGAGTTTAGAGTCTCTTACCCTACTCGTCCCTTCATGAAGTATGAGGAGGGAGTTCCAAATTTGATATGCACTCTTACATGTGCATATCTTATTGAAATCCTCGGGCTCCAATGCGCATTGCAAGGCGTTCATTGCCTTGGCATTGCTTACCTCCGCGGCGACCTCCGCGGTAGTCCATTTCTCAAAGTCTTCTTCTTTGGGTTCGATGTATTCCTTCATTGTAGTCCTCCATAAGGATGCACTCCGGAGGAAAGTTTCCATCCGGTATTTCCAGTACCCGTAGTTGGTACCGTTGAAGAATGGAGGCCTCGTAGAGGAATGTCCTTCCATCACCGATGACGCTCCTTCACGGTTCCTGAAGGTGTCATAGTTGGGGGGTGGAGGCACGATCTTGTTGTCGTTGGCAGACATAGCTGAGTATCTGGCTCCGATACCAAATGTAATGCCCTACCAGCTACTGCACAAGTACTAGAGGGGGGGTGAATAGTACTTTAAAATAATAAGGAGTATAATTCCAAATTAAATTGCAAACAACTACCAAATCAATTTGCGGAAGCTTAAATTGAATGACAACAATAAAATTAACAATGCAAACAAACGATGTTAATGGGTTCGGATCCACCCAAGTCTCCCCGACTTGTTCCCGGTGATCCTACGTCCCAACCACCCGGATCCCCTCCGGATACTTGAGTTAGAAACCCTAACTCAAGATTTCCACTATGAATATCTTGTGAAAAACCTTCACAAGATCAAATCATACATGCAATAGCAAACGTGAATCCCATAACCCGGGATCACAACCTTCTCTCACAACCGAGAGAATCAACAAGCAATATAAATGAGTTATATTGAAATAAGCAAACTTACCACAAAATCCTATACCTTGAGTTTTTCTTACCCAAAAGGTGGAATGAAGGATTTGAGGAAGATGAAGTCACCAAGACCTAGCACCAAGGAAATGACCAGCAATCGGTGCCTAGGAATGAGTTGGAGACTTGGATCAAGCAATAGCTTGAAGAGCTCACCAAGAACAAGCTTCTCTCTAGATCTAGAAATGAGAGAGAATGGGTTTCTTGTGAGGAAGAGAGCTTTAGATTTGAGGGAGAATAGCTATCTCTTTAGAACTCAATGAATCTCTTAATGGCAGCTCTCCCCTAGATAGAAATGACCTAGGTTCGTATTTATAGGGTCCCATAAAAACAAGTTAGGTCATTCACCAACGGATAGAAATCTGAGAGAGTTAGTCGGTCAAAGAACAATCACTGACCGACTAGTTCATCAACTAGTCGGTCAGACAAACAACGTGGACCGACTAAGAGCAGATCTGAGAAGAGATACAATTTCAGACCTAGAAATCTAGTCGGTCCAAGAAGACTGTCTGACCGACTAGTTTCACAACTAGTCGGTCAGTCAATGAACGTAGACCGACTAAGAGCAAAAAGAATTAGTCTGAAGACAAAGTGACTTAGTCGATCCAAGAACAAACGTTGACCGACTAGATTGTCAACTAGTCGGTCACCAAACGTTCTTAGACCGACTAACGGTAAACAGTAGCTTAGGAGAATTTTAGAGTGAACAGTAAGTCACAACTAGTCGGTCAAAGAAGCATCACTGACCGACTAGTTCAAAAACTAGTCGGTCGGTGAGTCAACGTAGACCGACTAACTGTAAACAGTAAAGTCCAAGAAATTAAGGAATCAAACTAGTCGGTCCAAGAACAGTTGCCGACCGACTAGATCACCATCTAGTCGGTCAGTACTTGTTCTTGTACCAACTAACATGCACATACCAATCCGAATCGAAGCGCGACGCTTCGAGGAAGTTAGAATGAACTTGTGCAAGGATCCTAGAGCTACGAAATGAGCGAAATGAAGATAGAAACGTAAGATATACTCAAGGCTTAACATTCTATATATCGAAGCTAAAAGACTATAAATAAAACCTTAATAAACGGTCTTCTAGAGCTTCGATTGAATCTTCATAACTTCCAAAGCGTCGCAAGAGCTTCAACGAAGCTTTAGGCATGAATATGAGCTTTGGGAAGTGTTGAGATGTCGCTTTGAATGTTCTCGTGAATTTGGCGACGATCTCCAAAACTGCGCTCACAAATTGTTAGTTCATGGATTATTTATGTTTGCTCATCATCAAAACCAAATCCGGGGAGTCCAATATTCAACAGGTTTGTGGGAGTCACATTTTCATTTGTGTATGATTTGATCTTGTGGAGGTTTTCTACAAGAATTTCATAGTGCAAATTTGAGTTAGAAGATTCTAACTCAAGTAGCCGGAGGGGATCCGGGTGTTTGGGACGTAGGATCACCGAAAACAAGTCGGGGAGACTTGGGTGGATCCGAACCCGTTAAATCGTTTGTTTGCGATTGTATTTTATTGTTGTCTATTTTCATTTCCGCATTGTTGGTTGAGTTTGCAAGATAATTAGGAATTATACTCTTGATTATTTTAAAGTACTATTCACCCCCCCTCTAGTACTTGTGCATTAGCTATCAGGGCATTACAGGGTATCTCCCGATGGCAGGGCACATTTTAGCCACGTATCGTTCTCTCTGACATGGACTTGGCACTAGAACTAATGGTTATCAAATATTGATTTAATATCTCATGCAGTTTTTTCATGTTGCAAATACTATTAAATGTTCTAACTGCTACTTAGTATAGTTCCAGTTTTACATATCCTGCTCATACCATGTTATATCATGTTTATTCATCACATGCTCTTAAATATTTTGTAACGACTGGTTTTTGTATGATTGGATTATCAGTGTGTTTTGCTTGCAATGGTGGGTTCTCTCCTTGTGTGGTTTCCATTTCCATGGTTCTCGCTTTCATTCATCTCGTTGAGGATTCCTAGCTTTCGTTTTCGTTCCTTTTGATGTGATCTTCTAGGTCCTTCCTTAGAATCATTGAACTCGGAGTAAGTCACTCGTGACGAGCTTCATATCGATCATGTCTTAGAGTATAAATCGATCCTAGAAGCCATAGAAATCTTCCCGAAGCTTCGCGCTTCGAATCGGCACTTTTCGTGCACGTTAGTTGGTTCAAGTAGATCAACCGACCGACTAGATTCCAATTTAGTCGGTCAGGAAATCAACTGGAACCGACTAGTTCATTCAATCAATAATTCAGGAGTTACTGTTTACTCTTAGTCGGTCTAAGAACGTTCATCGACCGACTAGATGCTAAACTAGTCGGTCAGTATTTTTTCATGGACCGACTAACTCTAAATCCTATTTTCGTTCAGGAGTTACTGTTTGCACTTAGTCGGTCAGCGTTGGTCGACCGACCGACTAGTTGCCAAACTAGTCGGTCAGTGGTTGTTCTTTGACCGACTAACCAGTGTTAAAACCCTAATTTCTGGGCAGCCGCCAGCTCAACCTATAAATACCCAACCCAATCGTTTTCTTCTTCTCCAACACGACCCTAAGCCCTAGTTTCTTCCCCTCTAAGCCCCCATCTTCCTCCTAGCTTCAATCCTTCATTCCAAACCCTAAATCCATCATCCAATCCATCCATTCACTCCATCTACCACTCATCTTCTCCAAAATCTCACCAAAATCCATCAAATCCCCAAAATCCCCCAAAACCCTAGTTTCCCCAAACTTCCCCAATCTTCTCCAGATCTGATCCTAGGGTTCCCCGGAGTGTTTCCTCCGCCTTCTCTCGGTAAGAAATCGATCTACCGTTGTTTTTATAACTTATTTATATATTTGGTGAAACCCTAATTAATTTCATGTGTTTGGTGTTTGTTTCCCCCCATAACAGCGATTTCCCCGTAGATTGGCGTCCGTGTGACGAAGTAGTCGTCATCCCCGGTGCTAGGCAAGTGAAACTTGCCACTTAGGGTTTAGGCCATGTTTTAGGCCATTTGCATGTTGTAGGCGTAAAAGAGGCTAGGCGACGAAATGATACTCGCCTAGGCGCAAATTGGGAAACTAACTTGACAACGAAGCTAGTTCCGACTTTTATCATGTTGCACAATTACCATGTCATGTTTACATTCAATTAACGGTACGCGAATATGTTCATGTCATTGCATTTCGCCTGTCACGTTTAATTCAATTAACGGTACGCAAATAAACTGTCATGATCTCGCATTCTTTAGGTATTGCTGTGATTGCGTAGCTTCGCTACAATGTTGTGTTCCTGGCTCGTGTTCCAGAAGCGGGCCCATGTGTTGGTTGATAGCCAATGCCCGAATGGTGTGTTCCGGCTAGGTGTTCCCTACGCCATACTAGTGTTCTTGGCTCGTGACCAGAAGCGAGCATAATGAGTTGGAAACCCCAACGCTCGAAATGTATTGTGAACTAAGAATGCGAGCTCAATGTGCGGGGCAACCCTAGGCTCACTAGATGAGCTCAATGTGCAGGGACCCCAGGCTCCATATTGTGTGGGTATTGGGTAGTGTTTAGTGCCGATCGGTCTGAAATGCTATGCCATTCAGCGAATGGCGTAAACACCTACAAAATGTGAATTGATTGAATTGACAGTAGCTTGGCTACTCTTGTCTTGTCCCGATAAATTGTTCCCTTGTACAAATTGTCTTGCCATGTTTTAATTGTGCACTCATGTTATAACTGCCATGTCATGCATACTAAACTGCTAGGTTGCTAGTTGCCTTACTTTCAGTTTCCTTGCACAAGTCTTTTTAGACTTGCTGACATGTGCCCCTCTCTCTTTTGGGTGACACATGTTAGACCCAGAGCCAGAGTTTTGTTGCAGGGAATATGGTGTTGCTGATGATGTTGTTTGCTGTGTTGGTGAGTGGACACCAGGGGCCTGTCTTGAAGACCGCTCGTGTACACTCCTTTGCTTAGGTTGCTGTTAGTCGTTGGTGTGTGGCACCCTTGTATGTATGTTATACCTTGTTGGCCATGTTTGGGCCTTAGACTCTTTTTCCTTTAGTCTGGTGGCTTTTCTGCGATATTGTAATCTGTTTATGGACATTTCGAGATTCAATAAAATGTCGTCTCATTTCTTTATTATCATTGTTGTTTCGTTTCGTTTTGCAAGGACTTGCCATAATAAGTGTTTCTATATGCTTATCAGACTTGGAGCTTCACAGCTTCAAGTTTGTGCGGACCTTCTCACGTCTCGCCTCCACATTTTTGGGAAGCGGGGCGTGACAGGTTTTAGTGGTGGCCCATGCAGGTCCATTTGCAAATGCGAACTATCGGAACAACAATAATAATTATGGAATGTCCATTAAATAAATTAGAGCATCCAAGTTATAAGCCCGGAGTCTAAGTTTTTAGCATTCTTATGCCTTAAGTAGCTGGTAGGCGTGTTAGAGTATCTGTCCTAGCTTGGTAGGAAATCCATTAGATCAGAACCATAGTGAGACTTAGTTAGAAGTTTGTGCTTGCTAGTTAGGGATCCTTGATTGTTAGTTAGACTCCATGTTAGTGATTGATTTGATAGCCTTAAGAGTTACCTTAGTGGTTCCTGTCTAGCTTTGACTAGGATAGACTTCTATAATTCTTTGGTCTCCCGCTTGGGTTCATCGGTTTCAGACCAAGCTGAACTCATTTCATCGCTGTCTAGCCCTTATGGAAGTCTTAGCGCTTAGTTCCATAATCTTTAGTTGGTTGACCGTAAGAGTTTTCATAGGTTTTCCTAAGTCATAACCTAGGCGTATTTATGCTTTGATCATCCGACCAAATCCCTTGCCTCGATTCCCATGACCACCATGTTTCGATAATCATTGATCCTTCGAATGTCCCCGTTTGCAAGGCTTAATTTCTTTTAAAAAGTTGTTTTTCTATTTCCCTTATTAAAGTTTTCGCTAAGTTTAAATTTTGTTTTAAACCCGCTACGTATATACTTGAATTTCTCACTTTTCGATTGAGTCAAAATTCCTTGTAGATTTCGGAGTCTAATGGTTGTAATTATAATTGCTATCTCGTAACCATTTTCTTGTCTATATTTTCGCATTTTGGTTTAAAGACTCCAATACTATTTTGGGAAAAAAAGGAAATTCGATATACCATTTTCTAACTATGAGATCCATTTTAATCGCATAGCATACATACTTTAAAATCTTTTCCAAGCTAAATGGAATTTCAATTGTTATATGTATACTCATATCTCGTACTCGTTCGTTGACTTAAATTAATTTTTGAAATTCGAAAGTTTTGACGAGATTTTGATTACTGTTTTATAATGTTTTACAGCCTATACCTTTCATACCTATTCGAATATCTTGTCCCTTTTCATAAATCGATTTAATTCTGAGCTGTAATTCTATTTTCCAAATTCGATTTATGAATTTTCCTTTTAGTTATGCTATTCGAATGTCTCGTCGCACTCCCTTAATATACTTTTCAAGTCACGGATGATTTCAGCTTTCAACAAATCCAAGTTGTGTTCAAACATTTTCCCGACTACAAATTTTTGGAAAATTACGTTTCCGTAACCACTTCCCTTGTCCTCAATTCACATGACCACCTCATTCCAATTATCCTTGATCTTTCAAATGTTTTCCGTTGCAAATCTTGATTCTTCCAAAGTTATTTTCGAATGCTTTCCTTATTTGAAGTTTCACTCAATTTAAATTTTGTTCTAAACTTCTTTAAATATGTCTCCCTAAATTTCGATGGAGTTCAAAGTCGTTCTTGAATTTTGAAGACTTTTGGTCGTAATCTTAAAATTACTATCTTGTACTATTTTTCTAACAATGTATCTTTCGCATTTCGATTTTTAAGCTTTATTACTATCCTGATGGTTCGATATACTGTCCCTTTCTCCTAAATACAAAAATTTATTTTAACCACTTATCTTACATACCTTTAGGGGTATTTTTCCGAAACTGAATGGACTTCAACAAATTTTGTATGTATCAATTATAGGTTCGTCGTACTCGTACTTCAAAAGTTTTTATACCAACACGTTCTTTTGGCGAATCCTTATTTCCCTAAAAGTATCTTCGATTTTCTTCTTTCGTTAAGTTTGAATTTGTTCGAAACACTTTTGATATGTGTAAGGTTTCATGCTCCTTCGCCGACTTAAATTATTTATGTTTTAAAATATCAAAACTGGTGTTGAGATTTTTAGATTAGAAGTTTATAATATTTTCTGCATATACCTTCGTATCGATATAAATGTCTTGTCCCTTTTCATATACAAATTTCATTCTGAACCGTATTTCTATTTTCCTAACTCGATTCATAATTTCCTTTCTTACTTGTGCCATTGAAATTTTATTCGAAAACACTTTGTGCTTACTTGTAATAAACTTTTCAAGCCCCTTTGGACTTCGGCTTTTAGCAAGTCGATTTTATGCTCAACATTTTCCATATTTCAGATTTTTGTATTAAAATAATAATAATAATAATTTTTATTACCATTTCGAAATCATTCCTGAATTAGACCCTTCATAAAACGGTTTAAAAGTTTTAACACTAACTTGATGAGTTTAAATATCTTTTTCTCTTTCCATACTACTAAGATATTATCTTTCCATTCACCATACACACTTCTAAGATAATTTCTGAGATATGACTTCAATTGTTTTTATATATCGGTACCACGTTCGTTTGCTCGTACATTAAGATCTTGTATAAATCAATTTTGTTGGCAAATCCGGATTTCTCTAAAAGTATTTTCGATATGGTTTATTTGGGATTTCTCTTCAGCTTTAAGATTCGGAAAACCTTTAGCATGCGCTTAAATTCTCCACACTATACTTGATCTGATTTCAATCTTCGAATCTCAAAACTTTTCCAAAATTTTTAGATTGCTGCCGCATAACATTTCTGACCTATGTTTTGATGTTCGAGTAAATGATTTCCTTTTCCTCATAATAATTTTATATAAGCCAATAAACTGCTTTTCCTCTTATTACGTATATTCGTCTCAAACCCATTTTCAAACAATTTGTTTTACCGACCGTTTTCATGCTTTTCGATCTTTCTATTCGTTACGCATGTGATTTCAGTTCCTTCCTTTTGTCTAGCCCTTAGAGCTTGTCGTTGCCTGTGTCAACCTTATTATAGTTTGGTGGGCCCATTAGTTAAGTGGTTATGTCGTCGTAGTGTTGATTTCGTGGTGTGTAGATAGTGGTATGGGTGTTGGCGTTTGTATGTTGTGTGTAGGTGATTTTCTGCTCGTGTATGATGTGATGTACGTATGATAACAGAATGATAATTTTGATTGGTACTACTTGTTTTATGAGATGTCGTATGCGTGTATATCAGGAGGTATACCCGACTAATGCATCTCTTAAACTTGTATGTAGTTGATGTGTTGATATGGTAATTATAAATGGATGGATATGGTGTGAAAATATGTGATACGTGGATGTGTATGCCTTGGAGTGGTATTGGTATATGTATGGTGTTTGAGTTGTTTGTGCTTGGTTGTGTTACGCACACGATTGTGGGTGGCTATACCAATATATGGTTATAGGACTATATGTAAGGTGAAATATTTGCATGTACTTGAATGACTAAACAAATGTGAAATTATTTTCAAATAAGAGAGGCTTGGTTATTTTCTTATAGTAAGTAATAAGTGTTTATTGTTGAATAAATATATTGACTATATATATGTGATTGAAATACGTGTATGAAATTGATTGACTATAATAAGTATGAGTGTATTATGTGTGTGAAAATATGTGTGTAGTGGTAGTAATATTTGATTTCTAGTGCGTATATGTAAGCACTCGAAATGAAAGTACTTGGTTGAATTTATGATGTGAAATTGGTTGAGGGTAGTTACCCGAGCGACTATATATATGTTAGAAAGTCCGAGGACGGACTTTATTCTAAGATGGGTAGGATGTAACGACTGGTTTTTGTATGATTGGATTATCAGTGTGTTTTGCTTGCAATGGTGGGTTCTCTCCTTGTGTGGTTTCCATTTCCATGGTTCTCGCTTTCATTCATCTCGTTGAGGATTCCTAGCTTTCGTTTTCATTCCTTTTGATGTGATCTTCTAGGTCCTTCCTTAGAATCATTGAACTCGGAGTAAGTCACTCGTGACGAGCTTCATATCGATCATGTCTTAGAGTATAAATCGATCCTAGAAGCCATAGAAATCTTCCCGAAGCTTCGCGCTTCGAATCGGCACTTTTCGTGCACGTTAGTTGGTTCAAGTAGATCAACCGACCGACTAGATTCCAATTTAGTCGGTCAGGAAATCAACTGGAACCGACTAGTTCATTCAATCAATAATTCAGGAGTTACTGTTTACTCTTAGTCGGTCTAAGAACGTTCATCGACCGACTAGATGCTAAACTAGTCGGTCAGTATTTGTTCATGGACCGACTAACTCTAAATCCTATTTTCGTTCAGGAGTTACTGTTTGCACTTAGTCGGTCAGCGTTGGTCGACTGACCGACTAGTTGCCAAACTAGTCGGTCAGTGGTTGTTCTTTGACCGACTAACCAGTGTTAAAACCCTAATTTCTGGGCAGCCGCCAGCTCAACCTATAAATACCCAACCCAATCGTTTTCTTCTTCTCCAACACGACCCTAAGCCCTAGTTTCTTCCCCTCTAAGCCCCCATCTTCCTCCTAGCTTCAATCCTTCATTCCAAACCCTAAATCCATCATCCAATCCATCCATTCACTCCATCTACCACTCATCTTCTCCAAAATCTCACCAAAATCCATCAAATCCCCAAAATCCCCCAAAACCCTAGTTTCCCCAAACTTCCCCAATCTTCTCCAGATCTGATCCTAGGGTTCCCCGGAGTGTTTCCTCCGCCTTCTCTCGGTAAGAAATCGATCTACCGTTGTTTTTATAACTTATTTATATATTTGGTGAAACCCTAATTAATTTCATGTGTTTGGTGTTTGTTTCCCCCATAACAGCGATTTCCCCGTAGATTGGCGTCCGTGTGACGAAGTAGTCGTCATCCCCGGTGCTAGGCAAGTGAAACTTGCCACTTAGGGTTTAGGCCATGTTTTAGGCCATTTGCATGTTGTAGGCGTAAAAGAGGCTAGGCGACGAAATGATACTCGCCTAGGCGCAAATTGGGAAACTAACTTGACAACGAAGCTAGTTCCGACTTTTAGCATGTTGCACAATTACCATGTCATGTTTACATTCAATTAACGGTACGCGAATATGTTCATGTCATTGCATTTCGCCTGTCACGTTTAATTCAATTAACGGTACGCAAATAAACTGTCATGATCTCGCATTCTTTAGGTATTGTTGTGATTGCGTAGCTTCGCTACAATGTTGTGTTCCTGGCTCGTGTTCCAGAAGCGGGCCCATGTGTTGGTTGATAGCCAATGCCCGAATGGTGTGTTCCGGCTAGGTGTTCCCTACGCCATACTAGTGTTCCTGGCTCGTGACCAGAAGCGAGCATAATGAGTTGGAAACCCCAACGCTCGAAATGTATTGTGAACTAAGAATGCGAGCTCAATGTGCGGGGCAACCCTAGGCTCACTAGATGAGCTCAATGTGCAGGGACCCCAGGCTCCATATTGTGTGGGTATTGGGTAGTGTTTAGTGCCGATCGGTCTGAAATGCTATGCCATTCAGCGAATGGCGTAAACACCTACAAAATGTGAATTGATTGAATTGACAGTAGCTTGGCTACTCTTGTCTTGTCCCGATAAATTGTTCCCTTGTACAAATTGTCTTACCATGTTTTAATTGTGCACTCATGTTATAACTGCCATGTCATGCATACTAAACTGCTAGGTTGCTAGTTGCCTTACTTTCAGTTTCCTTGCACAAGTCTTTTTAGACTTGCTGACATGTGCCCCTCTCTCTTTTGGGTGACACATGTTAGACCCAGAGCCAGAGTTTTGTTGCAGGGAATATGGTGTTGCTGATGATGTTGTTTGCTGTGTTGGTGAGTGGACACCAGGGGCCTGTCTTGAAGACCGCTCGTGTACACTCCTTTGCTTAGGTTGCTGTTAGTCGTTGGTGCGTGGCACCCTTGTATGTATGTTATACCTTGTTGGCCATGTTTGGGCCTTAGACTCTTTTTCCTTTAGTCTGGTGGCTTTTCTGCGATATTGTAATCTGTTTATGGACATTTCGAGATTCAATAAAATGTCGTCTCATTTCTTTATTATCATTGTTGTTTCGTTTCGTTTTGCAAGGACTTGCCATAATAAGTGTTTCTATACGCTTATCAGACTTGGAGCTTCACAGCTTCAAGTTTGTGCGGACCTTCTCACGTCTCGCCTCCATATTTTTGGGAAGCGTGGCGTGACATATTTTAACTGCTAGTCAGTACTGTTCTCAACCTTTACATATTATACTTCCTATGCTCATACTATAATCAAACCATGCTCATACTCTATACTCATGTTATGCTCACATCAGGCTCATGTTATATCTACTTCCACTTCATACTCATCATGCTCTTGATATGCTCATATTATGTTCACATCATGTTCATATTATATATGCTACCACATTATATTGCTCATATTGTGCTCATACCATGATCATATTATGCTTTTCAGATGCTCCTCATATCTATTATACATTTGATAAGCTTTTTTGAATTCTAGGGCTGACTAGGACAAGCTGACTAGAACAAAAAGGTTGATAGAAAGAGGGCTAGGATAAAATCTTAGTGAATGAACAGTTTAGATGAAGTTTTGAGCAAATTTTGGGAGGAACTTTTGAATTTTGGGTTTAAATTTTGGGGGGAAATGCTTTGGGGAAAACCAAAGCATTGAAAACTGAACCGTCACATTTTTCTCTCTCATCTGGCTTGAAACCCTCTCTCTCAAGGTCTCTGTTCTCCCTCTCCTCTTTCCAATGGATGTTTCGAATTGTTCAGGAACAACAGGAAGAACCCACAACTGAGTCTGATGAGAGCAGGAAGAAGCTCAGATGCAAGATTTTAGCTGCTCGGCGTCGGAGGCCAGCATACCGGTGAAGAAATCGACGATCCGATCGTGCAAGAATCGGTAATCTGTGTCTCTGTTATATCTCTTGATCGCCAGCTTGGCGAGCTCTACCCTCTTCGATCGCCTCAGTGCAACCGACTTATCGGATTCGATCTTGACCTTCCCGACCTTACGCACGAGCTTTGCCTTCTTCGTCTTGGATCGAGGTTGGTGGAATCTCCACCGTCAGATCCCCTTACTCTTGGTGGCGGATCGTTGATCTTTGGCGGGTTTCCGGGTTTCTGGTCCATGGAGGAGGAGGTAGAGGATTTCTAGGAGTTCCTTGATGTACCCGAACTCGGGGAAGGAGGAGACATTGAGGGCTAGGGTTTTGGCGTGGTGGGAGTGGAACCAGATGGTGGAGGTGTAGAATCTCACGGTCGGACTTGTCGGTGCCTCGGACCCTGCGGAAGTGGCACACGAGCTTCAGAGTGGTCAACGGGCTGTGGTTCCACGCGTAAGAGAGGAGGGCGGCAACGATGGCCAGAGGGGTGGACGGGACCACCTGGAAGAAGAAGTCGAGAAGGGGGTTACCGGAGGAGATGAATGTGGCAGAGTTGTTCTCGGTCCGGCCCATAGGAGGGAGCCCGGCCCGGTTCGGTACATAGTTGAATTGAGCGTCAATAAGGTGGAGGAAGGGCTCGGTTGTATCAGAGTGGGCGGCAACGGGCAGAGTGGAGGTGGGGGTTTGGCGTATGGAGGGTGGGGCCAGCAGAGTGGGTGCCATTTTGGGGGATATAGTTTTTTAATTAGGGTTCTAGATAGAGGGGATTTTTGGGGCTATCGGGGTTGGGGAGAGAGGAAAAAGTGGTGATGTTTTGTAGCGGTTTGGGTACCTTGGGGGCCAAGATTCGTCAACGGCAGTTGACAGTGTCAGGGCGACTGTAAATTTCTGTTCCATACATATATTTTAATTAACAGCAATATTTAGCATTAAGTAGTGTAATTTGAGCCGGTCCATTCCCGGTTCATGCTGTCGTGTTCACACTCCTTGAATCATTGTTATCTCACAGTTACACGACACATTTTTAATCACATAATTAATTTAATCCACATTAACGGACTCCTAAGTTGACTCCTCAAAGTTACTTTAATAATGGGTGGATTATGTTACCAATAATCTATATTACATTTGATGACTGTTTATGAATTTTAGGGCTGACTAGGACAAGCTGACAAGAAAAAAGGGTTGATAGAAGAACATGTGAGATATAATCTTGAGGAATGAATGGTTGAGATGAGATTTTGTGGAAAGTTTTGGAGGAAAAAACATTTCTGGGGAAATGAAAGTTTACGGGGAATAGCAGAGTGCACGCAATTAATACATTTGGGAAAAAACTTTAACTGGCACTTAATGCTGTAGATCGAATGGTCTTTACCTCAACGCGGGGCTCACCGTCTCTTCGACGCATTGGGCAATGCTAGGCGCGCCAAAGGCGCCTGCGCCGAAATTTATTTACGCTAATTTGTTGTTCCGTCGAAATTTTTTAGACTAATTTGTTGTTCCGCGTCGAAGGCGCCCATGCCTTTCGAATTTGTTGTTCCGCGCCGAAGGCACCGGCACCGAATTTGTTGTTCCGCGCCGAAGGCACACTTGCCGCTAAATATTTTTACGCTAATTTGTTGTTCCGCGTAATTTTGGCTACGGAAATAATTTTTTGGGGAACAAAGATTTCGCGAGTGAAAATCTTAAATGAACCATGCCCTCACCGAAGGCACCCAGCTAAATTTGTTACGCTAATTTGTTGTTCTGCGCCAAATGCACCCGCGTCGAATTTGTTGTTCCGCGTCGAAGGAGTCCGTGCCAAATTTATTATTCAATGTCGTAGGTGCCAGCGCCAAATTTGGTGTTTCGGGCCGAAGGCACCCGTGCCGCTAAATATTTTTACGCTAATTTGTTGTTTCGCACAATTTTGACAGTGGAAATAATTTTTTGGGAACAAAGATTTCGTGGGGGAAAAATCATAAATGAACCATGCCCCGGGCACGGGTTATGACTAGTGTATTATATAAAACACAACTGTTTTTGAATCCCATGCCTGACTAGGACAAATCCCAGTCATCGACAACGTTCAGGATGCATCCACGTCCTTTGCATCCAAGGGTCAAGTTTAATTCAAAAAAGGGAGCTTTGAAAGCATGAATATGAGCGTTGAAATTTGGTCTAGCTTTGAAATTTTGTTCAACTTTGAAACGAATGGAGTTTTGAAACCATAAATGTGAGCATTGAAATTTGTCCAGCTTTGAAATTTGGTCAACATTGAAAGCAACCAGTGAACCTATTTCGAGCCGAATGTGCCCCGCTAAATTTTTTTACTTCCGCGTCGAAGGTGCACGTGCCGAATTTGTTGTTCTACACGAATTTGTTGTTCCGCATCAAAGGTGCATGTGCCAAATTTGTTGTTCCGCGCTGAAGGTGCCTGCACAAATTTGTTGTTCCGCACTGAAGGTGCCAACGTCGTAGGCGCCCGTGCCGCTAAATATTTTTATGCTAATTTGTTATTCTTTTAAATTTTAATAATTTTTTGGGAAACAAATATTTCGTGTGAGAAAATCTTAAATGAACCGTGCTCGTGGGCACGTGTTTTTTACGCTAAATTGTTGTTCCGAGCCGAAAGCGTCCGCGTCGAATTTGTTGTTCCGCGCCGCAGGCACCCGCGCCGAATTTGGTGTATCGAAGGTGCATGTGCCGAATTTGTTGTTCCGCACCAAAGGCGCCCACGCCGCTAAATATTTTTACGCTAATTTGTTGTTCTTTTAAATTTTAATAATTTTTAGGAAACAAAGATTTCGCGGGGAAAATCTTAAATGAACCGTGCCCGCGGGCATGTGTTATAACTAGTGTGCGTGTGTAC
Source organism: Scilla litardierei (assembly GCA_030789695.1). NCBI lineage: Eukaryota > Viridiplantae > Streptophyta > Magnoliopsida > Asparagales > Asparagaceae > Scilla > Scilla litardierei. The sequence continues at coordinate 139,076,006 of CM061136.1, forward strand.
ACACACACAAACCTTTCTATTACAGAGAAATATTTACCGAGTAACCCTCGCTGACAGAAATTTTATTTTGTTTTGTCTTATAAAATGTCCGTCAAGTCTTGAAAGTGAGTTTACTGAGGATCTTGTTGCATAGATCGAGCCAGTGCACGAGGACTACGTTGAGTTTCAGCCTATTGAAGACAAGAGCGACTGTTACCATCGCGTCAGTGCTTTTAAGTTGAATAAATGTAATTTGTGTGTGATGTTGATTTGGCCTAGTCATCAAGCATTTTGTCCTAGTCATAGTTTGGGTGCCACGTAGGACAAAATTCAAAAAAAGTCCTCATTTGCATAATAGATTATCTAAGCTGTTTCTTAAATAAACACGCAAGGATATGCGGTTTCATGTCACAGATGCTTAGTGTGTTTTAAACCAAGGAGGAAGAATGGAAAAAAAAAGGAAAAAGGAGAAGGAAAAAAATATTATAATCCCTTCTTGTTTTAAGCACATCGTGGACCGGTTCGCATCCTCGCTCCAAAGTACAATGTGAAGTGTGGTGTGACACGACCTGACAGGGGATCGTCTCCATGGAGTCGATCTACTAAAGGAGTTGACCTCATGGGGCCGTCCTCGATAAGCTACGCCGTTAAGGGAATCTTTGACTCATGTCAGAAAGCGTCGGCCTCGTTCAAGACAAAACGGGTCTCGGACCAACACGGATCCAGTCTAAAACAAATAAGTTTCACGTGAAGATAGGAAAAGACGTCAGACGTCTGGAGTCTTTGACTCATTTGATGGAAGTAGCCGTCACATGTTTGATGAGCCGGGTCAGCGTAACTTATTTTCTTGTTTTTTTAACAGTGCCCCACCTCGGCTCAAGGTCACACCCGTTATGGGCCGAGTGGGTCCAGGTTAAGCCCACAAGCTAATCGGGCCCAATCGCTCTGTTTTTTATGTTTTAAACCCATTGTTATCTAATTAATTAAAAATAACTAATAACATGACAAACCTCAAAAAAAATCTTCAAAGAAGACAGAAAAATGACAAAGGGGGATTGAGCAAACTCGTAACATCGTAATTACAAACGACATAATGACAAGATTTCAAAGTTTATATTAAAATGAAAGACCATTTTAAATATGAATTAAAAAAGTTCACAAACTGCTGCTGCTGAATGTAGTCAAGAAATTGGCCCAAATAAATTTTCATCTCTCTCGTCTTGATCATCTCTTAATAAACAATGGCAGAAGCAATGTCAATGTTATGATCATCATCCCGAAAAGAGAGAGTTAAGAAAGAGACAGCAGTAGTATTTGAAGAAGAATAAGAAAAAGGAGGAGAGACAACTGTGAAATGGGCCCACCTTTATCCTTCAATTAATCAGACGTTGTTAGAAGGAGAGGGTGACTTCTCATCTTCTCTCTCGCTTGCAAATGCCATTGCTTAAAAAATTAACTGTACCATTGCTTAAAAAATGTATAAAAGTGTGTACAAGTGTAAAATTGTTATGAATGAGGGAGGTCTTTGGCCTCCCCTCATCTTTATCCCCCCATTAATCCCCTTTATCCATACTAATGGGAACCTTTGGTTATCCAATGACCTGTGGGCTTCTATTGATTTAATAAATAGAAAACCATGGCTTTGTGCCATGGTTACTCATTCTTCGTATTATCCAACACGTTATCAGCACGTGTCTTCTCCAAATTTTGAGCCACTAAAATTATTCCAAATCCCCTCTAAATCAAACTCCTGCGCGAAGGAATCTAATTGTTGTTGCGGCAATCCGTTGCGGTTTTTCATTGCGGCGTTTCCTAGGCGTTCTGAAGCGGGGAATTCTATCTACGGATTTTATATCACGATCGTCCCTCGATCTTAGATCTAGAGGTAAATCTTATCGATCCCGTAGATAATTACAAACAGATAATTTGATATGATTTTTCACAGCCTTTCTTTAGGCTTGTTTAAATCTACTATATTATGTTTAATACTGATTAAAATACAAACAAAAACAATTTAAAAAAACCCTGACGTATGGTTGAAGAGAAAGAAAAAGGCTTTTTAGGTTTGTTATTGGAATTTATTTGGGCTATTCATTGATTACTGATATATCTATTTTATGGCATTTGAATGCCAAGAGCCAATTCAATTGGGACCAAACAATTCAGTGATTAATCCTCTCATCCAAGTCCTGATCTTTCATGTGTTTTGCGACACAATTTCCCTAACAAAAAAGGTCCTAAAGAGGCAACCTTCACCGAAACCCTTCTCTTCCCTGCCTTTGAAGAAGTGTAATGGTGATGATGATTCTGGTTCCAATGACCGTAGATTGATTACAGACCTCCCACCTGCTTTGGTCTCCAAAATCCTTCATTGCCTTGACGCCACGCCCCCCCCCCCCCCCCCGGTCGGGGAGGGGGCTTTGCGTCGCCCAACCCCCCCCCCCGTTCCGTGCGCCGTCCTGGGGCTGTTTTGCGTAGACAAGGGGAGAGGAGTGGACAAAATCTGTAAAATGGGGGTTGGGAGGGCATTTTGCACTCATTAACCCTAAAATTTATTTTTTTTGGGCTTGTGATAAATTAAATTTTTACACGTGGGCATGCAGCCCAAATATTAATAATAAATTAGTTTGGCAATTTTTTTGGGCCAGAAGCCCAGTTAATAACATTGCCTAATAAATTGATTATTATTTTGCTTATGTGCCTGCAGCCCCAATCAGAATAATAATTTATTTTGCCTTATTATTTGGGCCAGAAGCCCAGTTAATCAAATTGCTAATATTATGTAAAACATCTCTCTTGCATTGTTAATTATTTATGGATTATTAGGATTTTTCAAAATATAATTATCTTAAGGATCCAGCGACCGCTCTGCCGTTAGTCATCTAACCTAACGGTGTATGACGTCTCCCCGTGGTCCGAGAGATTGTTATATTTTATAGTTTCTTTTTCCATATTATATATGCCTGAGTTATATGCATGGTTGTTTCTTTGTGCCTGTAGCATATTTAAAATTGCTTGGATGTTTATATAAGTTAAAATGTGTTTTTGGGATCGGCCAGTTTGATACCTTTAATTTCCTTGCACTTTTATTTTCTTTTGAGAGTGTAAGTGAGGATTGTATGTATAAATGCCAAAGACCGGTGTAATAACATATGAAGACGGAGGTGAAATTTACAAAAGATAGGGACCCCTTCTGGGTTTCCAACTTGTATTTTTTCTTTTTCTTTATGAACTGTAAATTGGACTTTGGACTTTGTACGTTTTTGGGTATCTGGCCGATCCCCACATTTTACTTATTTTATTCTTTATGCATGAATTTACATTTTAATTAATTCATGCTTATTTTAAATTGCATAGATAAATGGCAAAATTGGCAAGCGTCGACTTCGAAGTTCTTGATGCTGCAGGAAAGAATTACCTGAGTTGGCGAGTGGACCTGAAGTTCCACTTGCGTTCGATGGCCCTCCTCGGCTCAATTTTAGCTCCTTCATCGGCCCCAGCAGCGGCCAATGCTTCTGCTAGTAAGGCATCAAAAGCGGCCCAATCATCTAGCAGTACTCCTACCACTGTCTCTGATGTGGATAAGGCGAAAGCCATTATCTATATCAGGAGACATATAGATCGGACCTTAAAGGCCGAATACCTAACGGTAAAGGACCTAATTGAGTTGTGGATAGCGCTGGAGGCACGGTATAAACATCAAATTGATGTAATATTACCACGTGCCAGTTATGAGTGGGAAAACCTCAGACTTCAGAACTATAAGTCCGTTGCTGAGTATAACTCTACACTTCATAGTATCACCTCACGCCTGAAGTTGTGCGGTGAAGAAGTGACTGAGTATCACATGTTGGAAAAGACATTACCTCGTTTCACGAGAAAGATGCAATCCTCATGCAGCAGTATCGTGAACGCAACTTCACGAAGTTCTCTGATTTGATCTCTTGCCTCCTTAGGACAGAGCAGAATAGAGATTTACTGCTTGCCACTCATAATTTGCATCCTGCTGGTACTGCCCATATCCCTGAAGCCCACCATGTTTCTCCCCAGAAGTGGAAAAACAAGAAGAAGGCTAGAAAGAATAAAGGGAAAGCTGTAATGAAACCAACACGAGGAGAAGCACCCCAGACCAACAACAACAACAACGGAAAGAGAAACTTCATATAGAAGCGTAAGAACACTGATCAAGTGTCAATTCCTAAGAAGAACTCGGGGGATAAATGCCATAGATGTGGCATGACTGGACAGTAGACCAGAAACTGCCGCACTCCTCGGCACTTCTAGGAACTGTATCAGGCGAGCCAGAAGTCTCTGCCTGAAACAAACTTGGCGGCTGTTCAGCCTCCAACGAATTTCACTGCAAAAGACTTCGAGAATGATGACCTGCTCGATTGAGCCCTATCTTTATATCTATGCATATAAAAATTACATGTAGCTTCATCTGTAGTTTGCTTTGAATGATATTTATTTTGAATTACTCAAATAAATTTCCACTTTGCATTAATATAGATGAAATGTGATATATTGTGGACAGTGCATTGATGCACTAGCAAATCATTTAAATTGCTCCCATATACAACGAGACTAAAAGATGCATTTTTCTCTCCTAATTCATAGAGTAATCTCCCAAGTTTCAAGTATATTTCGTTTAAACGAACATAACTTGGAAACTGTGGATAATAAATAATGAATATCTTTATGTAACTTGTCAAGAGGATGTCCAGAAGACCATCTACTCACGATTTCATTGGACCCCCGTCGGGTCCCTATCATTACAGATATTCATCTTATATAAAGCCAACTTGACTGAGCACCAGAGTGCCTTTCATTGCCAGAGTTTTCAACTCTGGCACAATAGACTTGGTCAACCTGGATCAGCGATGATGGATGCATCATCAAATGAATCCTTTGGAGAACCTGAAGATTCTTTAAAAGGTTGAGTTTCCTTGTCCCCTTTGTCATAAGGGAAAACTTATAGAGAGACCTTCCTTCCTGAAAGTGGGATTAGAGTCTCCTGGATTCATTGAGAGAATACATGGTGACCTTTGCGGGCCTATTCACCCCGCAAGTGGCCTATTTCAGTACTTCAATGTACTGATAGATGCATCTAATAGATGGTCTTATATATGCATTTTTGTTCACCTGCAAGCTGATAATATGGGTGAATTCACTACACAGGTATTTCAAGACTACTACCAAGCAACTGGCATTGAAATTGAATATCATGTAGCATGTTCATCAGAGTCTCTGATAAAGAGACTCCAATGGATTTCACGTCCATTGTTAAATTCTAGTTGCATGTGGATTTTTAGGGATACGCCATACTGCATTCCGCATCGCTTATCACGATACGGCCCTCTTGTGGCCATATCTTATTGCTGATGCAGCTTGCTTACTGTTCACCACCAAACATATCTCATTTGAGAGTGTTTGGATGTGCTAATATATGTCCACATATCACTGGTGGGACCGAAAAGGTGCTCTCTCTCAAGCGCAAGAGTCCGTACAAGTAGTAAAATCTAGGAGTCCAGATGTCGAATCCACGGGAAGAAATCTGTTGCAACCACAATTCAAATCAAATAGAAAGCCTACGAAAAAGAAACTAACCACTCCAATGATTATGGCGATGATGGTGATGTGAACACGTGAAAAATATAAACAAGGAAATTCGTGTATGAAAATACTTATAAAGAGTTTGCACATGGTATGGGTTCGTTAGGATCAACGATTCGTATTAATTTGGTTGATAGGTACAACGCAATGAATTCTCCTTTTGGGAGCAATTCACCGGAAAATACCCAATATAACTCAATGAATTCTCCTTTTGGGAGCAATTCATCGGAAGATGCCCTTTTGGGGGTTCAAGCAAAATATTCAATAAGATCGTCGCTAAAGCTATAATACGATATGAAACTCTCTTTTGGAGAGATCAAAACTACGGTATGAAACTCCCTTTTGGGGAGATCAAAACTCACCCTTTTGGGGCGATCCTCAACTAAATCAATTCTTTTGGAATCTGAAAAAGTCGATTTACGAACAAAGATTACAATTTTAGCGACGTTTAACGATTTAGCACGAGGAATACAACCAAACTAACACAAATCATAGCCCCTAACTACTCCGTACCATGCACAAATAAGTTTTAGCTACTCATAATGTAGAAATAAACAAGTTTCATAGCCAAATACTTCAAGTTCATAGCAAAATACAATAGAAAACACCAAAATACGGGATAGAAGTTGAATAAAATATCACCAATTCTCCTTGAAAAGACTTCAAACTCTCTGGAAATAATAAAACAAGCCTCTGGAATTTTACAGAATTTTTTCAGGGGGAGAATACGGCTCCTAGAGCCTCCAATACGCCACTTATATGCCCAAAAACCCGAGAATACGCTAAAATAAAGAGATTGCGGGTTTATTGGGCTTAACGGGTTCAAACCCGCACCAAAATCGCGCCCGAATCAATCCAAACCGCTCATCTCGAGCGGATCAATCCACGGCCGCACGATCAAGCGGGATTGCTTGTGGACTCGACACGTGGCAGCTTATTGGATCCGCATCCGACTCCTCTTCGAATTCGCATCGGGCTTGATATCGTCCGTTGGATCATCATTGCACGCCCAGGATCGCTCCGATGCTCGAACTCAATTTTTGCGTGCGGATTGATTCCTGTCCGTTCGATCTGGCGGGGCTTCGTCCGATGGCCGCCACGTGGCTCCAATATCGCCTCCGCTGCTTCGTTCGCTACGCTACTGTGAGCCGTCCGATCGGAATCAGACGATCATAAAAATGCCGCCTCGAATTCAAATTGCGGGGCTGTTGTCTGTCGTTCGATGGCGAATCTACGATCGGTAATACGCCACGTCGCCACCAATTTCCGCTCTCGAACGTGTCTCTTTGGGTCGATCTCATCCGTTCGATGACGATCGAACGGTCGTACGTCGCCCGCATCTCGATTTCGATTTTGCTCGAAGCGGGGACGATCTTGTCCGTTGAAACTTGATCGTGCGGATTCAAAGCGGCCGCGTCGTCGCCTTCGCAACGCAGCGAGATAGGCCGTTGGATCATCATCCGTCGGTCAAGGATCGACCACGTAGCCCGCTTGTTTAATAAATGTGGAATTGTTGCGGGCCGTTGGATATTAATCCAACGGCTACGAAATTTCCAAGCATCGATTGCTGTACACCGTGCGATCGGGCGGGGATCGAAGAGATTGCGACACGTGGCAGCACCCCATTGGCTGGCGACCGTATAATACGTATTTCTTGCGTATTTCCTCATTTAATTGGTATTCTGCATTCAAAAATTCATAGTAATTAGCAAAGATCTCAGAAAAATACAAATAAATAGTCGTTGGAATCGTGAGATCGAGACGAAGCTAGGAAAAATATAAAAAGTGCCGAATTACGTCATTAAATGCTGTTTTGTGCTCAAATAGTGTGTTTTCTCTAATAAATAAATGTGTAGAAAATACGTATGAATTAGAGAACAATGTAGCATCACATGAGCACAAAATAGGGCTAAATGTGGGGTTAAATATGTAATATTGAACCCGAATCACACCCCCCAACTAGCGATTTGCTAATCTCTAGCAAAAATAGCGATTAATACGGATGATTAATAAAACAATAAATTCTTTCAAATTGCTTATGGCATGACTCAATAATACACATTCCAACATGGTCTTGGCCATCAATATACACATCTATGAACAAAATCAATCACATGAAATTTTCTCTAATTTAGTATGAATAAAGAGCAAGCAAGCTTCGTTTTGCGCAAGCGAAAGTATAACACGTCGTATTTCTCTAGTTTTCTTGTTTCCAAGGAATTGGCCTATCAAAATAATCATTCAAGACATGGGTATTGAAGTTGCTTAGTATATGTAGTGCCCTGGGAAGCTACTGCACATGTACTAGAGGGGGGAGTGAATAGTGCTTTTAAATAATAAGGAGTGTTATTCCTAATTATCGTACAATTAACAAACAACGATGCGGAATAACTATAATCAAGAAATAATGCAAACGCAAACACAATGGTTTAATGGGTTCGGATCCACCCAAGTCTCCCCGACTTGTTCCCGGTGATCCTACGTCCCAACCACCCGGATCCCTTCCGGATACTTGAGTTAGAAACCCTAACTCAAGATTTCCACTATGCACACTTGCAAAAACCTCACAAGTGCAATCGACCTACAATCGATGACCGTGACTCCCACAACCCGGGATCACGCAAAACTCTCACAACCGAGAGTATACAATTCAAATATAACTGAAATGAAATGCTTACCAACAAAATACCTATGCCTTGAGATTTCTTACCAAATTAGGGCAAAGAGGATTTTGATGGAGGAAGATGGCACCAAACCCTAGCTTCAAGAAGATGACCAGCAATGGAAGCCTAGGGTGGAGATGGTGACCTAGAATCAAGCTTCTAGCTTGAATGGCTCACAATGGAGAGAATCTCTCTTGAGGATTTAGGACTCAAGAACTTGAGGGCGAGATTCTTGTGAGAAGAGAGAGCTTGGAAATAGAGTTGATAGCTCTTCTCTTTTGATCTGAAAATATCTCCAATATGTTGCTTAACCCCTTCAAGAAATGAATCAGGATTCTATATATAGGGGCAAGGAAAAACGAGTTCAAAAAGATCCCAACGGCTCTTTTCTGAACCAGACTAGTCGGTCAAAGAAGGATCACTGACCGACTAGTTCATCAACTAGTCGGTCGGTGATACAACGTAGACCGACTAAGAGGTGAACAGCCAAAAGGTGAAGTTCCAGGCAAAGACAACTAGTCGGTCTAAGAAGACTTGCCGACCGACTAGTTTCACAACTAGTCGGTCGGTGAATGATCTTTGGCCGACTAACGTCGAAATAGAATAGGTTGACTTCAAGATGACTTAGTCGGTTTAAGAACAAATACTGACCGACTAGTTTCTCAACTAGTCGGTCGGTAAACGTTCTTTGACCGACTAACTCGAAACAGTAGCTCAGGCTGAAAATGAGTGAACACAACTAGTCGGTCTAAGAAGGATTACTGACCGACTAGATCGTCATCTAGTCGGTCGGTGACTCTTCTTTGACCGACTAACTGTAGACAAAGAAAGAGCTGAATTAGAGAATGCAAACTAGTCAGTTTAAGTAGAGTTTCCGACCGACTAGATCGTCATCTAGTCGGTTGGTGACTCTTCATGAACCAACTAACATGCACTCGAAGCCGAGGGAAAGAGCGATAGGCTTCGGGAAAGTTTCTAATGGCTTCTATGATAATCCTAGCTCTAAGATATGAGCGAAATGAAGTTTATAAGGTAAGTCATACTCAAGGCTTAACATTCTAATCTATGAAGCTAGAAGACTATAAAATAAACCTTACGAGCCGTCTTCAAAGCTTCAATCTTCATTCCTCTTGACTTCAATATTGCTCCTTGAGCTTCAACGAAGCTCCAGGCATACGATCACGCATATTGAGAAGTCTTGAGACGTCGCTTTTGTTGTACGTGGTATTTTGGCAACGATCTCCATAACTGCGCTCACAAATTGTTAGTTCACGATTTATTTATGTTTGCTCATCATCCAAAACCAAATCCGGGGAGTCCAATACTCAACATTCTCCCCCTTTTTGGTGATGACAAACCAACATAAATAATAATCAAAAATAATGAACTAAATGGAATATACTTACTCCCCCTGCATTGATGACACATTAGTTCCATATGAAATAATAATAAGCACATACATCAAGCAGACGAGGAAAGTAAAAATTCAAATCCAATATTTGAGATTTAGGATTTGTAATCAATTTTTATATCTTAACTCCCCCTGAATCTAACATATCAAATTAGATTCATGGTAAATTATCATTTAGCACATGCCATTATTATGCCATCACATGCCATTATTATGCCATTATTATATCTCTCCCCCTTTGGCATAATCCAAAAAGAGCGGGAGGAAGCCAATGACAATAAATCATATCCAAATAATTCATTAAGCATGGGAGTCTAAGAATACGACCACGTTTCATATGACACCAAAATATAATTCGAATAAAATCAAAGCGTGTCAATGAGACCATAGTCGAAAATCGAAAAATTGAAATCATCAAAATATCAAATGTAAATTCACTTATTGATGAAATGAATTTACTCTCCAATATCAACATTTATAGCTATTTTAGTGCATGGAAAACAATTCTATGTTTTCATACAACTAAAGCTATTGAATCAAACTAAATCGTCGAGCGACGAAATCAATATCAGAGACATACATAAAATGTGCACAAAGGAATGAACCATCAGAAGAGTGGTGCACATCAAGGAATATCAAATGTCACAATATCGATCGAAAATGAACATAAAGTAAGCGCACATCAAAACTAAGTGAAGTGTGCGATGAGAAGTGACAAGGTGATAAGAGTAATACGAAAATCATCATAATAACTTTTAAAACATGTCATGCCAAAAATAGATAAGAATTTCAAAGCATTTATGGCATTCACAATTCTATCATGCTAGGAGAAACAAAATGATACCAATGTAAAGAAATAGATTTTAACCAAGCATGCATTCAACCCTCATGGATACCAAATGTAATATCATACTTACAACATTAAGCTCCCCCTACATTGGTGCAATACCTAAGCACCATCAACTCCGTTTGAATGAACGTCTTCGCAAACCGAGGAGTTGGTAGGGTTGGTATCCCACGGTGGATTGAACCTAGAAAAACTTCATTTTGGTATCCAAACATCCTTTTGGATCCAATGGGTTAGACAACTAATTTGAAATACGAAATAAAAATTATTGTAACCCGTAAATTAATATAATCAAAATCAATTTTATAAACATATGCCTTGGTACCCATAACATGATCATAAACTCATGGTACCAAGCATTGAAGAGTTAAAGGAACTAACCCTTCGGAAACCAAGTCCAAGAGGAACTTGACTTTCCAACATAATCATCATTCAAAATAACATCACTAATATAGGATTGCACATAAACATTCATAGCATCATCGCTAGTGTTCTTGGGACCCCAAATAGTGTACATTTTGGGAACCCTCTTCCTAGTGGTTGCATGCACAAAAAGTTGATTTCTATGTGGTGCATGTGGCCTAGGAGCATGAGATCTAGAAATAGCATTATGATGAGCACGAGATCCATGATATGGTGTAGCATACATACGTGGATAAGCATGAGGTGTGTATGCATGAGGATGATTATGAGAGAAGGCATGCACATGTGGATGAGATGTTTGAACATAAGCATTAGGATGTGCATGAGCATGATTACGTGCATGTGGGTGTCTCATATGAGTGTTCGCACGTGCTCGTGGATGCGGAGCATAAAAATCATCATTAATATTAGCATGCACCGGTGGAGTAGGATGTGTGTTCCTACGTGGCATAGCATGTGAGTACAAAAATGCATGACCCCTCTTTGGAGGTCTACCCAAAGTGGGTTTCTTTCCAATCGGGGGTGTGTACGAAGTGGAAGCACTATTGGTAGGAGAACTACCAATGGGGAGTTTGCTCCCACTTGTTGAGGCGTCGGAGGTAGGCCTAACAAAGGTTGTAGACGATTTGGATGAGTCTCCCATCTTATACCCCAAGCCAATGTGGTGTTTGGCCGGAAGTAAGTCATTTAGGATATTATCCAAATGGCCCTTACCTCTATTGAAATCATTGATACGGCCTAACGTGCACTCATACTTCTCTTTGAGAGAATGCAAAGAAGCATCCAAAGTGGATACTTGCGATGTGAGTGCATAAACACGTGATTTGAGATTCTTATTCTCAATACTCAAAGTTGAGTTTTGAGACGTCAAATCCGCTATCACATGTTCATCCGAATCCTCAACAAGAACATGCTCAAGTTGAGATTTGAGGGACTTCACCTCATTTCTCAACAAGCCATTATGAGTAAGCAAACTTGCTTTCTCATTGGCAAGTGTCTCAACAATGGTGTCATTGTTGGTGATGGTAGACTTAGGAGAGGTTTGGAGGCTAACAAGTTCATCTTTGGTCTTATTATATCTATCTACTAATTTAGTAAATTTAGACCAAATTTCTTGGTTTGCTAACCTCATTTCTTCAATAGTAGGTTCTCCGTTTTCATCCTCGCTACCATCCTCGCTTTCATCCTCGCTATCATCGAAGGAGGACTTTCGATCTTTTGCCTCATTAGCCATGAAGCAAAGTTTTGCTTTCTCCACTCTTCCATCATCCGACTCCCCACTTAAGGAATCCTCTTCGGAGTCGGTGAATGTGCCAACAAGCCCTTTCTTGTGCTTTCCCGACTTGTCGTACTTAGATGCCTTCCATTTCTCCTTGTGTTTGTAGAGAGGACAATCCGGTTTGATATGTCCTGGCTTGTTGCATTTATAACACACGGGAGTAGAAGCATTAGTCGAATTAACTTTAGATTTATTCAAAGATATACCTTCTCGGAGGAATCGATCGAACTTCCTTGCCATACGGGCAATGGATTCCATGTCCAATTCGTCTTCCGATTCTTCATCATCGGTAGATGGTGCGGCCTTGAATGCAATTCCCTTTTTCTTTGGCTCGTCTTGCTTCAAGTACGCCTTCATCTTTTCCCTCATCCGGATCTTACTATCCTTGCGTACCTCATAAGACAACAAGGTACCCATTAGTTGTACGACGGTATATTTATTCATGTCATTACCTTCCTCGATGGCGTAGGTACGCTTTTCCCAACATGATGGAAGACCGTCGATAATCTTCGTGACTTTCTCCTTTTGGGTATAGACCTTCCCAAGAGCTTCCAAGTCGTTTGATATATCCACGAAGCGAGCGTAATATTCCTTCATGGTTTCGCCCTGCTCCATATGAAACAACTCAAATTCTTTATTAGCAACGACGAGTTTAGAATCTTTTACCGTACTCGATCCTTCGTGCAATATGAGGAGTTGGTTCCATATTTGATATGCACTCTTACATGTGCATATCTTGTTGAAGTCCTCGGGCTCCAACGCACAATTCAAGGCATTCATGGCCTTGGCATTTGCTACTTCCGCGGCGACCTCCGCGGGAGTCCACTTCACGAAATTTTCTTCGGAAGGCTCGACATACTCCGTCATGGTGGCTCTCCATAGTGAAGCGCTCCGGAGGAAAATTTGCATCCGACATTTCCAGTACCCGTAGTTGGTACCGTTGAAGTGTGGAGGCCTGACGGAGGATAGTCCTTCCATAACTGAAGAAGCTCCATCGCGGTTTCTGAAGACGTTGTAGTCGTTGTTCGTCATAGCTTTGAACTTTGGCTATGTGTAGCTTTGAACTTGTAGCTTTAACCTTGGCTCTGATACCAATTGTAGTGCCCTGGGAAGCTACTGCACATGTACTAGAGGGGGGGTGAATAGTACTTTTAAATAATAAGGAGTGTTATTCCTAATTATCGTGCAATTAACAAACAACGATGCGGAATAACTATAATCAAGAAATAATGCAAACGCAAACACAATGGTTTAATGGGTTCGGATCCACCCAAGTCTCCCCGACTTGTTCCCGGTGATCCTACGTCCCAACCACCCGGATCCCTTCCGGATACTTGAGTTAGAAACCCTAACTCAAGATTTCCACTATGCACACTTGCGAAAACCTCACAAGTGCAATCGACCTACAATCGATGACCGTGACTCCCACAACCCGGGATCACGCAAAACTCTCACAACCGAGAGTATACAATTCAAATATAACTGAAATGAAATGCTTACCAACAAAATACCTATGCCTTGAGATTTCTTACCAAATTAGGGCAAAGAGGATTTTGATGGAGGAAGATGGCACCAAACCCTAGCTTCAAGAAGATGACCAGCAATGGAAGCCTAGGGTGGAGATGGTGACCTAGAATCAAGCTTCTAGCTTGAATGGCTCACAATGGAGAGAATCTCTCTTGAGGATTTAGGACTCAAGAACTTGAGGGAGAGATTCTTGTGAGAAGAGAGAGCTTGGAAATAGAGTTGATAGCTCTTCTCTTTTGATCTGAAAATATCTCCAATATGTTGCTTAACCCCTTCAAGAAATGAATCAGGATTCTATATATAGGGGCAAGGAAAAACGAGTTCAAAAAGATCCCAACGGCTCTTTTCTGAACCAGACTAGTCGGTCAAAGAAGGATCACTGACCGACTAGTTCATCAACTAGTCGGTCGGTGATACAACGTAGACTGACTAAGAGGTGAACAGCCAAAAGGTGAAGTTCCAGGCAAAGACAACTAGTCGGTCTAAGAAGACTTGCCGACCGACTAGTTTCACAACTAGTCGGTCGGTGAATGATCTTTGACCGACTAACGTCGAAATAGAATAGGTTGACTTCAAGATGACTTAGTCGGTTTAAGAACAAATGCTGACCGACTAGTTTCTCAACTAGTCGGTCGGTAAACGTTCTTTGACCGACTAACTCGAAACAGTAGCTCAGGCTGAAAATGAGTGAACACAACTAGTCGGTCTAAGAAGGATTACTGACCGACTAGATCGTCATCTAGTCGGTCGGTGACTCTTCTTTGACCGACTAACTGTAGACAAAGAAAGAGCTGAATTAGAGAATGCAAACTAGTCAGTTTAAGTAGAGTTTCCGACCGACTAGATCGTCATCTAGTCGGTTGGTGACTCTTCATGAACCAACTAACATGCACTCGAAGCCGAGGGAAAGAGCGATAGGCTTCGGGAAAGTTTCTAATGGCTTCTATGATAATCCTAGCTCTAAGATATGAGCGAAATGAAGTTTATAAGGTAAGTCCTACTCAAGGCTTAACATTCTAATCTATGAAGCTAGAAGACTATAAAATAAACCTTACGAGCCGTCTTCAAAGCTTCAATCTTCATTCCTCTTGACTTCAATATTGCTCCTTGAGCTTCAACGAAGCTCCAGGCACACGATCACGCATATTGAGAAGTCTTGAGACGTCGCTTTTGTTGTACGTGGTATTTTGGCGACGATCTCCATAACTGCGCTCACAAATTGTTAGTTCACGATTTATTTATGTTTGCTCATCATCCAAAACCAAATCCGGGGAGTCCAATACTCAACAGTATATTCACCATTTCTTTTCTTTTATTCGTTCCGCGTAACGCGCATCAAGCAACATTCGCAGAAAAAAGTATAACTTGGATCGCTCCATCAAATGAGTGAGTTTCCGGTCAATGGCTCCCAAATCAGACGATCATAGGGCATTAGGCCAAGAAGGACCCCTCGGACTGTACTACTCGAGCCAACCAAGTTATTTATTAGTGACATACATATTCATTCATTTTTCATCATTTTTCTTTTCATTTCTTTCTTTCTTTTCTTTTTTTCTTGTAAGCAACTCAAAACCCATTCTTTCGAACATAAACATTAATAACCATGGCCACATTCCTCTTCAACTTGAAGACTATTCTTAAAAATCGTGTATACTTAAGCTTTTTCCATCACATTAGCATGCATGAAATACATTCAAACTATTTCGAAATATTAATCATGGAAATTGAAAATTTTCTTGAATAGTATATTAAAAGTAATTCCATGAAGAAAAAATAATCAACTCAAGCCATAAAAATTTTTAGAACTCAATTAACGTATAATCATCCGCATTAGAGGCATATGAAGGAGTTTTAAAAGATGAGATTTGGTGATTTATTCTTATCTTAACCTTATTTTTGAAAAAAATTGAAAAAAAAATCCTAGGTCTCATACACACACCCCAATTAAAGATGGACATTGTCCTCAATGTCGAAAGGGATACGAGTTTATTCAAGCAAGCAACCTAGAAAGCATATAAAAACTACACTACTGGAAAGAACACACCGTGATCAAGTGGCGGATCCCGAATCTTTAATTGTGGAGGAAGTTGTTCAATTTGCTCCTTGCGCTCCTCGGTGATTATTCTTCCTCCAAAAACTAATTTCGACCCCAGCAACACAACTCCAAGCATCTCTATAAGCTGTTTGCCAATGTCCTGCGAGAGATGAGTTATGTCAGTCCAAATTAATTTAAGATTCCTTTCAATAAAATTATTCCAAACGTAGTCATCAAAATAAGTGAAAGAAATTAAAGCAAGTTGACGACTACTCCCTGAAAGATATGCACTACTCTCTGTATGATGCTCATTCAATGGGGAGAGGGATAGATGATTTTGGGATAAAACTGGAGGAGGGCATGGTTCTGACTCCATGGCGATAATCTCAAAACCCTTGTCCCTAGCTGTCTCCTCCTCTCGTTCATCCAAAATTGCTAGCTCGTCCTCTCTTTTGCACACATTTTCTGCCATGTAGATATTATTTTTCGTGTCATCAACGTGACATGGCTCGCTCGATATACCTGCAATAGAAGATAAACTCGTATTAGGATCTTGAAATTGAGTTTCAAAAGCCTTACTTTCTTCTAAGCAAGTGGCAATCAAATTAAGATTTTCAATGGAATTTTGAATCTGCCGACTCCGAGCAAGGAAATTCTCTTGGAATTGAAGGGATGTGGCCTCCTGTGTCTGAATAATCAGGTAAGCTTCCTCTTTCAAGGATTGCAAAGGTACGTCTACGCTTTGCTCTTCTTGATCAAGGCACGAAGGCTCCATTGAATCGCTCTCTGAAGTATCTTCCATGGTTTCTTCATTTTCTTGCAGAGACTCCATGTATTCCCATGACTCTGTCGGCGTCATGACACCCAAGAATTCCTGCAGCTGGGATTGTAGTCCATCTAGGAAGAACTCCATAAGCTCGTTCTTTGTGTACCCATGCTGTGGATAGCTCGATATTATGTCGGTGAACCTCCTCCAGGCCTGAAAGAAAGTTTCACAATCAGTTTGATTAAAATTTACAATCATGAGCTTTTCCATTCTATGTTTGTGTGCATTAGCATACCGTGCATCATACAGATTGTTTGTGCAATAGAATTTCATATATTCCATTTTTTAAAAATTAAAATAAAATAATAAAAAAAAGTTTATGTACAGTAAAGTGGAAAGATCTCACCGAAGGTCCTCTAAATGAAATAAACCGTAGTCACAAACCATTCCTCCCCGGCAACGGCGCCAAAAACTTGGTGGGACCGAAAAGGTGCTCTCTCTCAAGTGCAAGAGTCCGTACAAGTAGTAAAATCTGGGAGTCCAGATGTCGAATCCACGGGAAGAAATCTGTTGCAACCACAATTCAAATCAAATAGAAAGCCTACGAAAAAGAAACTAACCACTCCAATGATGATGGCGATGATGGTGATGTGAACACGTGAAAAATATAAACAAGGAAATTCGTGTATGAAAATACTTATAAAGAGTTTGCACATGGTATGGGTTCGTTAGGATCAACGATTCGTATTAATTTGGTTGATAGGTACAACGCAATGAATTCTCCTTTTAGGAGAAATTCACCGGAAAATACCCAATATAACTCAATGAATTCTCCTTTTGGGAGCAATTCATCGGAAGATGCCCTTTTGGGGGTTCAAGCAAAATATTCAATAAGATCGTCGCTAAAGCTATAATACGATATGAAACTCTCTTTTGGAGAGATCAAAACTACGGTATGAAACTCCCTTTTGGGGAGATCAAAACTCACCCTTTTGGGGTGATCCTCAACTAAATCAATTCTTTTGGAATCTGAAAAATTCGATTTACGAACAAAGATTACAATTTTAGCGACGTTTAACGATTTAGCACGAGGAATACAACCAAACTAACACAAATCATAGCCCCTAACTACTCTGTACCATGCACAAATAAGTCTTAGCTACTCATAATGCAGAAATAAACAAGTTTCATAGCCAAATACTTCAAGTTCATAGCAAAATACAATAGAAAACACCAAAATACGGGATAGAAGTTGAAGAAAATATCACCAATTCTCCTTGAAAAGACTTCAAACTCTCTGGAAATAATAAAACAAGCCTCTGGAATTTTACAGAATTTTTCAGGGGGAGAATACGGCTCCTAGAGCCTCCAATAAGCCCCTTATACGCCCAAAAACCCTAGAATACGCTTAAATAAAGAGATTGCAGGTTTATTGGGCTTAACGGGTTCAAACCCGCACCAAAATCGCGCCCGAATCAATCCAAACCGCTCATCTCGAGCGGATCAATCCACGGCCGCACGATCAAGCGGGATTGCTTGTGGACTCGACACGTGGCAGCTTATTGGATCCGCATCCGACTCCTCTTCGAATTCGCATCGGGCTTGATATCGTCCTTTGGATCATCATTGCACGCCCAGGATCGCTCCGATGCTCGAACTCAATTTTCGCGTGCGGATTGATTCCTGTCCGTTCGATCTGGCGGGGCTTCGTTCGAAGGCCGCCACGTGGCTCCAATATCGTCTCCGCTGCTTCGTTCGCTACGCTACTGTGAGCCGTCCGATCGGAATCGGACGATCATAAAAATGCCGCCTCGAATTCAAATTGCGGGGCTGTTGTCTGCCGTTCGATGGCGAATCTACGATCGGTAATACGCCACGTCCCCACCAATTTCCGCTCTCGAACGCGTTTCTTTGGGTCGATCTCATCCGTTCGATGACGATCGAACGGTCGTACGTCGCCCGCATCTCGATTTCGATTTTGCTCGAAGCGGGGACGATCTTGTCCGTTGAAACTTGATCGTGCGGCTTCAAAGCAGCCGCGTCATCGCCTTCGTAACGCAGCGAGATAGGCCGTTGGATCATCATCCGTTGGTCAAGGATCGACCACGTAGCCCGCTTGTTTAATAAATGTGGAATTGTTGCGGGCCGTTGGATATTAATCCAACGGCTACGAAATTTCCAAGCGCCGATTGCTGTACACTGTGCGATCGGGCGGGGATCGAAGAGATTGCGACACGTGGCAGCACCCCATTGGCTGGCGACCGTATAATACGTATTTCTTGCGTATTTCCTCATTTAATTGGTATTCTGCATTCAAAAATTCATAGTAATTAGCAAAGATCTCAGAAAAATACAAATAAATAGTCGTTGGAATCGTGAGATCGAGACGAGCTAGGAAAAATATAAAAAGTGCAGAATTACGTCATTAAATGCTGTTTTGTGCTCAAATAGTGTGTTTTCTCTAATAAATAAATGTGTAGAAAATACGTATGAATTAGAGAACAATGTAGCATCACATGAGCACAAAATAGGGCTAAATGGGGGGTTAAATATGTAATATTGAACCCGAATCAATCACCTCGTCTTGATAACTGTGAATTTGATGAGTAAATTCTCATTATAATAGGCACGCATTCTAAAGAAGACTGAAGCTTCTGAGACCATATCATGGGACACAAAAGTCCTAATCTCGTTATGATCCGCACACTATTTCTGTGTGAAGATGAGATCCGGAAGATCCTTCACATTCGACTAAATTACATAAATTGGCGGATAAATTCACGGACAACCATAAGATTGTTTGTTCACACGTCCCTGCTACCAACACACCAGCTAGGATTGACATCCCCATAGATGGATGCAATCCACCGGTAGCAGAATTGGCTATACCTCAATTGAAAAGAGGACGCCCGCCAGGTTCAAAAGATAAAGTTCCTCGAAAGAGGAAGATTGCTGGAGATATTAACATTATCCCTCCACAGGATGCTGAGCTCAGACCAGCGACCTCTCCCCTCCTGATTTCCCCTGCAGAGGAAACAATAGGAGAAACATCATTATATTATGTACGTACTGGAGAGGTACTGGACAAATATAGCACAGACGACGACGATTTCGCTTTCACTATTGCCGTTCACGTCGCTGAATACGACGATGACGTTTAACCCATTTTTCTATAACATAAACGCATAGATTAGCCAAAGTGGGACGAGGCAATAAGAGTAGAGCTGGACTCACTCTTGAAAAGCAAAGGCTTTGGACCAATAGTCCCAACACCTGAATGTGTAAAACCTGTGGAATATAAGTTGGGTTTTCATAAGAATAAAAAATGAAGGAAATGTGATCATTTTTCTATTTTCATACTAAGCCTAAACGTCTCTGGAAAAGCCAAGAAATGCAGCTCATGGACGTTGTGACTGCATATCTATACGGCTATATAGATATAGAGATCTATATGAAACATCAAGAAGGGTATACTCTACCCCCAGAGATGAAATAGAGACGTATGAACGTCTCCTCTATAAAGGCTTCAAAGATCATTATATGATCTTACACAATCACGAAAAATGTGGTATAACAGATTTAGCGAATTCCTTGCTGAACAAGGATTTCCTAAATAATGAAATCTCCCATATATCTTTATCAAAGGACAGGGACAGGATTTGTATTAGTCGCCGTCCATGTGGACGACTTAAATCTAATAGGATCTCCTGCAGAGACTATTGATATATCTGATAGCCTTAAGCATACATTCGAGATGAAATACCTAGGCAATACAAGGTATTGTCTCGGCTTACAGATTAAACACTTTCGTGGTGGAATCCTTTTATACCTATCATATTTCTCATACACTAGGAGTTTATGAATAAAGATGTCCATTTGCAATCTATTAAAAATAGATGCATATTTATGACGCCTTCCAGTCGCTGGAAGAGGGGGAGGACATCCTAGGTCCCGAAGAACTTAGCTTTAGTGTACTAGTTACACTCCTTTATCTGGCCAACTACACGTGTCTCTAATAGAACGTCTGTAGTAAAGCTGTTAGCCAGATACAGTGCTGCCCTGGAGAGCACCACTGGACCAAGGATAAGCTGGTTCTGCACAACTTCTAAGGGTCAAGGATCAGCATCCAAGGAATAAATATCGAATATGCAGGTTTACAGACCATCGCGATGACTAAGCACAAATGGTCGGCCACCTCCTAAAGATCTACGCATCATCCTCCAAAAGTCTACATCCTTTGAGAAGCTCATCATCCAAAAAGCATATCTAGAATACGCTCATCCAGGTCCAGCAACACCTTGCAGACATAGTGAAGACTGAGTGACGGAACACATACGTGGAGCCATCTACCAAACTTCGTAAAGCGTATCACTCCTGAGCGCCACTGTTTTCCAGTAGTCGATAGATATGAGTGAAACTTGTATAAATAAGTGATGATTGTATTCAGAACATGATGGATGTATAGACGAATAGGAAATGATTGTTTAGATACATATGAGATCTACAAGCCTGAAGCTTGTACAGATCAGGGGGAGTTGATAGTAGAGTTGTACTCTTTTTCCCTTAGCTATGGGTTTTCCATAGCCAAAGATTTTAATGAGAAAACCTCATTTAACTCTGGACCCTGAAGTGTCCACCTCCAGTGAAAGCCGGAAGACCTACAAGCATAAGGCTTGTATGGATCAGGGGGGAGTAACCTGTGGGTTGCACTCTTTTTCCTTAAGCTGTTGGTTTTTTCCACTGGGGTTTCCATATCTAAGGTTTTAACGAGGCAAACACGATTACTCCAGATCCAGAAGTATACACTAAGACCAAAGTAATGGGTGGATAAGGGGGAGTGTTATGAATGAGGGAGACCTTTGGCCTCCCCTCATCTTTATCCCACCATTAATCCCCTTTATCCCTACTAATGGGGACCTTTAGTTATCCTATGACCTTTGGGCTTCTATTGATTTAATAAATAGAGAATCATGGCTTTGTGCCATGGTTACTCATTCTTCTTATTATCCAACAAAAATTGCTTTTATATTTATAATTGTTATTTTTTATGAATGTGACGGCAACTGAACCAGTAGCCCTATATTTATAGCAAAAAGGTTATATAATGAGTGGATACCTGAAACACAAGTAGGCTCCACATGGGCCTACAAAATCCCATTCATACCACTTCCCCTTTTCCATCCATCATTGTAAGCTTGATATATGAATGCTTCGGGATTCATAGAGTTTATCTGATCACGAGGATATGGATACTTCTGGATCCTAAGTTAGGATGTCTTGCCTCGTTAAAACCTTTGGCTATGGAAAACCCAGTGGAAAAAACCAATAGCTAAGGAAAAATAGTACAAGTCTCCTTTGTTGGATCCAAAGGATGGCAAACAACACTAGAAGGGGGGTTGAATAGTGTTGTACAATTAAATAAACTTTTTCGTTGATTATTATAACACAATAATTTCCCATCCAATGTTGCCTAAGGAACCAAGCAGAGTGATCTACGCTTGGTCCTTACTCAACAATATAAACTTAAACAAATAAGAAGATTAATTACAAGTTGTTACGACCTTAAGGCCGGCCCATATAATTAAGGCACATATACACTGGGGGTCCAAGCAAACACCTCACCGACCCGCCGGATGGGATACTAGCCCGAGTTGAAGATCGACTCCATCCAGAGAAGCTCGCCTCACCCCACCACTAGCGCGCCCCTAAGGTCGATCAGAGAAGCTTGCCCGTCTGACCGTCAAGCTCGTCGTGTCGAGGACAAGCTCGCCCACCCTCCTGATGGGGTTTTTAGGACCCTTAGGGCACAAAAACTCTATTCTCGTCCTAAGTCGGACGGAACATAGACATAAAAAGAATTTGCAGCAGAAGAATAAACTACTTAATCTAATTAACATGCAGTTAAATAATTTAACTTAGCCCTAAGGTACAAAACCCTTAGCCAAGATCTATGCCGACTCAGGATGAATCTGACCATCCCAAGAAGGATCTAACCTACTGCGATTAAATTAAACTAATACTTATAAAACACATACCCAGAATCTCAACCCTGGGGCAGGCGAGATGTTCCGCACCATCTTTTGAGCTGCTCCTCGAACCGCTCCGCATCCCGAGGCGAGCAATCCTCGTGTCACCGAGCCAACCACGCGCCGAAGAAAGTTTCACGCGAGTGAAACCTTCGCCAAGATTTTGGATCCGAATCCGAACTCATTTGCGGCTTTGCTAGAGCCCTCAGGAGTAAGACAGAAATATAGGGAGATAGAGAAATATTAATTTAAGCCTCGAGCGTGCTCCAACATTTACGAGAGCCGCTCAGATCTATAGCTTGGGAAGAGTTTGGAAGAAGGGGGGAGGCCCCTATTTATAGAGGCGGCAGACTCTCCCCTTTTTGGCACAACTGATGTGGGACTATTAATTTTAGAGTTAATTAAATCAAGTTAGTTTGCCCTTCACAAAGTGCAAATTTCTGTGAATTTTAACTCCCTCACCGTTGAGCTTCATGATTGATACAACCTTTCAATTCGAAGGGCATTCAACGGTGAACGCATAGGAAAAAACCGTTCGTCAATCGGAGTCCGTTTGACCCTCCAATGATCGCCCAAAGTTCAGCCCAAGGCTAGTTTTTCGCAAAAACTGAGCCGTCAAAATTCTGCACAATAAGGGTTCAAAACCCTAGAACTGGGGCCCACACGTGGGCTGCGCGCGCAGGCCAAGAAAGGCCCTGCCTGGGCAGAAGCCCAGGCGGCCTGGGCAGAAGCCAGGCCAGCGCCTGGGCTTGCCCAGGCCTTGGGCAAATAATCCAGTATATATTTCTTTTGTGCCTTTTTGAGCATATCTTGAGCATCTAGCGTCCGATTTGATTGCCGTTCGAACCTGGGTTTAGACCAGGACATTCTCATCTTACCCGTGAGCTTTTCCTTCCGTTTATATTATTAAATATAGTCTTAAACTATTTAAGACACATTTAATCTCTTTTGCAGCATATGCAAGTTAGTCCCCTATCTAAACTTAAATTATCATTTGCATCAAAATGCAATTTTCTCTTCCTTTACATCAAATGCAAATTATTCTCCCTAACTAATTTCTACCTATTACTAGACGAAGGTCGCACTCTGTGTGTGACCCTACGGCCTGACCATACTACAGGTTGGGCTCGAAGCCTTATACGGCAAAGACCACGAGCAGTGGCTGACGTCCCTGTTTCAGAATCATCATAATGTGGTTAGCTCATCAACATGAGAATTGTCGGGACCACCCTGACCGTGTCTGTGATGAGTTCTGCAGTTATAGTCTCTTCGTCTAAACTATGTCGTGTAGATCAAGTCTAGGGTACGGTCGAACTGTCAACCCCAATAACTTGACTCCAGTTAGTTTCTATCGATCTTTAGTCAACTTATGTTGGACTTCTTCCAACATACTCTGCGCAGAGATTTTACTAAAGACCGAACTAACTCTACGACACTAACTCCCATTGATCGGGAGAGACGAATCCTCTCTTGGCCACTACTCTCCTCGTATGCTTCAAGTGACACCCAATCAAAGACCTTTCGACAGGCCTAGCCTCGAAGTTAGGTCAGTGATCTAAGTGGCACCGTTCACGCACAGGTTCGTAAAATGACCTCAAGTCAAAAGACCAACTAGCCTATCATCACTAAGAGTTATCATTGACAGATTGGTCAATGTAACCATATGATAACTCTTGTGGATCGTTCAGTGAACTCATTCTCTAATGAGCACTTGTGTCTCGTCTCCGACTTTGCCAAGTCGAACGATCATGAGATCATCGCCACCGCTAAACGGTGAAGACTAAGACACAATGGTCTATCCGATGTTTTGATATCCTTGTCTCGAAGCATCTATGACCACGAACCCTTTTAGACTTATGCTACAGACGGTCAAACATTTCTCCATGATCGAGATACTCATCTCGATACCTGTTTGACCTTGCATAAAGTCTCAGGACTTTACCTAAGTTGATAAATAATGTTAACTACATTATAATATAACTTAGATAAATTATTAACAAACAGCTTACTGTTATTTCAAACAAGACGTTTGTGCTATTCGCACAGAGATAAATAGCCTCGAGGGCATCATATCTCTACACCTCCAACAAGAAGCACCGCCCAAAGGAGCCGAGCTTAATCGTCAAGCTGTGGCTCGCCTCCGAGGGCGGCCAGGCATAAATATCTCTTACAGGGTGATGTAGGCTTACCTCCTCTCCATTAATGCCAGAGGTTAAGGGCGAGAACTGATGGCCGCCCCTCGCGTCTCATTAATGCACCTGACACCATCTGACACCATTAATGCGGGAAATATCCCTGACACAACTCGCCGACCTATCGCTTCAGCACTCGGGTGCCAGCTGGGTTGATTCGACAGCTGACAGGATGGCGAACAACCGCCTCTCAGCCCTATAAATACCCCCCTCATGCCTCCATAAAGGGGGTTGGTCAGTTAAAATATTTAACTCATTCTCAAACAAAAGGTCGGATATCTTCCACATATCTGCGCCTTCCCCATAAGCTCGCCACGCTTCAACGATCTGTCTTAAGATTGCCAAGCGTGCCCGACGCCTTCATTTTACGTCACCTGCTGACTTATGCATTGGAGGGGCTGCGGGGGGATAGCTGGCCCAGCCTTTCTGACAGATTACTATTCTATCAGGAAGCTCGCCTTAGATACCGTGAGATGGCGACCTCCGACGACCTCCTGGCGACCTTGGATCCTTCACCTCTGAAGCGAGTTCCGAGTCATGCTAACCTCTCCATTACCCAAAAACTTGTAAATCATTGTACCCGTGATTCCCACTTCAAATAAATTTCATTGTGTACGGATCTGACCCGCAACAGTTGGCGCTGTCTGTGGGAACAAGGGTTACACCCATGTCAGGCTCCACACGCCCTCGTGGCAATTCTCGCCACAGCAAGTCATCCGACGTCACACCCCCTCTGCCTCTGAGGAGGCCGGGTTGACTTGAGACCGTAATCAATGACACTCTAATGCCATCCTTGGCTGAAGAGCCCCGTTCTCCGAGAAGAACTTCCCCGATGAATCAACCCCCCAAGGGGTCGGCCGTGGCCATTCAGGATGCGGCCCTTGGCATCTACAAGAGATTTCAGAGCTTCACCAAGATGATGCAGGAGTGGACCGTTGCCTAGCAAGCGGGACCATCTCGGTCAGAAGGCCCCTCCGAGCTCCACAATGTGAGGAGAGATCTCCTCCCCCAATTTGATAAGGAAGCAGCTGCACGGCAGAGGCGGTTCGAGGAAGCGAAGGTATCCGCACTGCAGAGGGAGATCAATAGGGAGGATGAGGCCGCTCATCAGAGGCGACTACATGAGGAAGCGTCCATTCGATGGCTTCGCCTCCTCAATGCTGAAAGGGAGAGGCTTTAAGAGCGGAGCCGAGGAGTCCCCCTAGCATCAGCCTCGATGGTCCGGAGGAATGCCCTGCCAGACCATCCTGTGGAAAGCCATCGTCGCAGGAGATCAGGCAGCCCGAGGCGAGGGGGGCACGAATTTCGTAGCAGGAGCCCCCCCAACGAGATCACTGCTCTCCTAGGCATAGAGGCGGGCGGAGGAGGAGCTGTGACCGCAGGCCTACCCCTCAGGAGAGAGGGAGGAATGCCTCTAAGCACCGAGGTGGCTCATCCGATGGTTCCAACCTGCAGGAGGGAGAGCCGGCGCCTCCCCCCTGCCTCGAAGAAGCCAATCAGCTGACTCGAAGGGTGATCTCAACCCTGATACCCCATAGGTTCAAGCTACCTCAGATTGAACTGTATGACGGTTTGGGCGATCCCCTGGAGCATATGTAGCTATACCGGGGTGTTATGGATATCCATGGGGCAGGTGACGCCCTCCTTTGCCGAGCTTTCTGAGCGACCTTGAAGAAGGTGTCAGTGGAGTGGTACAACTGCTTGCCCGATGGCTCCGTTGACTCGTTTGGCGACCTGTCACGGAAGTTTTGCCACCAATTCCTGGCAGGGCAGAGAAATAAGAGAGCGTCGAACTATCTATTCGCGATGGTCCAGAGTGAGGGGGAGACCATTCGTAGATTTTTGAAGCGCTTCAACGAGGAGAGACTCAGCGTAACGAGCTGCGAGGATGAGCTCGTCATGGCGGCCTTTAAGAGAGGGCTGGAAAATAGGAGTGTGCATAAGTCCTTGCTCCATGATCCACCGACCAACCTCGACGACCTCTTCGCCAGAGCAGAGAAGTTCATGCTGAGCGAGGAGGCCCTATGGGCGAAGAAGGAGGCCGCACCAGCCAAAGCCCCCCTCGTTGAGGCGAGGCCCAACCAATAGCCATGGCAGGAGGAACGTGATTTGGGTTCAATATTGCTTATTTAACCCCCCATTTAGCCCTATTTTTTGCTCATGTGATGCTATATTGGTCTCTAGTACATACGTATTTTCTACACATTTATTTATTAGAGAAAACACACTATTTGAGCACAAAACAGCATTTAACGATGCAATTCTGCACTTTTTATATTTTTCCTAGCACCGTCTCGATCTCACGATTCCAACGACTATTTATTTGTATTTTTCTGAGATCTGTGCTAATTACTATGAATTTTTGAATGCAGAATACAATTTAAATGGAGAAATACGGAGGAAATACGATAAATACGGTCGACAGCCATTGGGAGACTGACACGTGGCGCAAATCTGGGCGTTCCCGCTTCATCGAACGGCGATTAGAGGCGGGGCGAATACGGTCGACGTGGCAATTCGTACACCGTTGGATTTCGATCGAACGGATATTAGCAGCGCAAAATCGCGAGCTGCGGAGCGCCCCAGCGCCTCCACGTGGCAACATCTCGCCGTTCTCCGCTTCAATCGAACGGTTGAGCGTGAAGCAGAAACGAGCGACGCGGGCGAAAATTTTACGGGCCACGTGGCGAGAATCGGACGGTCCTCCGCTATGATCGAACGGTGCAAATCAACCCCGCGTTTAAAATCGAATTCGCGAGCGGGGAGGCGACGTGGCCAAGTGACGACCACACGATCTGCATCCAACGGCCAAGAATAAAGTGTGTTGATGCTGAGCTAAACGACGAAGCGGCGAGCCTCGACCGTACGATCATCAATCCAACGCCCACGATTAATCCGATGCGAACTCAATTTTCAAGCGGGCGCGGATCCGATAGGGATGGACACGTGGCGAGCTCTCGACAGATCCCGCCCGGATCAACGGCGGAGAATTGCTCCGCTCCAGATGTGCGGCCCAGATCCATTCGGGTGCGATTACTGTGCGAGTTTGAACCCGTTAAGCCCAATAAACCCGCAATCTTATTATTTAAGCGTATTCTAGGGTTTTTGGGCGTATAATTGGCGTATTGGAGCACTTAGGAGCCGTATTTTCTTCTGCAAAAATTCTGTAAAATTCCAGAGCCTTGTTTCTAATTTCCAGAGAGTTTTGAAGACTTTTCAGAGAGATTTGGTGATATTCTCTTCAACTTTAGCTTGTATTTGGGTGTTTTAGCTTGTATTTTGCCTCTAAACTTCCGTATTTTGCTAATAAACCTATGAATTTGAATCTGAAAATTGTTTATTTCTGTACCATGAGTAGCTAAATATTTTATGTGCATGGTATGGAGTAATTAGGTGATGTGAATCGTATTTTTTGGTTGTATAATTGCGCTTAATCGCTATATTTGCTAAAGTTTTATTCGTCGTTCTTAAATCCACTTTTACAAATTCCAAAAGAATTGTTCTAGTTGATGATCATCCCACAAGGGTGAGATTTGATCTCTCCAAAAGAGAGGTTCATACTTTATATATACGTTTACAACTTTAGCGATATATTATTAGACTTGGTGCGTTAACTCCTAAAAGGACATCTTCCGACGATTCGCTCCCAAAAGGAGGTTTCGTTGTGTTATACTTGATCAACCAAAGCTTACGATTCGCTGATCCTAATGAACCCATGCCATGTACATGCTTTTTATATCTATTTTTCACGAATTAGAGTTCGTTGTTTGCATTGTTCGCACGTAACAATTCCATCTCCACACACTTTTCATACCACCTTCACCATCGCTATTAAAGTGCTTAGATTTTATTCGTAGTTACTCTATTTGACTTAGACTTGTGCTTTCAATAGATTCTCCCGAGGATTCGACATCTGGACTCCCAGATTTTACTACTTGAACGGACTCTTGCGCTTGAGAGAAGCACCTTTCGGAGCCCACCAAGTTTTTGGCGCCGTTGCCGGGGAGAACGGTTTGTTACTACGGTTTATTTCATTCAGAGGACCTTCGGTGAGATCCTTCCACTTTATTGTATATAAACTTTTGTTTGCTTTCATAAAAAAAAGATATTTGTGCTAGTGTATGTGGCATAGGACTCCTAGGACACATAGGTTGACTCGACGTTTTGATATGGCTAATAATAATATGGATGAAAATTTTAGCAACAATAACGAGAATAATGTGCAACCTGGAGTGCCTAGGACTTTAAAAGATTTACTTCGACCCACTAGGACTAGCACTGCTTCATGCTTTGTTTTACCTGCCGATGCAAATTCTTTCAATTTTAAACCTGGGGTGATCCAACTCTTACCCACCTTTCATGGGTTAGACAAGGAAAATCCATATCTTCATATTAAAGGATTTGAGGAGGTTTGCTTGACATGCTTTGATGGGAAAACTAGCGAGGACACGATATATCTTAAACTGTTCCCATTTTCATTAAAAGACAAAGCTAAAAATTGGTTGAATGCATTGCCATCACGCTCTATTACTACATGGATTGATTTGCAGGCTGAATTTCTAAAGAAGTTTTTTCCTATTCACAGGACACATGGACTGAAGCGGCAGATTATGAACTTTGCCCAGAAAAGCGAGGAAACATTCTACCAGGCATTTGAAAGGTTCAATGAGTTGCTGCTCGCATGTCCGCACAATGGCTTCGACAAAAGCAGGATTATTGGCTTCTTCTACGATGGACTGCAGCCGCAAATGAAGCAATTTGTAGAGATGATGTGCAATGGAGGATTCTTTGATAAAGAGCCAGACGAAGCTTGGACGTACCTGGAGGAGACAGCAGAAAATGCGCAGACATGGGACACTACTTCAGACTACGAGAGAGGAGGCCATTCTGCACCATCCCAGCCTACGTGAGGAGTGACTTATAATTTGAAGCAAGAGGATGCGTTGGAGGCAAAGATGGAGGCCATGATCTCAAACAAGCTTCATGCAATGAATTTGAAAGAGGCCAAGGCAGTTGAGATAGAGCAGGTTTGCGCACTTTGCGACGTCAGTGGCCATGACACCAGTGCATGCCCCACACTTCCAGCCTTAAAGAGCATGTTAGGAAATCCTACTGGGGTGAATCAAGTTTCTTCGAACTACCAGAACTTCAATTCCAACAAGGGGTGGCGCAACAATCCAAACTTGAACTGGGGCCCCAATCAGCAGACTCAGCAGCAGCAGGCCCCCCCTCCGTTCCGACAACCTCAATACAACAACAACAACTATCAAGGTGGGAACCAGAGGAGGGACCCTGAGCCAGTGCAACAACAGCAGATGCAACCATTTGGCGATACGCTTCAGCAGCTTATCCAATTGCAACAAGCCCAGATGCAGCAGCAGCAGGCTCAATTTCAGGCTCAGCAGACTCAGAATCAGCAGATGAGCGAGAGCTTGGCGAGGCTTACAGCGACATTAGAAAAAGGTAAGCTTCCATCTCAGTCAATTCCAAATCCTAATATGGGCTCATCTTCTTCTGCAGGAAATAATATGAAGCCTTGCCAAGCGGTGTCCACTTTGAGGAGTGGAAAAGAGATTCAGAAGCCTGCTCCACCTAGCAGACAAGCTGAGCAGGAAGAGGGAATTCAGATCCAAGAAGAGGGAATCAAAGAACAAGAGGAGGTGCAGGAAGAGAGCACGGATGTGGGTGTGAGCAAAAGCGTCATTAAAGAGAAGGAGCCCGCAGCATATGTACCTGCAGCACCCTACCCTCATCGGTTACTTCAGAAAAGCAAAGATAAGTATCAAACTGAAATTCGTGAAATCTTTCAGAAGTGCCAGATCAATATTCCATTGCTTGATGCTATTAATCAAATACCTGCCTATGCTAAATTTCTGAAAGATTTGTGCACCGTTAAAAGAAAGTTAAATGTGAAAAAGAAAGCATTCTTGACTGAACAGGTTAGCTCTATTGTGCAACAAAATACACCACCTAAATTTAGAGACCCTGGATCACCCACCATCACTTGCACCATTGGCACTAAGAAAATTGGAAATGCTTTATTGGATTTAGGATCTAGTGTCAATATTTTGCCATATCCTATTTTTGTGCAGCTTGGGTTAGGACAGCTAAAGCCTACATCTGTTATATTACAACTAGCTGATAGATCTATTAAAGTTCCTAAGGGATGCATTGAGGATGTCCTCGTTCAGGTGGACAAATTTTATTACCCCGCGGACTTTATAGTTCTAGACATCCATGGACCCCAATCTGCCAATGCTACTCCTATCATCCTAGGTAGACCATTCCTAGCGACATGCAATGCTTTAATAAATTGTAGGGATGGTCAACTGAAAATTACTTTTGGCAACATGACTCTGGATTTGAATATTTTCAATACTTGCAAATTGCCACATGTGGATGATGAGATTGAGAAGGTGCATATGATTGATTCGTTGGTGGATGATTATATTTGTTCTGAATTTTGTGATGATGCTTCTATTGTTGAGACTTTTATTGGTGATTCTGATGACATATCTTCTGTGCAGGAGAACGTGAAGGAGCTCAATGCAATATGGGAGCCTAGGTTTGAGGCTTTGCCACCTAATGCATCAATTCAAATTTCATCTGAGGTGGAGGATCCAAAGCCAGAGTTGAAGCCACTTCCTGACTATCTTAAGTATGCTTTTCTTGGCGATGAAAACAGCTTCCCTGTGGTAATATCTTCTAAACTTTCTTTAGAGCAGGAAAGCTCTTTACTTGATGTGCTGAGGAAACATAGAGGTGCTATTGGTTGGTCCATTGCTGACATTAAAGGTATAAGCCCTATTGTATGCATGCATCATATTTATCTAGAGGATGACGCCAAACCCACTAGAGAAATGCAACGTAGGTTAAATCCAACATTAAAAGAAGTGGTTAAAGGCGAGGTACTAAAATTATTGGATGCAGGCATTATATATCCTATTTCTGACAGCAAGTGGGTTAGCCCTACACAGGTTGTTCCTAAAAAATCTGGCCTCACCGTGGTTAAAAATGAGAATAATGAGCTTATCCCAGTTAGAGCCACCACAGGTTGGAGGATGTGCATAGACTATAGGAAGTTGAATTCTAGAACTAGAAAAGATCATTTCCCTCTTCCATTTCTTGACCAAATTTTAGAGAGGGTAGCTGGACATGAATATTATTGCTTTCTAGACGGTTATTCAGGTTATTATCAGATTGAGATTGCACCTGAGGACCAGGAAAAGACCACTTTTACCTGTCCCTTTGGTACTTTTGCATTTAAAAGAATGCCGTTTGGTTTATGTAATGCTCCAGCTACTTTTCAGCGATGCATGCTCAGTATTTTTGATGATATGGTTGAGAAAATCGTTGAGGTATTTATGGATGATTTTTCAGTATACGGTAGCTCTTTTCATGATTGTTTAGCTAACTTGGCTCTTGTTCTCGACAAGTGCATTGAAAAGAACCTCCTATTGAATTGGGAGAAGTGTCATTTTATGACCACAGAGGGACTTGTCCTAGGTCACCTGGTTTCTAAAGATGGTATACAGGTAGACAGAGCCAAGGTAGCAGTAATTGAGAAGCTACCAAGTCCTAAATGCGTGAAGGACATCAGATCATTTTTGGGACATGCAGGATTTTATAGGCGATTCATCAAAGATTTTAGCGCCATATCTCGCCCTCTTTGCAACTTACTTACTTTAAATGTGGACTTTATTTGGACACCTGAGTGTCAACTTTCTTTTGAAACTTTAAAGAAGTTGCTGATTTCTGCTCCCATTTTGCAGGTGCCAGACTGGTCCCTACCATTTGAAATAATGTGTGACGCAAGCAATTACGCAGTTGGCACAGTCCTAGGCCAAAGAAAAGACAAAGTTCCAGTGGTGATTTACTACGCTAGCAAGACACTAAATGACGCTCAGAGGAATTATACGACCACAGAGAAGGAGTTGCTTGCTGTAGTATTCGCGTTGGAAAAATTCAGGAGCTATATTCTGGGATCACCAATTTTGATTTATACTGATCACTCTGCTTTAAAATATTTATTATCTAAAAAAGATGCTAAGCCTCGATTGATACGATGGATCTTATTGTTGCAGGAGTTCAATGTCACAATCAAGGACAAGAAAGGCGTGGAGAATCTAGTAGCTGACCATTTATCACGATTGACAGTAGGCCTTGATTCAGCAGATGTGCCTTTGAAGGACTCCTTTCCTGACGAGCATCTTTTTAGCGTCTCCACCTCTCCATGGTATGCTGATATCGTTAATTATCTGGTAACTGGTAAGACCCCTGACACTTGGTCTCTTCAAGACTTTAAACGGTTCAAGTACGAGGTAAAATATTTCTTCTTTGATGATCCGTACTTATATAAATATTGTAGTGACCAAATTGTTAGGAGATGCATTCCTGATCATGAAATAACTAGTGTGATACAATTTTGCCATGACGGAGTATGTGGTGGACACTTTTCAGCGAACAAAACTGTGGCAAAAATCTCGCAATGTGGCTTTTATTGGCCATCTATGTTTAAAGACACATTTCATTATTGCAAGACTTGTGCTGCATGCCAACAATTAGGGGGTATTACTAAACGTAACATGATGCCTCTGAACCCCATTTTAGAGATTGAAATATTTGATTGTTGGGGCATAGACTTCATGGGACCTTTCCCACCTTCATTTGGATATGCTTATATTTTGGTTTGTATTGATTATGTTTCTAAATGGGTGGAAGCTATTCCTTGCAGTTCGAACGACACTTCCGTTGTGCTTAAGTTCCTTAAAGAGAACATTTTCTCTAGGTTTGGAGTGCCAAAGGCCTTGATCAGTGATGGAGGGTCTCATTTTTGCAACCGCATGTTCGCTACTTTAATGAAGAGGTTTGGGGTCACACATAAAGTTTCTACTCCGTATCTCCCCCAAACCAATGGTCAAGCAGAGTTAGCAAATAGAGAGATCAAAGGAATTTTGCAGAAAACGGTGAATCCATCAAGAAAAGATTGGAGTTTGCGCTTACCTGAAGCATTGTGGGCCTACAGGACGGCCTACAAAACAATTTTGGGGATGTCACCTTACCGTCTAGTATTTGGGAAGTCTTGTCACCTACCTGTTGAGATAGAGCATAGATCTTATTGGGCTATAAAGAAAATGAATTTTGATACTGATGTCTCTTTTTCTTCTCGCAGGTTACAATTGTTGGAGCTGGAGGAGTTGAGGAGAAATGCGTACGACAACGCTAAAATTTCAAAAGAGAGGATGAAATCCGTCCACGACATGATGATCTTGAGGAGGGAGTTCACCCCAGGCCAAAAAGTATTGCTATACAATTCCAGGCTACACATCTTTCCTGGGAAGCTTCGCTCTAGGTGGTATGGACCTTTCGTCGTCAAAGAAGTTTTCCCACATGGCGCTGTGCTCTTACTAAATGAAAAAGATGGAAGCGAGTTCAAGGTGAATGGCCAGAGATTGAAACATTTTCACGAGCCTTGGACCAAGGAAGCGAGCACCATGGATCTCACAGACCCACCTTCGGGTGGGAACTAATCAGGTGTGTTCTTTCCATGATTCCCTCTTCCTAACATTGAGGACAATGTCTATTTTAAGTTGGGGGGAGGGAAATAACTTTTAGGATTTTTATTTGCTTTTTTCTTTTTCTTTTAGGATTTTTATTTTATTTTTCTTTTTCTTTTAGGATTTTATTTTTTAGTTCCCTTTTTGCATTGAAAAGAAAAAAAAAATTTTGAGTTAAGAAATATCACTAAAGTCTATCTCTACCTAGAAATGACCCCTATGTGATGAAATTTCTCCATATTTATTCACCACCGTACACTCGTAATTTATTTTCTCCACCACTATTATTCAACATTTCAATCTCATTTTACATGAATTTGAGTGCTTGTGGTGAATTTCTTTTTTTTTATTTATTATACGTCTCAATGGCAAGATTGATCGATGACTTAATAAACCTAGAAATTATGGATTAGCAAGTGGTATGCTTTCATTGGAACACACCAAAGTTCATGTACCAATAATTCATAAATTAACTGGAGCATTGTTCTTTATCTCGTATTTATTGCCATTTGCATGCTTGGTGTGATTTTGGGTAGAAAAACATACCACGTCATTTGAAATGATTAGGATACCCATTCTTGTGAAAAATTAAAGAATAGGAAGTTATCTTGCCAAGTTGTTTATGCACGCACAAAAGAAGAAAAAAATGAGATGAATGAGGAAGAAAAAAAAAGAATAAATGTGCTATTAAAGAAATAACTTGGTTGGCTCGAGTAGTACAGTCCGAGGGGTCCCTCTTGGCCTAATGCCCTATTATCGTCTGATTTGGGAGCCATTGACCGGAACCTCAATTATTTGATGGAGCGATCCAAGTTATATACTTTTCTGCGAATGTTGCTTGATGCGCGTTACGCGGAACTATGAAAAAAAAAGAGTGAAAGAACATAGAGAATAAGTGTGCATGATTAGCGAAGCAAGAAAACTTCCAAAGCTTAAAGAAAACGCAAGATGTGGTGTGAGTTCCTATGAATAAAGATTGACGTGTGTATGTCTTGATACCATCCTACTTTTGATGCTTGCTTTGCATGAACCATCTACGCTCCAAGTTAAAATATTTGATTGAACGGTGTGGGCCATTGATTTTGTGTACTATGAGCTATGAAGTAATTGATAGTGAATTTGAGTCTATTTTATAACCATTTGAGATGCTTGACTTTCATTTTTGAAAACCCACAAGTACCATTACTTGATGAGTTTGAAATATTGATATTAATGTTTGGTTATCTCTTTTGTCGTTGTAGTATGGTGGTGAATGATTTGAGATCTGATAAGGTGATCTAAGCGTATTTTTAATCGCTCTTTTTGCTAGAGACTAGCAAAACGCTAGTTGGGGGGTGTGATTTGGGTTCAATATTGCTTATTTAACCCCCCATTTAGCCCTATTTTGTGCTCATGTGATGCTATATTGGTCTCTAGTACATACGTATTTTCTACACATTTATTTATTAGAGAAAACACACTATTTGATCACAAAACAGCATTTAACGATGCAATTCTGCACTTTTTATATTTTTCCTAGCACCGTCTCGATCTCACGATTCCAACGACTATTTATTTGTATTTTTCTGAGATCTGTGCTAATTACTATGAATTTTTGAATGCAGAATACAATTTAAATGGAGAAATACGGAGGAAATACGATAAATACGGTCGACAGCCAATGGGAGACCGACACGTGGCGCAAATCTGGGCATTCCCGCTTCATCGAACGGCGATTAGAGGCGGGGCGAATACGGTCGACGTGGCAATTCGTACACCGTTGGATTTCGATCGAACGGATATTAGCAGCGCAAAATCGCGAGCTGCGGAGCGCCCCAGCGCCTCCACGTGGCAACATCTCGCTGTTCTCCGCTTCAATCGAACGGTTGAGCGTGAAGCGGAAACGAGCGACGCGGGCGAAAATTTTACGGGCCACGTGGCGAGAATCGGACGGTCCTCTGCTATGATCGAACGGTGCAAATCAACCCCGCGTTTAAAATCGAATTCGCGAGCAGGGATGCGACGTGGCCAAGTGACGACCACACGATCTGCATCCAACGGCCAAGAATAAAGTGTGTCGATGATGAGCGAAACGACGAAGCGGCGAGCCTCGACCGTACGATCATCAATCCAACGCCCACGATTAATCCGATGCGAACTCAATTTTCAAGCGGGCGTGGATCCGATAGGGATGGACACGTGGCGAGCTCTCGACAGATCCCGCCCGGATCAACGGCGGAGAATTGCTCCGCTCCAGATGTGCGGCCCAGATCCATTCGGGTGCGATTACTGTGCGGGTTTGAACCCGTTAAGCCCAATAAACCCGCAATCTTATTATTTAAGCGTATTCTAGGGTTTTTGGGCGTATAATTGGCGTATTGGAGCACTTAGGAGCCGTATTTTCTTCTGCAAAAATTCTGTAAAATTCCAGAGCCTTGTTTCTAATTTCCAGAGAGTTTTGAAGACTTTTCAGAGAGATTTGGTGATATTCTCTTCAACTTTAGCTTGTATTTGGGTGTTTTAGCTTGTATTTTGCCTCTAAACTTCCGTATTTTGCTAATAAACCTATGAATTTGAATCTGAAAATTGTTTATTTCTGTACCATGAGTAGCTAAATATTTTATGTGCATGGTATGGAGTAATTAGGTGATGTGAATCGTATTTTTTGGTTGTATAATTGCGCTTAATCGCTATATTTGCTAAAGTTTTATTCGTCGTTCTTAAATCCACTTTTACAAATTCCAAAAGAATTGTTCTAGTTGATGATCATCCCACAAGGGTGAGATTTGATCTCTCCAAAAGAGAGGTTCATACTTTATATATACGTTTACAACTTTAGCGATATATTATTAGACTTGGTGCGTTAACTCCCAAAAGGACATCTTCCGACGATTCGCTCCCAAAAGGAGGTTTCGTTGTGTTATACTTGATCAACCAAAGCTTACGATTCGCTGATCCTAATGAACCCATGCCATGTACATGCTTTTTATATCTATTTTTCACGAATTAGAGTTCGTTGTTTGCATTGTTCGCACGTAACAATTCCATCTCCACACACTTTTCATACCACCTTCACCATCGCTATTAAAGTGCTTAGATTTTATTCGTAGTTACTCTATTTGAGTTAGACTTGTGGTTTCAACAGATTCTCCCGAGGATTCGACATCTGGACTCCCAGATTTTACTACTTGAACGGACTCTTGCGCTTGAGAGAACCACCTTTCGGAGCCCACCAGAACATCCCTAAGGGTGTGACCAAGTCCGCCCCCGAGGGTGCGACCAGGGCAGCCCTCATGGTCAGGATCGTCCCAGACCACTAAGGGGATTCCTCGCCCCTAGGAACCCCGCTCCAAGAGGTGGACCTGAAAGGCCATAAGAGCTCAGCAACACAAGACTCAACTCCCCCTTGGCGGAGGTGATGGCGGCGGCCTTGGCAGGCGGATTTCTCAGGGACGCGCCACCGGAGATGTGGATAAGGTCCACCGATAGGAACACGCAAAGGTATTGTCGGTATCACCGCATCCATGGCCCCGATACCGACAACTACTCCACCCTGAAGAGGGACTAGATCAGCTCATACAGGGCGGCCACCTTCAGAGGTTCGTCGAACAAGGAGGCCAGATGTGCGAAGGGCAAACTCCTGCAGAACCTCTCTGACTGGCCCAGGCCCAGGACGCCGAGCAAGCCGCCCATCCTATCATGAGGCCGATCCTGCACGTAGATTCAGAGACAGTCTACCCGACGTCCTTTGATCTTACTACCTTAAAGTATTGTCAATAAAATTTTTGTTCTTACATTTGTACAAACGACATGTTGTTTGAATGACAATTTCATATCCCCTCCGAGATAAAAAGACCTCCATAAAGGTCGTCTTGGTCATCTGGAGCTGACCACCTCACCACAAGAGCTCCCATGGGAAGACCGTGTAGATAAAATCCTACGTTTCGACTTACACCTATTCGAGTTTTCTCTTGTGTGCAAGAAACCCTA
This sequence comes from Scilla litardierei, assembly GCA_030789695.1. Classification (NCBI taxonomy): domain Eukaryota; kingdom Viridiplantae; phylum Streptophyta; class Magnoliopsida; order Asparagales; family Asparagaceae; genus Scilla; species Scilla litardierei. Next base: position 139,114,293 of record CM061136.1, read on the forward strand.
CGTCGAGATCGGCCCGATTCTTGGAGGCGAGCTGACTTGCCACAAACCAATCTTCCAGTGCAGGTCGCGATGTAGCTACCCATAGTATGCCAGACTTCGCTAACCAAACTGGACAGGGGCTTGAAGAAGGGCGCTGGCCAGAAATTCGCCCTCAGGAAGACTTCCGGGGCAGGTCGCGGTGCAGCTACCCATAGCGTGCCGAACTTCGCTAACCATACCAAACCGGGGCTTGAAGAAGGGCTTTGTACCGAAATTCGCCCTCAGGAAGACTTCCGGGGCAGGTCGCGGTGCAGCTACCCATAGCGTGTCGGACTTCGCTAACCAAACCGGACAGGGGCTTGAAGAAGGGCTCTGGACCGAAATTCGCCCTCAGGAAGACTTCCAGGGTAGTTTGTGGTGCAGCTACCCATAGCTTGCCAGACTTCGCTAACCAAACCGGACAAGGGCTTGAAGAAGGGCTCCGGCCCAAAATTCTCCCTCAGGAAGACCTCCGGGGCAGTTCGCCATCCAAGCCGAAGTGATAAATGCAGGGTCAGCTACGGACCATCTATACCTGCACTCTTGAAGACCTCCGGGGCAGTTCGCCGTCGAAACCGGAGTGATAAATGCAGGGTCAGCTACGGCCCATATATACCAGCACTCTTAAAGACCTCCGGGACAGTTCGCCATCCAAACAGGAGTTAAAAATGCGGGGTCGGCTATGGCCCATCAATACTCGCTATCTCAAAAGACCCCGAAGGTAATTTATCTCTACAAAGAACCTTGCCACGCTCAAACTCCAGGGCAGGCTTACGAGCTGCGCCCCCGATAGGTCTCCCATGCTTACGAAGCTCGCTACCAAACAAAAGGTGCGAAGAGATTCTCTAAAAAATTTCTAATGTGTTTACTCAACATTTAGTGTCTCATCTAGCCAAAGATTGTCGACCAAATGTTGGGGGCAATTGTTACGATCTTAAGGCCGACCCTTATAATTAAGGCCCGTATACACTGGGGGCCAAAGCAAACACCTCACCGACCCGCCGGATGGGACACTGGCCTGAGCTGAAGATCGTCTCCATCCAGAGAAGCTCGCCTCACCCCGCCACTAGCTCACCCCCAAGGTCGACCATAGAAGCTCGCCAGTCCGACCGTCAAGCTCGCCGTGCCGAGACAAGCTCGCCCACCCTCCAACCAGAAGCACCGCCCGAAAGAGCCGAGCTTAATCGCCGAGCTGTGGCTCGCCCCCAAGGACGGCCAAGCATAAATATCTCTGACAAGGTGATGTAGGCTTACCTCCTCTTCATTAATACCAGAGGTTAAAGGTGAGAACTGATGGCCGCCTATCGCGTCTCATTAATACACCTGACACCATCTGACACCATTAATGCAGAAAATATCCCTGACACAGCTCGTCGACCTATCGCTTCAGCACTCGAGTGCCGGCTGGGTTGATTCGACAGCTGACAGGATGGCGAACAACCGCCTCTCAGCCCTATATATACCCTCCTCATGCCTCCATAGAGGGGGTTGGTCAGTTAAAACATCTAACTCATTCTCATACAAAAGGTCGGATATCTTCCACATATCTGCGCCTTCACCATAAGCTCGCCACGCTTCGCCGATTTGTCTTAAGATCGCCAAGCGTGCCCGACGCCTTCATTTTATGTCACCTACTGACTTATGCATCAGAGGGGATGTGGGCTGACAGCCGGCCCAGCCTTTCTGACGGATTGCTGTTCTCGCAGGAAGCTCGCCTCAACTACCGGGAGACGGCGACCTCCAACGACCTCCTGTTGACCTTGGATCCTTCACATCTGAAGCAAGTTCCGAGTCGTGCTAACCTCTCCATTACCCAAAAACCTATAAATCATTGTACCCGTGATTTCCACTACAAATAAATTTTATTATGTGCGGATCTGACCCGCAACACTGTAGGAATATGATGCCCTCAAGGCCATTTATTCCTGTGTGAATAGCACAAACATCTTGTTCGAAATAACAGTAAGCTGTTTGGTAAAAATTTATCTAAGTTATATTGTAATGTAGTTAACATTAGATATCAACTTAGGTAAAGTCCTGAGACTTTATGCAAGGTCAAACGGGTATCGAGATGAGTATCTCGATCATGGAGAAACGTTTGACCGTCTGTAGCATAAGTCTGAAATGGTTCGTGGTCGTAGATGTTTCGAGACAAGGATATCGAAACATCGGATAGACCATTGTGTCTTAGTCTTCACCGTTTAGCGGTGGCGATGATCTCATGATCGCTTGACTTGGCGAAGTCGAAGACGAGACACAGGTGCTCATTAGAATGAGTTCACTGAACGATCCACTAGAGTTATCATATGGTTATATTGACCAATCTGTCAGTGATAACTCTGAGTGATGATAGGATAGTTGGTCTTTTGACTTGAGGTCATTTAGACGGACCTGTGCGTGAATGGTGCTACTTAGATCAATTGACCTAGCTTCGAGGCAAGGCCTGTCGAAAGGTCTTTTGATTGGGTGTCACTTGAAACATACGAGGCGAGTAATGACCAAGAGAGGATTCGTCTCTCCCGGTCAATGGGAGTTAGTGTCGTAGAGTTAGTTCGGTCTTTAGTAAAAACTCTGCGCAGAGTATGTTGGAAGAAGTCCAACATTTATTGACTAAAGATCGATAGAAACTAACCGGAGTCAAGTTATTGGGGTTGACAGTTTGACCGTACCCCAGACTTGATCCGAACGACATATTTAAGACGAAGAGACTATAACTGCGGAATTCATCACGGAAACAGTCAGGTGGTCCCGACAATACTCATGTCAATGAGTTAACCACATAATGATGATTCCTGAAGCAGGGACGGCAACCACTGCTCGTGGTCACTGCCGTATAGGGCTTCGAGCCCAACCTGTTGTAAGGGTCAGGCTGTAGGGTCTCACACAGAGTGTAACGCTTCGTCTAGTAATAGGTAGAAATTAGTTAGGGAGAATAATTGCATTTGATGCAAAAGAAGAGAAAATTGCATTTGATGCAATATGGTAATTTAAGCTTAGATAGGGACTATTTTGCATTTGATGCAAAAGCAATTAAATACGTATTAAATTGTTTAATAGAATATTTAATAAAATAAACGCAAGGAAAAGTTCACGGGTAAGACGGGAATGTCCCGGTCTAGACCCAGGTTCGAACGGCGTCCAAATCGGACGCCAAACGCAAAAGTTATGGCCAAAACAATAAAGGCCCATGTAGACATCAGCCCAAGAGGCAGATGGGCCGGGCAGCAGTAAAAGCGGGCGCATTTGCACCCGCAGTCATCACGGGCGGGGCCCGCCCGCAATCATGTGGGCGGGGCCCCGCCCCGCCCTTCTGTGCACGCAGGGCGCGTGCACAGCACGCGCCCGCATGGCGCGTGCTGTGCACGCGCCCGCTGGGCGCGTGCAAGGCACGCGCCGCGTGCCTTGCACGCGCCCAGCGCGTGCACTGTGCGCACGCTGGGGCGCGTGCAGTGCACGCGCCTCGAGGCGCGTGCACTGCACGCGGCCTAAGGGCCACACGCTGCCTAGGGCAGCGTGTATTTTTGGCGGCTGGCTGTTTGCAGTTTTGTGGGTTTTGGCTGATCTTTGGACGATCAATTGGAGGGTCAAACGACCTCCGATTGACGAACGGTTTTTTCCTAAGCGTTCACCATTGAACGCTTGTCGTATTGATAGGTTGTATCGATCTTGAAGCTCAACGGTGAGTGAGTTAAAATTCACGGAAGTTTGCACTTTGTGAAGTGCAAACTAACTTGATTTTAATTAACCCATTATTTAGTCCCACATCGGATTTTGAGAAAAGGGGAGAGCCCGCCGCCTATATAAATAGGGGTCTCCCCCCTTCCTCAAAACTCGTCCCAAGCTCTAGATCTGAGCGGCTCCCGTAAATGTTGGAGCACGCTCGGATCTAAGCTTAAATTAATATTTCTATTCTCCCTAAATTTCTGCCTTACTCCTGCGGGCTCTAGCAAAGCCACAAAGGAGTTCGGATTCTGGATCCGAAATCTTGGCGGAGGTTTCACTCGCGTGAAACTTTCTTCGGCGGTTGGTTGGCTCGGCGGCACGGGGATTGATCGCCTCGGGATGCGGAGCGGTTCGAGGAGCGGTTCGGGGAGCGGCTCGGCGTGGGACGGGAGCAGCTCGGAAGACGGCGCGGAACATCTCGCCTGCTCCAGGGCTGAGATTCCGGGTATGTGGTTAAAGTAGTTTATTAGCATTAGTTTAATTTAATCGCAGTAGGCTAGATCCTTCTTGGGATGGTCAGACCCATCCCAAGTCGGCATAGATCTTGGCATAGGGTCTTGGACCTTATGGCCAAGTTAAAAATGTTTTAACTTGCATGTTAATTTAGATTAACTAGTTTTTCCTTCCGCTGCTTTTGATTTTCCTGTCTATGTTCCGTCCGACTTAGGACGGGACTAGAATTTTTGTGCCCTAAGGGAACGCCCAATTTCCCTACAAACACAAGTAAATAAAGTTTACAATCAAAGAGATTTTACACATCGGAATAAAAAAATAATCTTTGCAATATATTAATAAAGAATTACAAAGAGAGTATATAAACAATAAAAGAATTGCTTGCACAAATAAATAAATACAAACACAGAAAGCACGCAGAGACAAGATATTTTTATCCTGGTTCCCCGCAACTTGGGTACGTCCAGTCCCCGACCAAGCCGGTACGAGATTCAATCCACTATTGCCTTAGTAATAACATTAGCTAACTTCACTCGTTAGGTTTTCCAACGACCTAGTATCCCTACCAGGATTTCCAACCACCTAGCCTTGATTAGGATTTTCCACAACCCTTATCACAAAGGGAATCAAAATAAAAACAAAATCCAATTTACCATAATATCTGGTGGAGATTGGTTTACACCCAATAGAATTCTATAGCCAAGATATTATCGCAAATGTGCTTATGTGGCTAAAAGAATTAAAATGATCTTAGATCACACAAAGAATATAATTGAATTTGTTGTGATCTAGATTCTTTGAGTTTCAAAAATCCTTCAAATAATATGAAATCAAAAGGAAAGGATTTTGATAACAATTTTTCAATAGCCATGAATAAAATTGATCTTAAAAGAATTTCAAAGTAAGAATAGTAAGATTAGAATATAAAAACCAGATTTTTGGCTACGACGATGTGAGAGCGATGAGAGCGATTGAGATTTCACAGGAAAATATTTTTGCTCAAGAAATAATAGAGATTGGTATTTTAGAATTGTTCTCAAGGGTCTCTATTTATATAGTTTCAAAGGAAATTTGAATTTCAAAAAATGTTTGACTTCAGCCCACCAATCAAGCAAAGCGAGAGACTGAAGGAGCAAAATCTGGGAAGTCAAATGTAGCTAGTAGTCGACTCCCAAGGGAGGTAGTCGACTCCCAGAGAGTTTTCAATGAAAATTCTGCTCACAGCTGGTGGTCGACTCCCTCATTTGGTAGTCGACTCCCAGAGCATATTTTTCACTGAAACTCAGCTGAAAAGATAAGTAATCAACTCCTGGGTGTTTGGAGATTGACCACGAAGTTAAATCAAAAAGCTTAGCTCTCAAGAGATTTAAAACCAGTTTGAAAACTTTTTTTCGAAAACGTTTTTTGTGTATGCAATATATCTTGGCTTTAATATATTCCTAAACGAACAACTCACACACTTAGACTTAAATGAAGACTTCTGAAGCCGATCAGATATTGATGTAGATGCATGCTTCATTTTGAATTTGAGCTCCTCTTTGACTTAAGCTTGAGCACGTTCCATGAGCTTCATCTTTGAGTTTCACATGTGCTTGACGTAGAGCTATCAAATTGTCTTCATCTTCTGAGTGTGGTTGAGCTTCTTTGGAGTATGCGTAAAGCTCTTTATCTATTGATCGCACAATCTACACACTTTAGATAATGTCATTAGTACATTAACATCATTTGGTGTGGTCATAATCAAAACCACTTAGGGGTGGGACTCGATTTCACATCATCCTTAACTTCCCCTGATCTGTGGATATCAACAGGGGTGGATACTTCTGGATCAAGAGTTTATGTGGTTGCCTCATTAAAACCTTTGGCTATGAAAAAATCAGTGGAAAAATCCAGTAGCTAAGGAAAAAAAGAGTACAACACAACATTAACTCCACTTGTTGTGTACAAGCTTTAGGCTTGTAAGTCTCTCAAATGTCTCATCACAATCCCTATTACAAGTTTTCTAAATGTACATCGAGATAGTGCTTTAGTGAACAGATCTACCAGGTTGTTGCAAAACTGGATTTGCTAAATGTCGATCTGTTTATCTTCTTGTAGTTCGTGCGTCCAGAAAAGCTTAGGGGAGATGTGCTTCGTCCTGTTGCCCTTGATGTAACACCACGTAGTTGAGCTATACAGGCTGCATTGTCTTCGAATATGGTGGTTGGTTCAAGGTTGCCCATCTTCAGGTCGGTCGTCACTAGGATGTGGTGAATGACAGAACGTAGCCAAAAGCATTCTCTGCTAGCTTCATGGATCGCAATGAGTTTCAGAGTGGTTGGATGAGGTTGCTGTCGGGGTCTGCTTCACAGATCTCCATGAAATGGCCGTCCCACCATAGGTGAATACGAAACCACTTTAGATAATGTCATTGAGCTTCTTCGAAGTATGTGTAAAGCTCTTTATCTATTGATCGCATAATCTACACACTTTAGATAATGTCATTAGTACATTAACATCATTTGGTGTGCTCATCATCAAAACCACTTAGGGGTAGGACTCGATTTCCCATCACTCTCCCCCTTTTTGATGATGACACCCAAATGAAAATAAATGAACAATAGCATAACAAAGTAAAAAGTCAGATAACTTAACTTACTCCCCCTACTTAGATGAGGTATGATATACTTATACACCCCTTGCATCAAAGCTGGTTAGTAATATCAATTATTCGTTTTCGTTTTTGCATTTACCAATTTTCGCCCCTTGTCATCAATAAAAAAGGATGATAATCATAATAATAGCACAATAGTTTGAATATATATAGTTGACAACCAAGCATATTCAATAATCAAACCAAGCATTTTTATCAAATGTAGAGAGAAAAAAATATAATCAACCAAATATAACTGCAAAATAGAGTTAGTTGATCAAGATATATTTCATGTAAAAATAGGATAACATAAGAAATATATCAAAGTTTAAAAACATACCATATAATAACATAAGCATTGCATCAACTACCTAGAGTTGATACCAAAAGTTTGAAACCATCACACAAGAGTAGAAATATTACAAACCAAATGATTGTTTTAGAAAGCATTGTTATTAAAGAGAAACCAAGTAATCAAGATACTCAATGTTTCGAGAAGAGCCACCATTCTTCTTTTCTTTCTTCAGCTCCTTGATTTCATCCAGGATCATTTCCAGCGTCTTTTCTGTCATGTCATTGCTGCTCGCCATGAAGTTCTTCAAATTTGCTACCTTCTTGTTGAGTTCTTCAAAGCCTTTAGGTTGAGAAATATTCAAATTCTCAATCGTCTTCAAGAGCATGTTTTGAAGCTCAATAATATAGTATGGGACTTCATCATCTTGTGGTGCTTCATCTTCTCCTTCACTTTCTTCATCTTCTTCATCTGAATCATCAACAGTAATTTTCTTACCTTTTCTCTTCTCTGAGGTAGAGCTAACTTCACCAACTAGCCTCTCTTCTGAAACGTTCTGATCAAGGTCTCGGTGAAAACCCATTCGGCCAAGTGCACGAGCATCAAACACAAAAGCAGGTTCCAGAACCTCAGACTCATTAACCAGTGGAATGTCATAAGCATTAAAGAGAATGGTTAAGAAGTGACCATGAGCTAAAGGAGTTGTAAGTCTAGAAGAAGCTACAGACTGAAGAATTGAGTCCATGATAATTTTGGCCCAATTAACTTTGATATTACCAAGCATAGCGTAAATATACTTTGCTTGTTTTTCAGATAAAACAGAATGGCTGCCAGACTTTTGGGTAATGTTGTATGATAAAATGTTAGCCAAAATTCTACCAGGATAGCAAAGATCGCTAACAGGTAATTTAGCGAGGAAAAACTTTCCGGGAAAATACATTTTATCCAACACATTTCAATCGATCATTTCAATCTAATCTAACAGCTTCCCTGAATGAGAAATTCCTAAGGCTTGACCAAAGGATTTGACAGTGATCACAAGTTTGGAATCAAGAACCTTAGTAATAAAACGAGATTTGGTTTGATCAGTGTCCATGTTTGCATAGAACAAATGAACGAGTCTGGGATAGCAATAGTATATATTTTCTTTTGAAAACAGGTTCAGAAGATTTTGAAATTCCAGAATACTATCGATACCATAGTTCTCTACATCCTCAATATTAACAAATTTCTCATGGAGAATTTTTCTCTTGGTGATGTTTAGAAATTTTTCATAGCTAGAAGATTTGAAAAGAAAAGGCTCAATGACTTCTCTTTCAGTTAGAGAAGATTCATTAATCTTTCTCCTCTACCAGCAGCTATTTTCTTAGGCATATTGATAGTAAAGACTGAAATATGAAAGTTGATATTGAATATTTCAAAAAGATAAATGAAGTATTCAAGGAGATGAATGAAGTTTATACCTTGATGTTGGAGATATCCTTGAGGGGAGATGAGAGATCAAGAACTCCTAGGAAGAGATGAGCAAGAACGCCAAAAAAATTTGAGGAGATGAACCCAAATAAGGTAATCGGATACCTAGGGCTGGGTGAGGGTGTTTTTGTTTTTGAGATGAGTAAGGGAGATGAATAATAGACATTTGATCAAGAATAGGTAGGGTTAGGATCAATTCCCTTTAATGGGTTTAAGCCATTTACTGGTTAAGAACCCAATAGGCTCTAGAAACCCAATAGGAGTTAGTCAAAAAATGAGAAAACACAACACAAATTTTGGCATTAAGCTCTGGGAATTGACTCCCAGACCTGGTAGTCGACTCCCTCCTGGGTTTGAGAAATTTCTCTTCCCGATGGATTTTTGACGCGTTGGATTGAGCGCTTGGCCAAAATCCTTAACAAGCAAATTAAGTAACATATATAAGCATTTATATATAGCAAAAAAAATTTTAAACAAATATTTAATCATTCATATAATTAAGCATTTGCGAAGCGATGAATTTCTTTATTATTCTCGCACAGCGTTGATTTTTGTGTTCCTTCTCCTTATTTAGAGTACCTGGAAAATATGAACATTGTGTTACTCTTTATTCATTTGAGTCCAAAGGATTAGTCCTTAGGAAACCAAACCCAATACGGTTTAGTACCTTCAATAGAAATATACTTATAATTTTTTTAAATGAACATTATGAACAAAGTCGATTGCGTACCTTTTTTTGCTTTTGATCCATCATATGCTTGGGAACCCCATTTGCTCAAAAAATTTGGGTTAGGATGATGCATCCTAGTATGCTTAATCCTTCTCTTGGCATGATTCGAATCATAACCCAGTCTGGTTTTGGTAGATTATGCTTTTTGACTATTTATTAAACTATCTAATTTTCCTTTCCTTTTATTAAATTTTTCGACAATCTTCATCGTAGAATCATATTTGTCTTTGATAGTCACGAGAAGATTATCCAAACCCTCAATTTTCTTTTTCATGAAATTCATGTCTTTTTCTAATGATTCGTTCTTCTCTTTCCCTTTTAACTAATCTCAGTGGTTTTCTATGTTCTTTAATGAGCTTTTCATGTAGTGAGCAAAGCTCCTTATATGCACCACTATAATCCATGTCTTCATCATCGCTTGATAATGAATCATCTTCACTAAATGATGAATTTTGAAATGAACTTACTTGAGATGATATGGAAGCTAGGAAGCACATATGGACTGATTCTCTTCTATCTTCTTTGTCATCTGATGATGATTCGTCGGATGTTGAATCATCGCTTTGATCGAAGGCTGCATATGCTTCCTACATTGGTCGTCGAGTCTTGTTTCTTCTATTATTCTTTCTTTCTTTGTTCTCTATGCTTTTGCCACGGTCTTTGGTGTCTTTGTTGTTATTCTCCAACGGGCAGTCTCTTTTTACATGTCCTGGTTTGTTGCAACCAAAGCAAATAATATTATTAGTAGAAAGAAAAGATCGTCTACCATACTTACTTGTCATGAAGTCTTTGAAGTTCTTTGAGATGAAGGCAATATGATCTTCTTTGTCGGTACAGTCGGAGTCTTCATTGTTGACGTTGAATGCTAGGTTCTTTTTCTTTGGTTTCTCCTCTATCTTCTTGTCTTTCTCAAGCTCAATCTCTTTTGCCATGAGATTTTCCATCAATTCTTCAACAGTGAGGTCTCTTACATTGTAATATTCTCGAATGGCCGTCGTCTTCCCTTTCCATTTGTGTCTGAGCGATCTCAATATCTTCATTACCTGATCATATTCAGATAACTTTTTGCCTAGACCTGCAGCTCATTTGTTATGTTTGTAAAACGAGTATTCACCTCGGTAATACTCTCTCCTACTTCCATTTTAAAAGATTCAAATTTAGAATGTAAAACGTTAATTCGAGATTCTTTTACCTTCTCAGTTCCTTCGTAACTTACCTGAAGAGTATGCCAGATATGATGTGCCATCTCACATTAGGAGACACGATTGAACTCATTACCTGTTATAGCACAGAATAATGCATTCATGGCTTTGGCGTTGAGGTTGGCTTTCTTCTTTTCATCAGCAGACCATTTTTCGGTGTCAACTTCAGTAGGCGCCTTGTATGGATCCTTGGTGATGATCCATGCCTTAATATCCAGCGACTCTAGATGAGTCTTCATGCGTATCTTCCAGCTTGCGTAGTTTGTTCCATTGAATAATGGTGGTCGCATGGTGTTGAATCCTTCCGAGTGGAAAGATGTTGATGCCATCATCTTTTAGCCCTGCTCTGATACCAAGTATTGGATCCTGTGGATGGCAAACGACACTAGAAGTGGGGTTGAATAGTGTTGTATAATTAAATAAACTTTTTCGTTGATTATTATAACACAATAATTTCCCTTCCAATGTTGCCTAAGGAACCAAGTAGAGTGATCTACTATTGGTCCTTAATCAATAATATAAACTTAAACAAATTAGAAGATTAATTACAAGTAAATAAAGATTACAATCAGAGAGATTTTACACAACGGAATAAAAAATAGTCTTTGCTATATTTTAATAAAGAATTACAAAGAGAGTATATAAACAATAAAAGAATTGCTTGCACAAATAAATAAATACAAACGCAGAAAGCACGCAGAGACAAGATATTTTTATCCTGGTTCCCTGCAACCTGGGTACGTCCAGGCTTCGACCAGTCTGGTACGAGATTCAATCCACTATTGCCTTAGCAATACAATTTCCTAACTTCACTCGATAGGATTTCCAACGACCTAGTATCCCTACCAGGATTTCCAACCACCTAGCCTTGACTAGGATTTTCCACAACCCTTATCATAAGGGGAATCCAAATAAAAACTAAATCCAATTCACCACAATATTTGGTGGAGATTGGTTTACACCCAATATAATTCTATAGCCAAGATATTATCGCAAATGTGCTTATGTGGCTAAAAGAATTAAAATGATCTTAGATCATACAAAGAATATAATTGAATTCATTGTGATCTAGATTCTTTGATTTTCAAAAATCCTTCAAATAATATGAAATCAAAAAGAAAGGATTTTGAAAACAATTTTTCAATAGCAAAAAATAAAATTGATCTTAAAAGAATTTCAGAGTACGAATAGTAAGATCAGAAGATAAAACCCAGATTTTTGGCTACGATGATGTGAGAGCGATGAGAGCGATTGAGATTTCACAGGAATATAGTTTTGCTCAAGAAATAATAGAGATTGATATTTTAGAATTGTTCTCAAGGGTCTCTATTTATAGAGTTTCAAAGGAAATTTGAATTTCAAAAAATGTTTGACTTCAGCCCACTAATCAAGCAAAGTGAGAGATTGAAGGAGAAAAATCTGGGAATTCAAATGCAGCTGGTAATCGACTCCCAAGAGAGGTAGTCGACTCCCAGAGAGTTTTCAATGAAAATTCTGCTCACAGCTGGTTGTCGACTCCCTCATTTGGTAGTCGACTCCCAGAGCATATTTTTCACTAAAACTCAGCTGAAAAGATAAGTAATCAACTCCTGGGGGTTTGGAGATTGACCACGAAGTTAAATCAAAAAGCTTAGCTCTCAAGAGATTTAAAACTAGTTTGAAAACTTTGTTTCGAAAATGTTTTGTGTGTGTGCAACATATCTTGGCTTTAATATATTCCTAAAAGAACAACTCACACACTTAGACTTAAATGAAGACTTCTGAAGCCGATCAGATATTGATGTAGATGCGCGCTTCATTTTGAATTTGAGCTCATCTTTGACTTAAGCTTGAGCATGTTCCATGAGCTTCATCTTTGAGCTTCAATTGTGCTTGACGTAGAGCTATCAAATTGTCTTCATCTTCTGAGTGTGGTTGAGCTTCTTCGGAGTATGCGTAAAGCTCTTTATCTATTGATCGCACAATTTACACACTTTAGATAATGTCATTAGTACATTAACATCATTTGGTGTGCTCATCATCAAAACCACTTAGGGGTGGGACTAGATTTCACATCATCCTTAACTTCCCCTGATCAGTGGATATCAACATGGGTGGATACTTCTGGATCCAGAGTTGATGTGGTTGCCTCGTTAAAACCTTTGGCTATGGAAAACCCAGTGGGAAAAACCAGTAGCTTAGAAAAAAAGAGTACAACACAACATTAACTCTCCCTCTTTTGTACAAGCTTCAGGCTTGTAAGTCTCTCAACTATCTCATCCCAATCCCTATTACAAGTTTTCTAAAGGTACATCGAGGTAGTGCTTTAGTGAATAGATCTGCCAGGTTGTTGCAAGACTGGATTTGCTGAATGTTGATCTATTTATCTTCTTGTAGTTCGTGCGTCCAGAAAAGCTTAGGGGAGATGTTCTTCGTCATGTCGCCCTCGATGTAGCAACCTCGTAGTTGAGCTATGCAGGCTGTATTGTCTTCGAACATGGTGGTTGGTTCAAGGTTGTCCGTCTTCAGGCCGGTCATCACTAGGATGTGGTGAATGATGGAATGTAGCCAAAAGCATTCTATGCTAGCTTCATGGATCGCAATGAGCTCAGAGTGGTTGGAAGAGGTTGCGGTCGAGGTCAACTTCACATATCTCCATGAAATGGCCGTCCCACCTTAGGTGAATACGAAACCAGTCTGGGACTTTGCGGTGTGGGGATCTGATCTGTCTCCTGCATTTGCAAAACCAATTAAATTGTGGGATACGCCTTTCTTATAGTATAGTCCCAGATCGACTGACCCTTGGAGGTAGTGCAGAACGTGCTTCACTCTGTTCCGGTGGCGCTTTGTGGGTACTAAACTGTATCTGGCTAGTAGGTTTACTACGAACTCTATATCGGAATGCGTGCAGTTTGCCAGATAGTGGAGTGCTCCAATGGCACAAAGGTAAGGTACTTTAGGACCAAGTGTTTCCTCCCCCTCTTCCAGCAGACGGAAGGGGTCTTTATGAACATCCAATGATCTGATGACCATCGGTGTACTCAGCGGGTGACATTTGTCCATTTGGAAATTTTTCAGCAATTTCCTTGTATAAGTGGATTGATGTAACATGATTCCTCCACTGAGGTGTTCTATTTGTAAGCCAAGACATTATCTGGTTTTGCTAAGGTCTTTCATCTCAAAAGTCTTTATGAGGCTTTTGGATATCTCAGATATCTCTTCGGGAGATCCTATGATATTTAAATCGTCTATGTATACGGCAATGATTACAAATCCTGTTTCTTTTGCTCTTATGAAGATGCAAGGACAGATTTCATTATTGGTGAATCCTTGTTGCACAAGGAATTCACTGAGTCCGTTATTTCGCATTCTTTTCGATTGTTTTAGACCATACCGTGATCTTTGCAATTTGACAGAATAGATGTACCGATGTCTATTTGTCATATTTGTTGGTAAATTATAATCATCCGAAAGTTTCATATAGATATCTTTATTTATATTATTATATAGATATGCAGTCACAACGTCCATGAGCTGCATATTTAGGCCTTTCGTAGCTGTTAAGCTAATTATAAATCGAAAAGTGATCGCATCCATGACTGGAGAGTATGTATCTTCATAATCTATTCCCGGTCGTTGGGAAAAACCTAGTGCAACAATGCGCGCTTTGTAGTGTTCTGATTATTTTCATTTTTTTCTTACGAATAACCATTTATAACCCACAGATTTTACACCTTTTGGTGTTGGGACTACAGGTCCAATTACTTTGTGTTTCAAGAGTGAGTCCAGCTCTACTCCTATTGCCTTGTTCCACTTTGGCCAATCCTCTCAGAGTTTACATTCTACTAGAGAGCGTGGATCGATATCATCGTCATGTTCAGTGACGTGATTAGCAATAACGAACGCAAAGTCGTCATCGATGACAGTGCTTTTTCTGTACAGTACCTCCCCAGTACGTACATAATTTAATGATATTTCTCGTATATTTTCCTCTTCTGGGGAATTGAGGAGGAGAGAGTTATTTGGACTGAGCTCAACATCCTGTGGTGGTATCGTTATATTTTCTCCATGATTTTTTCTCTTTCGAGGAAACTTATCCTTTGAGCTTGGGGTCGTCCTCTCTTTTGTTGAGGTATGGTCGCTTCTGCTGAAGGTGGATTACATCGATCTTTAGGTATGTCAATCCTAGTTGGCGTGTTTGCAGTAGGGACGTGTGATCTGACAATCTTCTGGTTGTCAGTGAATTTGTCCGGTAGTATGTGACTGTGTTTTGTATTTGGAAGATCTTCAGGATCTCGTCTTCACATTGGTTTGTACGCGGATCAAAGTGGGATAAAGTTTTGGTATCCCATGAAATGGTCTTTGAAGCTTCAGGCTTCTTAGTATTTAAGCCTAGTTTGGGAAAGGTATTTTCGTCAAACTCACAGTCTTCTAGACGTGCCTTAAAAACGTCCACCCATTAGGGATTCCAAGTATCTAATTATCGATGGTGCGTCGAACCCTATGTAGATACCTAGGCGACATTGAGGACCCATCTTTGTCCTCTGCGGTGGTGCGATGGGGATATAGACTGCGCATCCAAATGTCCTCAAGTGAGAGATATTTGGTGAAGATCCATATGCGAGTTGCATCGGAGAGTAATTTTGACAACCAGATGTCTTATTCTTATCAGTGGTGCAGCATGCAAGATTGCATGCCCCATGCAGTCACAGGCAACTGAGATTGCATTAACAATGGAGGAGCGATCCATTGTGGTCTCTTTATAAAAGATTCAGCTAACCCATTCTGGGTGTGAACATGAGCTACGGAATGTTCAACTTCAATGCCAGTTGCTTGGCAGTAGTCTAGAAAGACTTGTGATGTAAATTCCCCAGCATTATCCAGACGTATTTTCTTAATCTGGTTGTCATGAAAAATGTGCCCGTAACTTAATGATTTGTGCCAGTAGTTTTGCAAAGGCTATATTGCGGGTGGACAGTAGGCACACATATGACCATTTAGAAGATGTGTCTATTAGTTCCATAAAGTACCGGAATGGGCCACTTGAGGGGTGAATAGGCACACAAATGTCTCCTTGTATTCTTTCCAAGAAGCTAGGAGACTCTGAGTCTACTTTAAGTGGCAATGGTCTCGTAATCAATTTACCTTTGTAACAAAGAGGACAAGGAAAATCACCCTTTTGAAGTAACTTCAGGTTCTTCAAATTATGTCCACGGGACTGGGATATGATGCGGTGCATCATTGCCGATCCGGGGTGTCCGAGTATGTTATCCCAGAGTTGGAATTCTGGTTGATTTTTGCACTTCTGATGCTCAATTATATTAGCTTCTATTGCTCGAATTTTTGTATGATAGAGACCCGACAAGAGTCCCTCGAAACGCTCAACGATGGTTTTAGCACCGTTTTTAAGAGTCGTTACATACAGGTATTCATTGTCATATTTGTCCACCGTTTCTAGGTGGTATCCATTTAGACGGATGTCTCTGAAACTTAGTAAGTTTCTGTGCGAGCTTGGAGAGAAAAGAGCATCTTTTATTAAGATTTGTGTTTTATTGGGGAGCAAAAAGTTTGCTTCCCCTGATCCTTCTCTTATACTTGATGGTCCGAAAATAGTATTTACGATGCCATCGTAGTAGTTAATGCTTTGAAAAAAGCTAATGTCGCACGTAGAAGCACTGTCCATTAGGCATTTATTATCCATATATAGCAAGAAAGAAGAAATGTATAGCAATATAAGACACAAATAAGCTAATTTCATTCAAAGTCTGCAAATAAAGTAACACACTGAAAGAAAACAAACAAACAAACATCTAAAAAGAAAATTGTTTTCAACTACATTTTATTGCAGAAATAGATAAAGCATCAATCTAGCAGTTCGTCGTTCGAGAAATCCTCGGCGATGAACCGAGTTGGAGCTAGGTCTTCATTTTCCACCAGATTTGTTTCAGCAGTAGGCTTCTGGCTAGCTTGGTACAAATCCTGGAGGTGTAGGAAGATGTATGCCCTTAAGGCATTTATCCTGAGTTAAACATCTTGTTCTAATGATGATACGGTACAAATTGTCCTAGTATAAATTCTATGAATTATATACTTAGATAATTTCCTTAGACTTAAAGTGAGGTCATTATGTATCTAGATGTAGATCTAGATTATGGGAAGTAAATGACCGATATAGAACTTAAGTCTTAAACGGTTCATGGTCATAGATGTGTCGAGAATAGGATTTGGCACATCGGATAGACCATTGTTTCTTGGTCGTACCTTAAGGGTAATGATGATCTCATAGTCATTCGGCCTGGTGAAGTGGGAGACAAGGCACAGGTGCTCATTGGAGAATGAGTTCACTGGACGACCAACTTAGAGTTATTGAATGGTTAATCTTTAACTAAACTGTCAATAATAACTCTAGAGTAATGATAGGCAAGTTGGTCCTTAAGACCTAAAGTCATTTGTACAAACCTGTTCGTGAATAGTGTCACTTAGACATATGACCTAGCTTCGAGGCTAAGCCTGCTATAAGGTCTTAGGTTGGGTGACACCTGAAGCATACGAGATAAGTAGATGACTAAGATGTGATTCGTCTCTTACATCAAAGGGAAGTTAGTGTCACAAGCTCAGTACGGTTTTTGTGATAATCCTCGGTCGAGGTGCGTTGTAGGAAGTACAACGTGTATATAACAAATACCAATGTATACTGACCAATGCTGGCTAGTGGGGTTGACGATTTACAATACCTAGGCCATGAAGCGACACCGTCATGACGAATGGACTAAAACTGTGGTATTCATCGCTGACACAGTCAGAGTGATCCCGACGATACCTTAGTCAATGTGTCAATCACGTAATTATGATTCTTAAAAAGGAACGACACCTGCTGCTCGTGGTTACTGTCGTCTAGAGACTTCGAGTCCCAACCTGTAGTAGGGTCAGGTTGTAGGGTCTTACACCGAGTAGTATTCACATCTTAGTAATAGGAAGAACATTACGAGAAATGCATTTGATGCAATGGAATAATTAAGCTCACAAATGAGTTCTGAAAATAAAGCTAAAGGAGTTTATCATTTGGAATTGAAGAGGACTTCCTGAGGAATCCACAAGAAGAAACCGCGTTGAAATCGGAGCTCAAACGAGCCCATAAACATGAAAACGGTAGAAAAGCGCTAAAGTGGGTCAGAACCACTTTGGGGAGGCCAAACCTGCAAGGAGAAGTGGGGGATGCCCGCTAAGCAGGCGGGCCCGCCCGTAAAGAGTGGGGCGCGCCCGAAGAGCCAAGCAGGGCCGGCCCGCTGCGCGGGCCTGGCGCCCGCTGTGGCCCAGCGCGAGCGGGCGGGCGCACCCGCCTGGCGCAGTGGGTGCGGCCCGCTGAGTGGGCCGGGCGGCCGCCCTTAATGGAGGCAGGCACGCCTGCAGGTTAGCCGCCCCCCAATTGGCTGTTTCTAGGGTTTTTTGAAACCCTTGACGACGGCTACGAGCTACGACTTTTTGCTCAACTTTGAGCAATTGTTTGAGGGGTCAAAAAAGTCAGAATTGGTCGACATTTGTTCCTACGTGTTCATCATTTGAAGCTCTTTGAAATGATAGGTTGTATCGTCTCTAAAGCTCAATGGTGATGGAGATTTAATTGGTTGAAGTTAGGTCTTTGAGAAAGGCTTACTAACTTAATTAAATCCATCTTTCACTAATTAGTCCCACATTGCTCGTGTGACGAGCTTGGGGTACGGCTCTCTAAATAAAAAGGGGTTTACACCCCTTGGAAAATTTTGCACCAAGTCTCCGATTTGAGAAGCTCCTAATTTTTGAGCACGCTCGATTGACGACTTAATTATTCCTCCTCTTTCTTCCTATCCTCCAATCGAGTCCTAGTAAGACGGTGAGGAGGTTTGGATCTGATCTAGAAGTCTCTGACGTAGATCTTCTCAAGTGAAATATTCTTCGGTAAGTGGTTGACTCGGAGGCGTGTGTCGACTTGCTTCGGCTGGATCGGATCGAGGGCGCAAGGCAGCTCAACTTCAAGGAGCGAAAGAAGATGGTACGATACATCTTGCATGCTCCAAGGAAAGATTCTGGGTATGTCATTTAGTAGCGTTCTAGCCTAGTTTTAATTATGTCGCAGTAGTATAGATCCCTGTTGGGGTGGTCAGATCCACCTTAAGTCGGCCTAGGTCTTTGGCTAAGGTTCTGGCTTTCCTTATGGCTTCGCAAAAATGTTTAGCATTTGTTTTTTCCGCTGTGCTTATTATGCTTCTGTAGTCCGTCCGACTTAGGACGGGCACAGATCTGAGCCATAAGGGTCTACTAAAACCCTTCTGTGGTATCAGAGCTTCTAGGTATGCATGATGATCTTAGACTGCGATATTTTTAAAATTATGAATGCTTACTAAATGCATATAAAGATTCTGACTTTATGCGATATCGTTAGAATGGACTCCTCCTTGTAAAATGGTTTTTAAAATTGTTTTAAAAGCATGGATAAATTTTTAAGTGATATTTTAATTTTATGCGATGAAGTTATAATAAGACTCGAATGATTAGATGCTCGTAATGATCATTTTATATGATATATTCCTCTTAGCAAGCGTTCTAATGTTTCGTAATGATTTTAAATAAAAGGGTAACCCAATATTTTATTAGATAAAATTTTAATTTTTAAAATCATATCTTTTTTATTTAAATGTTAAATTTTAAAGATAGCATGTTAATTATTTATTTGATAAATGTTTTAACATGATGTTCTATTTAACTATTAAATAGTTGAACCCTAATTTTATGCGATAATGATTAGCGATGTTTATGTTTAATGGCATGATGTATAATTTGATTATTCATGAACCCTTTTAGGTTAGCCATTAATTCTTTAAAAATTTAGAAGATGAATTTTTTAATTATTAAAAAAATTTTAATTTTTTAATCTCTACAACCTTTAAACCTAATTCCTGATTAGGGTAGTCCTCTTTAACGACGATTATTATTTTAATCGTTTTAATAATAATTTTCATTAAATGACTACACTTTAAAAGTGTTGAAATTGATTTATTAAAATCCTTATGTTGATTAGGGTAGCACGTTGGACAATGAACCCTATAGTTGATAAGGCCTTAATAAAAGTTATTAACGAATCCTAATAAATTTTGAATTTTAAGGATTCCACTAGTTGATAGGATTAATTAGTGTTAATAAAATTCTTTTAGTTTACAGCACGCATATATAAATGATAAGTGTCATTCAATGGATCATGATACCGGTCAATGGGCTTGGCTAAGTTTATTGGGTCACCCTAGCTAGACTAGGGGTAAGTGATCTTGGCTTAGTCAATTCCCTGGCCGTGTCCATTGGACCGCAATGACACAAATCATGATTATATGACACCCTAAACTATACCTAAGTCTAATACATTAATAATCTTTTTGAAGATAAAACGTAGCCCTCCTTGTTTTATGGGTTGGTAACTATAGGACCGTGTTCCAGTTGTTGAGCTACACTCAAGTTATGACATGGCAACCTTATAGAAACCAACTTCTTTAATACATATGATGTAATCTTGATTTGACCCAAACCGTCGTGTCGTGAATACACCGAGCGCCGACGTAAGTTAAGCTAGACGCGAAAATAAGGGTCTGACTAGGCTAGCCAATATGATTTGGATGAGCGACACTCATGATCATAAATGGCTAGGGGTAAAATAGATAGGGAGTCATATGTGTTATGATTCATAAAGAGTTCATGTGCCGACTACAGAGTCTAACAACTTGTTGAGCTACACTCAAGGTTGACAGACGCAGGATAGTCGGATCCCTCTCCCACAAATATTTTATTATAATAATTTGTTTATTATTGTGGTTTTAATTCTGAAAATCAGTGGGAGAATTTAGTTTTAATAAAAACTGCTTAAACTATACAAAGAGCATATACTAATTCGATCTATAATGCAGTATGGAGTCGGGACTCAAGTTCATTATTGAGAAGAACGTGCTAGATGGGACCAACTACAAAGATTGGCTCAAGA
The DNA here is from genome assembly GCA_030789695.1 of Scilla litardierei. Lineage (NCBI taxonomy): Eukaryota > Viridiplantae > Streptophyta > Magnoliopsida > Asparagales > Asparagaceae > Scilla > Scilla litardierei. Next base: position 139,134,798 of record CM061136.1, read on the forward strand.
ATGATTCGGGATATAAATTGCATATTTCCCCCCTAACTACCCCCATTTTGTGCCAAAGATTAGGCTTAATTGTGCTCTTTTTGGGTATATTTTCACTTTAGGTCATTTTCGGGGCTTATTCTCATTCTTGGCACAAAATACGGTTTTTATCATCTTGCTTGGCTTCCTATTATTTTTCCTATGCTCCTGCCATTATTTTGATCATATCTCCATTTTTTGGGAATTATTTGAGCATTGGAACATTTTATATGGATTATTGGAGGTTAATATTGTTTTCTTTTAATAGTCATTATATTAATTTTCTAATCAAATGGACTAATTTCTCCTTCTCATATTTTTCAGGTACCCCTAGGAGTCTTGGGGATTTTCCAGAATTTTTTGGGAATTTTCTGGGCCTCCTAGGTATTTTTGGTGATTTTTATGGAGGAGAAATGGGGCTTAAAAACAGAAAAGAATTTATCCTGGGGCACAACGTGGTGCAACCGCAGGGTGCCACGTGGCGCCAAGAGCTGAATGCGGGCCGCCGTTCGTTTCGTTTAATTAAAAAAATATAAAACAAAACAAAACAGCTGGCCGGCCCGCTCTTGGAGCGGGCCGCCCATTTATATAAAATAAATAAATAAATTTTTTAACGTTTTGCGGGCCGGCAGCTAGGCCGGCCTGCTCTGCCACTGTTTTCTAATTTTAAAAAAAAGCAAATTGAAAAAAAACGAAGCGCGCGCAATTGCTGCAGCCCGCTAACGCGGGCTGCTACAGTCCCCCGCCCCAAGCGGGGCGGGCTGTGTTCTGGCGGGTCGGATCCGATCCAATCCGACCCGCATCTCCTTTAATTTGGCCTGGGTGCGAAATGTGAAGTGGGGGGGGTGCATTTCTTTGAGCAGGTTTTCGGCCAGCTTGTGTTTTTTGGTTCTTTTCTAGGGTTCTTGGGGTTCTTCTTCCCCATTAGGGCTAGGGGTGGAGCTTGGAGGCCATGGAAGGTGGAGAAGCTTGGTGGAGGTGCTAGTGTGGAAGGGAAGGCTCATTTGGGGAGATCTTGGGTGAAATTCTTCCTCTCCCCTCTTGTATTTTACACTTCTCATTTTGTATTGAACTCTAGATGAATTTTTCTATAAATCTCATCTTATTTAGTATGATGGAGTAATGTGATTGCTTGTGTGGTTGTGATGTTGGATTGTTGTTGTTGGTTTGAGAATTTCATCTCTAGCACAATTTTATCTTCTAAATTTGTGTATGAAACTTGAGTTAATTTGTTTATTGGAACCCTATGGGGAAATGCAAGAAGAGTATAATCCTAGCGGACCCTCTCTATTGTGCTTAATTGATTATTACTCATGTGGGTTTCATTCACTACTTATTGCACCCCAATTGTTCGATGAAATGGCGTATTTTCCGATTGAGCTTCCTTAGCCGGGAGATCAATTGAGTTATATTTGGAATGAATTCCCACGCCCACGGCCACATTCACACACACCACATGAGTCCTCCTCGTTGCTTGCGATTCGGCTCTCCACCCTTAGTATTTAGGTTAGGATTTTTTTTAGTTTCTTCACGTTTTTCACCACACTTTTACCACTCATCCACCGTTAGCACGGTAGTTGTTTCAGACTTTATTTTTCATTATCAATCAATTTTGTGAACGTAGAACGACTTGTCCCTGTGATCCGACCCGGTACTCACCGGTTATTTATATATTGCATTGGCACTCCTACGCTTGGGAGTGGAAGGCGTGCCATGTGCGCGTTTTCCGGTTCAACCAATTGGCGCCGTTGCCGGGGACAATGGTTTTTATTAGTAACAATTTTTGATTGATTTTGAAATATTTAGTGTGATACTTCTATCTCTTAGTGTGTGTCTTTTCGTTTATTTATTTTCCTTTTATTGAGTCTTTTGGTTGTTATCTTCATTTTCTTGGAATTTTTTTCAACATGGCATCTTCTTCAGATTTTTCGGACATTGATTTGGAGGATATCCCACTCCCGCCATACTTTCATGGCACGGAGTGGGAGAACCCTCATTTACATATTAAAAAATTTGAAGAGTGGATGTTTTCATGTCTTGGTGGGAATATTGATGATGATTGCATATATTTCAGATTTTTTCCCTCTTCGTTACAAGATGATGCTAGACTTTGGTTTGATTCTTTGTCTCTGGACTCACATTTTACTTGGTTGTCATTTCAGGCTGAATTTCTCCGAGTATTTTTGCCTATCTTTTTGGAGCTGGTACATGGGCGGCAGGCCATGGAGCATATAGCGAGCTTTACCCAGGCTGAGTGGGAGGCCTACCATCAGACTTGGCAGAGGTTCACAGATTTGGTGCTTGTGTGCCCACACCAGAGCTTTCATGAGGATCATCTTCTGTAGATCTTCTACACAGGATTATTGCCATCTGGGCGGGATTTTGTGCAGATGAGTTGCGGCGGGGAGTTCTTTGATTATTCGACCGAGGATTCCTGGAGTTATCTGAGGGACCTTGCAGAGTGGGAGCAGACTGCGCCATCTGGAGAGCAGTCACTTGGATATGATGATGATGGCGAGTCCCAGTTTCCACTTCAGGATGCAGAGCAGCAGCTCTAGTACCAGCCTGAGGAGCCAGCTGAGGGCTCAGTCCAGTGCGACCCTATGGATTATCTAGAGAAACCTGTGAAGAGGGTGCATTGGGGCCAGGTAGAGGAATTTGAGCATATATATTTTGAGGAGTCAGAGGAGACGGATGATGGAG